>OY757914.1:113564532-113642032 GCA_963585895.1 Sepioteuthis lessoniana | reverse complement strand
TCATTAAACACTGCAGAAATCCAATCCTTTTCCATGAAGAAGCCGTGTAGATTTGAATAAATTAAAGGTGCAATTTTGACGTCGCGATGGGAAGCTAAGATGGTGCTCAGGTATTTGAGTTCAAGTAATTTATTTACTTTCAAAACATTGGCAAATAGCCAGCACTAATCAAGGCGGCTTATATAGAGAGAATGACATTGTCTTATGGAAAGGGGTTTGAAGGATATACATCAACAGAAAGAATATCTTGAAATTATTAAAGGACAAGCGTAGAAATAATTAAAAATTCAATATTTAATTTTTTATTCTTTTCCAGCGTAGAAATAATCAAAAATTCAATATTTAATTTTTTATTCTTTTCCAGTGTAGAAATAATCAAAAATTCAATATTTAATTTTTTATTCTTTTCCAGCGTAGAAATAATCAAAAATTCAATATTTAATTTTTTATTCTTTTCCAGTGTAGAAATAATCAAAAATTCAATATTTAATTTTTTATTTTTTTCCAGTGTAGAAATAATCAAAAATTCAATATTTAATTTTTTATTCTTTTCCAGTGTAGAAATAATCAAAAATTCAATATTTAATTTTTTATTCTTTTCCAGCGTAGAAATAATCAAAAATTCAATATTTAATTTTTTATTCTTTTCCAGTGTAGAAATAATCAAAAATTCAATATTTAATTTTTTATTCTTTTCCAGCGTAGAAATAATCAAAAATTCAATATTTAATTTTTTATTCTTTTCCAGTGTAGAAATAATCAAAAATTCAATATTTAATTTTTTATTTTTTTCCAGTGTAGAAATAATCAAAAATTCAATATTTAATTTTTTATTCTTTTCCAGTGTAGAAATAATCAAAAATTCAATATTTAATTTTTTATTCTTTTCCAGCGTAGAAATAATCAAAAATTCAATATTTAATTTTTTATTCTTTTCCAGTGTAGAAATAATCAAAAATTCAATATTTAATTTTTTATTCTTTTCCAGCGTAGAAATAATCAAAAATTCAATATTTAATTTTTTATTCTTTTCCAGTGTAGAAATAATCAAAAATTCAATATTTAATTTTTTATTCTTTTCCAGCGTAGAAATAATCAAAAATTCAATATTTAATTTTTTATTCTTTTCCAGTGTAGAAATAATCAAAAATTCAATATTTAATTTTTTATTCTTTTCCAGCGTAGAAATAATTAAAAATTCAATATTTAATTTTTTATTCTTTTCCAGCGTAGAAATAATTAAAAATTCAATATTTAATTTTTTATTCTTTTCCAGCGTAGAAATAATCAAAAATTCAATATTTAATTTTTTATTCTTTTCCAGTGTAGAAATAATCAAAAATTCAATATTTAATTTTTTATTCTTTTCCAGCGTAGAAATAATCAAAAATTCAATATTTAATTTTTTATTCTTTTCCAGCGTAGAAATAATTAGAAATTCAATATTTAATTTTTTATTCTTTTCCAGCGTAGAAATAATTAAAAATTCAATATTTAATTTTTTATTCTTTTCCAGTGTAGAAATAATCAAAAATTCAATATTTAATTTTTTATTCTTTTCCAGCGTAGAAATAATCAAAAATTCAATATTTAATTTTTTATTCTTTTCCAGCGTAGAAATAATTAAAAATTCAATATTTAATTTTTTATTCTTTTCCAGCGTAGAAATAATCAAAAATTCAATATTTAATTTTTTATTCTTTTCCAGCGTAGAAATAATCAAAAATTCAATATTTAATTTTTTATTCTTTTCCAGCGTAGAAATAATTAGAAATTCAATATTTAATTTTTTATTCTTTTCCAGCGTAGAAATAATTAAAAATTCAATATTTAATTTTTTATTCTTTTCCAGCGTAGAAATAATCAAAAATTCAATATTTAATTTTTTATTCTTTTCCAGCGTAGAAATAATCAAAAATTCAATATTTAATTTTTTATTCTTTTCCAGTGTAGAAATAATCAAAAATTCAATATTTAATTTTTTATTCTTTTCCAGCGTAGAAATAATCAAAAATTCAATATTTAATTTTTTATTCTTTTCCAGTGTAGAAATAATCAAAAATTCAATATTTAATTTTTTATTCTTTTCCAGTGTAGAAATAATTAAAAATTCAATATTTAATTTTTTATTCTTTTCCAGCGTAGAAATAATTAGAAATTCAATATTTAATTTTTTTATTCTTTTCCAGCGTAGAAATAATTAAAAATTCAATATTTAATTTTTTATTCTTTTCCAGCGTAGAAATGATTAAAAATTCAATATTTAATTTTTTATTCTTTTCCAGCGTAGAAATAATCAAAAATTCAATATTTAATTTTTTATTCTTTTCCAGTGTAGAAATAATCAAAAATTCAATATTTAATTTTTTATTCTTTTCCAGTGTAGAAATAATCAAAAATTCAATATTTAATTTTTTATTCTTTTCCAGCGTAGAAATAATTAAAAATTCAATATTTAATTTTTTATTCTTTTCCAGCGTAAAAATAATCAAAAATTCAATATTTAATTTTTTATTCTTTTCCAGCGTAAAAATAATCAAAAATTCAATATTTAATTTTTTATTCTTTTCCAGCGTAGAAATAATCAAAAATTCAATATTTAATTTTTTATTCTTTTCCAGCGTAGAAATAATTAAAAATTCAATATTTAATTTTTTAATCTTTTCCAGCGTAGAAATAATTAAAAATTCAATATTTAATTTTTTATTCTTTTCCAGCGTAAAAATAATCAAAAATTCAATATTTAATTTTTTATTCTTTTCCAGCGTAGAAATAATCAAAAATTCAATATTTAATTTTTTATTCTTTTCCAGCGTAGAAATAATTAAAAATTCAATATTTAATTTTTTAATCTTTTCCAGCGTAGAAATAATATTCACTGGAGAAGAAAAAGTGTTTCAACATTAAACATTGAATTTTCAGTTCTTTCTTCATTTGCTGTTAAAATTTGAGATCATTTGAATGAGAATCAGTGAAATTATTACAAAATGAAATCAATTTTTCTGTAACAACTTGAATAATATATTTTAATTTAACATTGATATTTAATTTAATTTAATATTGGTTTAATCCTTCTTTTAATAAAGCAGTAAAGACAAAAGTTGAAAAAGTTCTTAAAGTTAAAAAAGAATTTTTTTTCTAAAAGCTGTAGAAAATATTCAACAAAAAAAAATATAGTAAAAATTAGTTACAGCTGAAGGGATAATGTACAGCACCAGTTCAGTCGGTTGGGGCTGTAGAATATGCCGATTGCATTTCTGCCGAGGGTTAAGATTCCACCCTGACGGGTATCGGGGATATGACATTAAACTGCATCTGATGCTGAGACTCCAGTCCAGATTATTTATATCAAATAGAATTATTGGTATTAGATAGCCATACTTGAAACCATTTTACTGGGTGCAAACTTATGAGCTTTGGCTCGTTTAAAAATAAAGTTGCTTATAAACTATTCGCTTACAAATTATAAATAATATATTCATATGTATAAATAGGATCTGGCATTAAATAATCCACAAAGGTTGATATGCTATAAAACGGGACCAAACCAAACTAAACTAAAAATAATGTTACCAACAAACTATTCGCTTACAGATTATATATATATATATAGGTGTGTGTGTGTGTGTGTGTGTGTGTGTGTGTGTGTGTGTGTGTGTGTGTGTGTGTGTGTGTGTGTGAACAGGATTTGGCATTAAATAACTCACAAGTGTTGATATGCCATAAAATACCAACCCAAAATGTATGGCATATTATCTAAATACATTACCAAAAAATGATAAACAAAGTTGTAAATACAGGAGATTCCTTCCGTAATTGTAGGTATAAAAAATGAATGTCTATAATATTATTAGCGAACTATTTTGGGGAAGGTGAAGCAAATAGATATTAAAAATTCCAGTAGCTGGAAGAATGGCCAGTTGACAAAGTTCAACATCTTGTCCAGTGGGCCAGGTGTAACGAGATATACTTGATCTAACACTCCTGACTGAAAACAAATGCTAACCAGGACTTACTGAGGTCACCAGACTCGATCTGCCATCGAATTGGTAGAGGGAGTTGGCCGGGTGATGTGGAAGAGGGATTGAGTGTTCAATGAACCCCAATAAAAGCCAATGGGATTTGGAGGCTGGTGTACGAGGAGACTGGCGTTTGTGAGAACGGAGAACAAAGATATACCACGCAACTAAAATAGTGAACTGGGATCGAACGTGGATTACAATGGAACAGCACAGATTCTTTGGAAGCAAAAGTTTTTTAATCAAAAGTTATTCTTCCATCACAAACGTTACGCTAATAGCACTACACTGATTTGGTAAATGCGAGTAATGTAGAACCTGAAATCAGGCGAAATATCCTAAAAAGGGAGCATGCATGTAATGAAGGGAACCAAATCGTATGGTTAGAGCTGAAAACAAAGAAGTGAATAATTGGGTTCCAAGAAAAAAAAAAATGCAAAATAGAAGTTTCGAGTTGATATTCAAATGCAGACCCGAAACCTTTTGAATTTGCAAATTTGGTAAAAAATATTTTTAAATCAAAAAGAGAGAATAATATTTGTTTACTGTGACAAACATTTTAACAAAGAACCAGTTTGCTTGATGTTTTGAATAAATTTTAGAAGCAACACCCTACGAAACAGCAGTTGTATGGCTACTTACCTCCCAACCCACAAACCATCCGAGTAAGACAAGCAAGGCATGCTGGTCACCGCTGGAGAAGTAAAGACGAACTCATAAATGACAATCTCTAATGAACTCCTACACCCGGACACACCAGTGTTGGGCGACCAGCAAAATCTGACATCCATCAGTTCTGTGTGTGCCCTGGATGTCATATAGAGCGTTTACCCATAGTGATTGCCTATAGGGACAGATGGAAGGAGATAAAATCAAGGGAATCCATGCAGTCACGAACCCTTGATTATATATATATATATATATATAGCATCTGATGATGGTTATCACAACCAGAAATGAATTCATAATGACACCAAAGTGAATTTTTTCTTTTTCTTAATATATATATATATATATATATATATATATATATATATATATATATATATATATATATATATATATATATATATATATTGTGGGCATGTCTTATTGAAGATGAGAGACGAAGATTTAGAATTTAGCTTTTTATTCAGCTTTTTCTTTTGGCCAACGAGATGTCGTAACTTTGGTTGTTTAAGAAATATCTGAAGTCTCTGTTACTGTTGTGCTTCGAACAGTTCATATACGACTTCCAACTCCAATTGAGACATCTCGTCTTTAATAAGATACACCCCCAGAAGAGTATCTGTTGAATATAGATAGAGAAATAGATAGATATAGAGAGAGTAGTATCATATCATATTGCATTATCTTATATTCAACGGTCTGGCTTTTCCTTTTTCATGCTATTCCTGATTTTCAAATAGGCGCAATTACATTCTCTTTTTTTTTTTTTTTTTGGTTTCTTCTTGGAATTGACACTTCACATAACATATCTGTCCATTTGTTTTAGTTTTCTTTTCTTCTTTATGCATTGGTTTATTCTTTGATTAAACTATACAATCACACACACGCGCGTGCGTGCGCAACATGATCGAACATTATAGACATTTTTTTGTCTACATATTTTTTGTTAATCCTTTCGAGTGGTCGTATCACATTTAAGATATCCGGCCTATCTTGAGTCATCATCAGGGGTGTGTATTGCAAAAGTCATATAACTTATATAGCGTTTATGAAGCACCTGGTGTTTCTATTGAGTAATATGAAATTCCCTTGTTGTGACAAGATAGGATATTTTTAAATCTTAATTTTTCATGATTAATAACCAAGTAAGACTACAGTACTTAATCCCTCTTTTTTTTCTTTTTCTTTCTTCTCTTTTTCTTATTTCACAACAAATTGATATACTCCAAATTTTTTATCGGTGATACCTCATGTTCTATCTTTGTCAATTCCCTTACATTATCCCACACAGAGGAGTCCACACACACACACACACACACACACACACACACACACACACACACACACACACACGCGCGCGCACACACATACACATACACACACATTAGATATATATCTTTAATTCCATGGAATTTAGACTGCAACCCCTGGATTTCATGGAGTTTTTTACAAAACAACAATCAAAATGAAATGAATCGAAAATCGAAAAAACAGTCAAAAAACCGTTGGGATTTTGTAGGAATCTTTACGTGTGATTGTAAGTGTGTGAGTATGCGTCACATACACACACAGAAATGAAATAATGTAGCAAAAAATAAGATACACTGAAGACTTTATATCCGGTTAAAAAACGGCGCTGCGTGTGTTCCTTCACATACACATACACTATATGCTACGCACACATACACACAATAATACGCAATTATGAACCACTCAAACACACGCACACACCCACACACACACACACACTTACAATCGCACGTCAAGATTCCAACAAAATCCCAACGGTTTTTTTGACTGTATTTTTCCGATTTTCGATTCATTTCATTTTGTTAACTGCCCGATGATTTTTGTTTTGTAAAAAAAACTCTATGAAACCCAGAGGTTGCAGTCAAAATTCCATGGAATTAAATATATATATATATATCTAATATTTATTTATTTATTTATTTATTATTATTATTATCATTATATAATAGCTCTATCCTAGATATTGAGCCTTCTCCATATTATGTTGCACTTGGCTCGACACAAACCTACAAAGTGATTTAGTGACAACCAACACTTATATATATATATATATATATATATATATATTTATATATATATATATATATATATATATATATATATATATATATATAAGTAAACACAAGATAGTATGCCCTTTACCAGAATTTTCTTTGGATACTAAAATATATTTTAATCATCAGACATCAAATAGAAAGAAAAAAGAAAAAGAAAAGAAAAGAAAAGAATTCACATTTTTGACGGCTTATTTTAAGAAAAAAATTCTTGACTGAAAAATATGAAAGTCTTGGAGAAAAATCCAAGATTTATCACGAAATAATAGACATGAATGTTTTTTTACCAAATGTAAGGGTACGTTGGTTGAAAACTTTGCATCCTTTGCAGATGAGAATATTAGAAAGAACATGAAGCTTGAAATTATGAATAATATATCAATTTATATAAATAATGTACTTATATATAAATTATATATAAATGATATAAGGAAAATTTCAATGAAGACAAATAGAATTGACGTATTTAGTATGGATTTGTTAAAAATGCGTAAAAGCGAATATATTTAAAATTAGTCGGTATGGGGTTAAACGTTAAAACAAAACCTAAACTTCAGATCATTATATGATTCGTGAATCCATTGGGTTCCCTTTGTAATAAGAGGTTCATGATTAATATGGGTGATTTTATTCAAGAAAAGTTAAAATGGCATTTCATAGTTGTCTTCGTTATATCGAGAATTCGAATGATAAAAAATGACGTTCAGAGCGAACGAAGACACGACAAAATTATCATTCAATCGGAAATTACTAAATTCTTTAAGCTAGATCATTTTAAATGTATTGATCTAATATAAATTTTCTTATAATGTGCTATTTTTTTTCTGGGTTAAGATTACATACATATCTACCAGCATAATGATGATTTTTTTATCAGTAGATTAGGCATTTGACGTTTAAATTCATCGATTCATTCAATTTGCAACAAGAGCAATGTTCGTTTTTAATAACTTTTATTTACTGGATTCAAATCTCAACATTCTAATGGCGCCATAAAAAATCCCCATTGAGTATGTATGTTGAAAATAGGTTCGTCACTGAATTTATACTGAATTGTCACGTTGGTTGGTTGGTTGGGTTTTAAGGCATATCAACCTTTGTAGGTTATTTAACGCCAAATCCATTTTATGCAAATAGTCAGGCCTATTTCAAACAATTCAGTTTAGCATGAGTACACAGTTTAATTGTCAAAACAGATCTAATTCAGCTAATTCAGTTTAGTATAAGTACAGATTTTGTTCTCACACATTCAAATGTCAAAACAGTTCTATATTAAACAATTCAGTTTAGAGTTTGTACAGTTTCAATGTCAAAAAAGGTTCCATTTCAAACAATTCAGTTTAGCATGAGCATGCTGTTGAAATGTAAGTAGAGTTTAATTGTCAAAAACATTTTGATTTAAGCTATTCAGTTTAGTCAAACAGTTCTAATTCAAACAATTCAGTATGCAGTTAGTTCTATTTAACCCATAGATAGGACCCTAAGGGCGCCTCTGGTGGTGTAATGGTTAGCAAGCTCGACTAGCAAACCTACACGAGTGAGTTCGAGTCTCATTGGGTGCCCCCTTCATATGGCCTTGTGCCACATCTAAGCAAAAAAAGCTTAGAAAAATTTCCATAGATAGGACCCTATCTGGTGCTACAGTTCCGGGCCAGACTGGACCAGGGAGCAATGGCAATAAAGGGGTGCTCCACATTCCCCAAAGCTCCAGCATCACAGGAAACTCACCATCAGATGGTTAAGTGTCATATACAGGACACTCGTTGGTGGGGGCCTTACTCCTCTGCAGAGAAGCAGTTGGTATATTTTACAGCCCCAGCCGACAGGGCAAATGAATGGTCACGAATATATGGGTTCCTATTTTGAATTTTCTTTCTTTAAATTGATCTGAAATTCGAAATGGCACTACGATAATTTGGGAAACAGGTTTAGGTAAAATGACACGTTCAAATATAGTAACACCTGCGGTTTACACCCCACCTACGCGCACACATGAACACACATTCACGCACGCACGCACACAGTTGAATTGGCCTTTATTTCGCATTCCTGCATGCAATTTTTCTTGGTTAAAATAAACAATGACAACTGATATTTTTCTTCAATTATATATATATATATATATATATATATATATATATGTGTGTGTGTGTGTGTGTGTGTGTGTGTGTGTGTGTGTGTGTGTGTGTGTGTGTGTGTTCGGGCTTTCATATCGGACACATGAAAATCATAAAATATGAGTAAAAGGACGGGAAAGTTCATAAAGCAGAAATTTTATTCCAGCTTAGAAAATTCAATTCTGACACATTATTTCTTAGAATTACATCAGATAAATAGCCCTCGTTGGATTTGATTGATTGATTTTAACGGCATGTTAACTCGTACAGGGTTATTTTATGCCCAAAGGTTATGGAATTGCATCTACTGTATGTTCTTATATTTTTGTGTTTGCACACAATTCTATCGAAAACGATTAACTTTTGAAGAAACCTTTTTACCCTTTGATCAGCACTACCATTCCCGATCAGAGTGGGCCTAAGAGTAATGGCAATGAAGTTTTCTACATTCCCCAATCTCCAGAACTGGAGCCTCACCAGCAGATGCAGTTTAGTGTTGAACCCAGGATACAACTTTTTTTGGGGGGTAGGGATCGAGGTATTACCCCCTTTGCAGGAGATAGTGAACATGTTCTTATTTGAATTCTTACAGTCATGACAGCATATTTCTCATCATCGCATACAATTTCAAGGAGTTGCTTATAGTGTAATGTTTATCGTCGTAAGAAATGGACACAGCGAACTGAGTTCAATTCCTACATGAAGCTGTTTGCTTTTCACATAATGCTAATACCCTCTGGAATAAATCCGCTTATCCTCCCTTCAGCTAGGGGTAAAATAGTTGGGTATACTGGACTCGTTGACCTTAGTATGACAACTAGTCACGGAGAAGGAAAACTCTAAGTTCAAACGCCTCTTAAAAATTGACCTTCAGTCAAATGTTCCTCGTGCAGTGGGATTGGTGAATACATACTGCATGCAATGTTTCTCGGTCGAAATAAACGGATTGTTTCTGTAATAGTTGTGTTTGATTTGTCAATCGGTTTCGCATGTTTATTTACTCTTCAGAAATCCTTTTAGGAAGAAATTATAGTGAAGGAAAGAGTTGTTAAAATCTGGACAACCTGGTCGTCATGTTACCTGACTAAATTGAGAGATTATCCCGTCTACAAACTCGCTGCAAAAAGTCTATAATTCTAGCTGTTTAGTTATTCTAGGTGTCTCACAAATTACTTTTCTATGGCACGTAGCAAAACAATTTTCATAACAACTATTTTCTTAGAAACTTATTAATTTGTCTTTCGCCCCTTCCATACTCTTGCCGAGACAATGATACTATTACGCTTGACCCACCAATCTAATATTATTGTATACTCTCATACATGATTTACGAAATTCAATGAATGAACGAAACAGTTCTTTATAAAAATATATTTCTCGTTTTATTCTCGAAAGGGACCCACAGTTTGTTGTTAGTTTGAGAGATAGATGGAGAGACATATACTCAGAGAGAGGACTTCTTGTCCCATATCTTCATCCAGGAGCCAAGGGGTGCCAACGCTTGCACCCCTTCCAAGCCTTGTCGTCAGAGAGGTCCGAGACGCTTCTGATCGGCTGTGTGTCCCTGGATCGACTCCGATTCTCTGCACTCTCTAAATCTGCCAGCGTGGTTCTCATCACGTAGTCTCCTTCTGGTTACACACCTGTTGGACCCGACTGCCCTGACACGCTGTCCTGTTTACTAATCACAACGTGACAGCTTGTCAAAGCACACGAGGTCACTAGGAACGAACCGAAAACCCATGTCGTATGTTTTATAACAATATAAATAGACAATCAATTTTGAGATCAGCTAGAATCTGAGAATTTTTCTCCTAAGAGAATAGTTGAATATTCTTTAATATTTCAGTCGTTTATACTTCAAAATTAAAAGCTGAAAAATAAAAGTTATCTACATCAGGTTGTTTTAAAGATTTACTGTGGTGGAGTGAGAGTGAATTCACACAACAGAAAATGAGGAATCATCTTTATTTCATAACTTGAAAAGAGGTTAATCTGACAACTCATTGGCGTGTCATTTGAGATGACAGCCAACACACACAAATGGAAAAGGATAGAAAATATTTGAGATCGGATTTTTAAAAACCTCTATTCATGATGAGCATGAAGATTTAATTCTTTCATATTCATCAAGAAATCCTTCTCTTTCTGTTTTATCGCCAATTAAAATCTGACGATTTTCTTTATTTGTTTCGCCATTCCTCTGATATTATACGAGGTGCATACAATAAGTTTCAAGATTTTTTTCGTATGGACACTTTTATTGATAGTACACACATGAAACTCTAGTCCTCTTCGAAGTAATCTCCTCCGGCCGCAATGCACTTGTTGCACCGTTCCAACAACTTCTGGAACGCCCCATGGAAGTTCTCTTGTGTGAGCGTGACATTGACCTTCGTCACAGCCTCTTTCATCTTCTCAATTGTCTCATAACGACAGCCTCTGAGCTTTGGGAATAAGCAAAAGTTACAGGGAGTAAGGTCTGGACTATAGGGAGTGTGAGGAACTATCTTGATGCCCATCTTGGTCAAATAGTCTGTGACAAGGATGGAGTTGTGGACTGGTGCATTGTCCTGGTGGAAATGCCACTGACCCGATTTGAAGAGTGCTGGCCTCTTCCGACGGAATGTCTTCCTGAACTCCCTTAAAACCTCAACATAGTAACCCTAACCCTAAGCCTAACCCTTTGGCCAATCAACTCTGGTGTATTGACTCCCTTACTCCTCCCACACCTCTCATCATCCCTCACAGACTCCCTGCCTTCCTTGAATCTCTTATGCTACTCGAAAACTGATTCTCGCTTCATGCAAGATGGTCGAAAAGCAGTCCGAAGCATTTTATACGCTTCGGTGGCATTTTTTCCAAGTTTAAAACAGAATTGTATTGCATATCGTTCTTCTAAAGTGTTAGATTGCATTTTTGAAATTCACCAGCCGTGACAATCAGGCTTTAGTAGGGTGTATTCCAATTGCTGCTGTAGCTGTTCATTTAAACCTGAAATCATAAAAATTGGTTAGTCATCTCATAAGATGTATAGCAATAACATAGTGAATTTTGGAGGTGTCCGTGGTGTAATGGTTATCGTTGTAGGAAATCGACACGACAACACGAGTTCAAATCCTGGACGAGATTGATTGCATTTCACATAGCACTAATACCCTTGAGAAAGGTATGAATCCAATTATTCTCCCTTCAGCAATAGGTAAATAGTAGGAGAGACTGGGTTCTTCAGCCTTGGTGAGGCAACTAGTCAAGGAGAAGGAATACTCTGAATTCAAACCTGTTGAACTCCGCTTAAAAATTGACCTTGTGTCATATCCTGCCCGAGCGGAGGGGTTGGTTATTTGTAGGTTATTTAATGCCGAACTCTTTTTATATATTTGACCAAAGATTTCAAAACAAAAAACATTGTATATAACCTTTTAGATAAGCTGGATCTCATTTGTTTGCACTTGATTAAATGGTTTCAATTCATCGTATTTTTTTGGTACAACCTTGTTTTTCTCAAGAAGGACAGAGCGTCATTCATTTTGACGTTCTCGAACAGATCGCTTAAACTATTCACCTTGAAAAATCGCTTTTTGATGAGAGAGAAATCTTTACATTCTATGAAAACGTGTTTAATGGTCCAAAGCGTTTGACGTGTCAAACACTGTGGTTGTTGTTCCTGTTTCAGTATGAAAGAGTGAGTAACCCTTGTATGACCAATGCGCAATCGGGATATAATGACTTGTTCTCTTCTTAATTATCGGAAATCTGGTCTCCATTCTCCCGAAAGGGGTTTGAGCTGGAAGAGTTTATTGTGGATGTTATTTTGACAGCGTTGTCGCCATTTTGCGTGAAGGAATATGTTGATTTTTGGTTTCAAGTCAGTATACGGAATCCTGAATTTGTCGCAGGTTAGATCTAAGACCGATTTGGCTGCCGAGTCTGCTCTTTCATTTTCTCTCACTCCAATGTGGCTTCTTATTCATCCAGCTATGGATAAGTAGCAAGGAAGACTGAATTCTTTAACCTTGTTATGGCAACCGGCCTGGGAGAAAGAAAACTCTGAATTCAAGCCTGTTAAACTCCGCTTAAAAATTGTCCTTATGTTACATCTGACTAATGAGGAGGGGCTGGGTAAATTCATTTATACTCATATAAACATGTGACGAACCAATGCATTATTGCATCTTGGAGCAGAAGAACTTACGGGGTCACTGGTTCCTTCTTTCTAAAATCATATCTTCATTCATAATGTTTTATTTGACAAATGAAAATAGAGCACATTATATGAGTCTACAGTAATCATTTTGTTGAACATGTCGAGGAAATTTGGACTAATAATGAAACCAGTTGCAACATCGCATTGCACAATCGCTTTCACATTTTGTAGTCCTCCCTCTCTTGTGACAAAAACTGCAGTTTTGCTCATGAGCTGATAATTGATTCTTGTTTACTGAGTGCTACAGAAGGGGGAAATACCGTAGTGGCTAACGTACTAAAATGTGTCATCGTAGTAAGCGAGTTCGAAACCCAGTCACATGATTACGTTTCCTTTCAGACAAAAACGCTTGGGAATGGTATGAAAGCCTTCATTTCCCCAGTTTTATGTTACATAGTATCACTACTGTTCTTCTACAAGTATGGCTTTGGTATTGAATAACCTAGGAAGGTTGGTATGCCATTAAGCAAAAGAAAGAAACCATTGGGCTTCATCATTACCGACATTCAAATATTATTTTAAAACAAAACAAAAACGAAAAACAATGTAAATTATACTAAAACTACTCCCGCTTAGAAAGATCCCAAATATATCATATCTCTCTCTCTCTCTCTCTCTCTCTCTCTCTCTCTCTCTCTCCATATATATGAGTAAAGTTAGCGACTGTAGTCGATGGCGACCCGAAAGTTCCCTTTTCATTAGCTACTACAGTTACGACTACGGCGAATTTAGGGTTGGTGCCTTGGCGCAGACTTGGTCCCCAGCTATCATAACATAAAAATAAGACGCATGCAAAATAGTCAAATAAAACAGACGTTTGGAAATATAAAACTAAATTTATTTACAGTGAATGTACAGGAGACGAGAAGAGGTATACAAAGGTAAAAAATAAAACAAAAAACAGTGACACGTGTGCAAAAGGGATGAAAGTAAAAACATGGGCTATAACCAACCTGAAATGTATTTTGCATTAAAGTTTAGAAGTCTGTCCAGCGAAAACAAACACAACAAAACCTGAATAAAAAAGTTGAATGCAGCAAGTGAAAAAGGTTACCGGTTAGTTCCTTGACCCGGGAGAAGAATTCAGACACGTCTTATTCTGCTAGCGACAAGATTCATTCTGACCCTAACCAGCAGCACGGGGTCCCAAGACCAAATAGCAGCAGTCTAAAAACCCAAGCCGCAAGGGGGGCTGGGAGACTATAACAATGAGCCGTGCAAGATAGAACTCAAAATGACCCAGATCAAAAAGCAAGGAAAAATCCACTCCTAGTTCACGGAGGAGACATAAAGTCTGCTGCCAAGGACAAGTTGAAGAGGGGGGGGGGTCCATAGGGGATAACACTACACAGAGGTGTAGGAGAGGGTGCAACTCCTTTCCCTGAATTGCTCCACTTTACTCTTGATCCCAACCTTATAATGCTGAGTGTTAAGCAAAGAGGTATCAAGTACCATTTTTGAGTCTTTGGTATGATTCGATCAAGAATTGAATACCGGTCTCCCGGACCATTAGCAAACACTCTACCTAGGTCTTCATAAATGTATTTTCTAAAGCAAAGTATTTACATATCATCATCATCATGTAGTGCCATCAGCACGGATATCCCTGACCCTCTTTCACCATTCCTACCTATCGTTCATGGCTTCTGGCTGGTCCTCATGGCTACATCCCGTATCCTCACAGAGTTGCTGTGTGTAGGTTCTAGCTGGTCGCCCTGCTTTTGCTCGGCCATGTGAGAGGGTCTATAGGAGAACATCACTTATGAGCTCATCCCTGCTTCTCCAGCAGAGTCCTGTATGTCTGGTTCGTCTAACTTGGACAGTTTTCGTAATGGAAGGTAGGTGGCTGTACAGCTGCTGCTTTGTGGGGTGTTGCCCCCAGGACTTGTTCAAAATTGCTCGCAGCATTCTTGTGTAGTTGCCGTCAAGCTTTTTCTCCATCCGTTTAGTTAGCGTCCATGTAGTGCATCCATATAGCAGTATCGACACGAGCGCTGCTTGGAAGAAACTGCGTTTCATTTTATCGATCAGGTCTGACTTCCATATGACCGATAGCCTATTGATAGCTGTCCACGCCTTTGTTAGTCGCGTGTCGACGTCTTTTTCGATTGATGAGACACTGCTTGCGAGGTAGGTGAACTTGTCAACTAGTATCAGAGAGCTACCGCTTAGTGTGTAAATGTCACCTGTTTGATTAAAGCACATGTATTCCGTTTTGTGTACATTGACATGGAGGGTTATGCCTGCGGTGGCTCGTTCCAGACTATGCAGCAGGGTTTCGGCTTGGGCGGGTGCATTTGCAAGATGCATTATGTCCTCGGCGTAGTCGGCGTCGGTAATTGTTTTTGCGGGGTACCTTCTGCTTCTTTTTATTGTCAGCTTGAAATCATTTTCTTTGATTTTATCAATCGATGTTCTAAACACGTAGTCTAGACAGATGATAAAGAGGTATGGGGCTAATGTGTCTCCTTGTTGTACTCCTGCTACAATGTCGAAGTAGTCTGTCTCCATCAGGAGAACGTAATTTCACTTTGGTGTTTCTATAGGGAATCATTATGGCTGCGACGGTCTCTTTTGGTATGCCGTATGCTAGTAGAATTTGTTCCATCTCCCCCTGTGAATGGAATCAAAGGCCTTGGTAAAGTCGATAAATAGTATTGTCACCTGTAGGGTTTGCCCGTATGCCTTCAAGAATTTCTACGGATAGTCAATATTTGTGAGGTGGTGGATCTATTTCTTCGGAAGCCATTTTGGTTCTTCCTAAGAATGTTTTCAATCTTGGGTTCTATGCGATTGCGTTGTAGGGCATTGTATATTTTGGCTGCTATGGATGTAAGTGTTATACATCTGTAGTTCTTGGCAATTCTGAGGTCACCCTTTTTAGAGAGGGGGATGATGCATCCCTTTATCCATCCGTCTCGGATTTTGATTATAAACTGCATTACAGTGTCGGAGCAATATATCGTCGAATTGTCTGGTCTTCCATACTTCTGGGAGAATTTCATCAAGCTCTGCAGCTTTTCTATTTAAATTTTTTCTAAGTACTGAGTCGATTTCTTCGAGAGTAAATGGTCCTAGTTTGATGTCTAATTGCTTACTAATAATTCTCGTGATTGGTTCATGTGTTACTTTCGGTGGGTTTCCAAGTAGATTCTGGAAATGCTGTTTCCACAGTTTTATTCGTTCTTGTTGGTTTGTAGCTTTCAGTTTAGCTTTGGCTGCGCTCTTCCTTTTTGCCAACTTCGTTTATCGTTTGCCACGTTATCCTAGACTGCCTGTCTTCCACTGAGTCTCTAATCTTATCTATCTGATTTTGTATGTATTCTGTCTGTTCTTTTAGGTATATGCTTACTAATTCTTTTTGTGCCTTTGTTAGTATCAGGGCATTTGTGTTAGTTGGGTTATTCCTATTACATTTTTCCCGTCTGCACGTTTTTCTCTAAAAGCTAATGTCTCCCATGAGACTCTAGATTTAGTCCTAAGTTTTATTGGTATGTATTTCGCTGCTGCTTCTTGGTGGACGTTGGCGAAATTCTCATATTCGTCATTCGGTGTATGTATATCTGTCTTCTCCTGTAGTGCATCGAATTCGTTTCTTAATGCTAACACATATTTATCTCTAATATCCTTATTATTAAGAAGAGCCCAGTCATAGTGTTTGGTGTTCGTTGTTCGGGTGGCATTCTTTCGTATTTTTGCCGTGACCATTCGGTGATCGGAGGACACACCTTCGAATGAGGAGTGTGCCACGCAATTCATTGCTATATTTTTCCATTTGTTGTTTATAAAGACGTAGTCTATCTGTGCTTTAGTATTGTTTGCGTATGTGTATGCCCATAATTTTCCCTCCCTTATTTGAAAGTTTGTATTGAGGCATGTTAATCTATTTTCTATTGTGAAATCTGCTAGATGTTGTCCATTCCTGTTTGACGAGTTATGTATCTGTATTTGTGGTTTCCGTTTTTCCCGATTTGGGCATTCATGTCTCCGCCAATGACTAGAACGTTGTGTTTCGGAATGTTACGCACTAGGGAGGATAGCTCATCATAGAAGGACGTGAGTTCAGTTTCTTCACTAATATTGGTAGGGCTGTAGCAGATGATTGTTGCTCTGGGGTTGCCATTAAAAGTAGCTACCATCATCCTAGGTTGTATTCTCTCTATTAAGTGATTTTAAGGCTCTTGGTCCTATAAGTATACCTACACCTCCTACCGTTGTATTGACAGAAGTTTTCCCAGCTGATACAGTAGCTAGCGTCCATCCATTGCCAGTATCGTGATATTTAATATCCTCGCTATGTGTGTATCTGTGTTCTTGAATGCATATTATGTCTATGCTATGTTCTACGGCCGATGCAGTCAGCTCCGGTAGTTGTCCTCTTCTATTTAAGGTTCTAACGTTGAATGTCGTAATTTGTATTGTTTGTTTGCATTTTAGAAATTTTTCTTGTTTGAGCTCTGTAGCTGATTTTTCGAACACTGAGGCCAGGGTAAAAAAAGGGGCGCGTCCTGCTGAGGTTGGACCTCAGGAGGACGCGCCCCATTTTTACCCGCGCGAAAAGCGATGCGGTTTATACATGTGGTTTGAAAGTGGGTCATGGTTATCTTTCGGTGGCTGTTTTTATTCTCATCCATAGAAGCCACCATTATAAATGAGCAGCAGTAGTTCCCCGATCGAACTAAATGATCCAGGCCATTGAACCGTGGGACTCATACGCCCAGGACCAGGTTTGGCATTGCGATAGTCCGTCAGAGGGTTTATCCGCTTGCCTTTACGTCCTCCGTGCAGCTTCCCATGGCGTTCGTAGAGTTAAAAAATATATACGGAAAAAAAAAAAAACATATATATTTACATATATCAATGTTAATAATGGAGTTTGCGATATTAATGATTAAAAAGTGCGCAATATCAGTGATAGAGCATATGTTGATCTAAGTTAGGATAACTTAGACAAGAATCAACGGCGATTGGTGATTGTTACTAACTTAACTTGCAATCACTCTGTTATCGGGGTTAAGAATACGCTGGCTATATCACCTGCTGAGGAGTAAGGTTCCCTCTCTAAAATAGCAGGTATCCATGGTATCATACCCTAATGGATCTGACAGTGAGGCTCCAGGTCTGGAGTTCTGGGGGATTGTGGAATACCTCTTCATGGCTATTACTCCCAGGTCCACTATAACCTGAGGTGGTAGTACCTGTTAGTGTAACATCAATGTATCTAATAGATTTGTCTAAAAATTATTCGTATTCGATTGGACCGTGTGCAGAAAAAAAAAAAAGAAACTCTAAAGAAAAAACAGTAATGAATAAAAGAGACGATGCAGAGAAACTTTATTTAGACTTTATTCAGCATATAGGTATTTATTCAGTACACCATAAGTACTAAAATGCGGCACAAGGGCATTTTAACGTGGAAGCCGGACGTAGGGGCATAGCCCAGACACGCCTGGCAGCTCCAAAAATGTCTTGGGCCCCGTCAGCATTCTCCTAAAAAGAGACCACTCAGGCGTCAGGCGATAAACTAAACCTTACCGAAGCAGGTGAGACTCTTATGCCCAAGGAGTCTCAGTCTTAGCTGCGTGACACGAATGGCGGGCTTCCCGACATCCATGTCACGTGGCCTTGACTGACGAACCAGAGATACATGAACTGAACCTTGCAGACCAGAACTACACGGCCGATGCGTCTGCTTTAGTCAACATGTATGAGTAGTTAGTATAAACAGGGCTTAGTATATGAATCATCATCATCATCATCATCATCATGTCACGCTGCCAGCACGGATCTCCCCGACACTCTCTCGTCACATGTCTCTATCGTCCATCGCTCCCGTGAGGTCCTTCAGGCTACATCCTGTATCGGCACAAAGCTGTTGTATATAGGTTCTAGCTGTTCGTCATGCCTTTGCTCGTCCATGTGACGGGGACTACGGGAGTGTCCCACATGTCTGGTTCGTCTATGAATAGTTAGTATTAGTAGGACTAATAAGTATGATGATTGGTTGGTTGGGTTTTATGGCATATCAACCTGTGTAGGTTATTTAACACCAAATCCATATTTATGCCAATCATCAGTTCTATTTCAAATAATTCAGTTTAGCATAAGTACACAGTTTTATTGTCAAAAACATTTCTATTTCAAGCTATTCAGTTTATTCAAACAGTTCTAATTCAGCTAAGTATAAGTACAGATTTTCTTTACATACAGTTAATTGTCAAAACAGTTCTATATTAAGCAAATCAGTTTAGTGCAAGTACAGTTTCAATGTCAAAAATAGTTCCATTTCAAACAATTCAGTTTAGCATAAGCACGCAATTTAAATGTAAGTACAGTTTAATTGTTAAAAACATTTCTATTTCAAGCAATTCAGTTTAGTCAAACAATTCAGTTTAGCATACGCATGCTGTTAGTTCTATTTAACCCATGGATGGGGCCCTATCAGGTGCTACCATTCAGGGCCAGAGTGGACCTGGGAGCAATGGCAATGAAGGGGTACTCCGCATTCCCCAAACTCCCAGCATTACTGGAGCCTCACCATCAGATTGTTTAGCGTCATATCAGGACACTCGTTGGTGGGGGTTTTACCCCTCTGCAGAGGTGCAGTCGGCGTATTCTACAGCCCCAGCCGACAGGGTTATAAGTATGAGCAGTCCATTTTATAATAAAATTCGGGAAGGTATGTTCATCACAAGAACTACATAAAAAAGATGTAAATATGAATGTAGAATGAACACGATTTCCTAACCTCTATGCATAAAATAACTCTAGGTAGGTCGACATGTTAAAATCAATCAATCCATCGCCAATGTAATCATCAGACCAAGTTGAGATGACGGGAAGGTACGTAAAGAAGAAAGCTTTTTTCGAACAGAAAATTTAATTCGTATTGCTTTATTTCTTTAAAATCAGATATAACAAATTGTCCTTATTTGAATTCTTTCATTCACGACAAAATATTTCTCATTACTGAATACAATGTATCTTGGTCAAATTAAACGGATGGTTGCAGTGATGTTTGTCTTGAAAATACGATGTTCATTTATATGTCATTTGCTCATCAGAATTCTAAATATATATTTATCTGACTTAAACGTAAATAGTGCAGTAGACTTGGCTTTTTAGCCTTGGTAAGGCAACCAATTTTGGAGAAGGATAACTCTGATTTTAAACCAACTGTACTCTGCTCATAAAACGACTTTGTGTCACACCTACACGTAGCTGAGGGGTTGGGTAAATACAAACTTATTTGAAGATGAGGTGTTGTTCATATAACTTTAATCAAATTTCAATGTTTTATCTAATTGTTTCGGTCATTATATTCTACGGTCACTTTCCTGTCTGAATTTTTTAAAGCATTGTTTATATAAATGAATAATTATTTCGTTTCAGTGTTTTTGTCATTGATATTTTTCTCATACCATTTCGGCTGCTTTATGTTCCTGCATATTTTAGGGGTTTCTCATATTTTTAGATGAGATCTTGTTACTATTTTCCTATGATTCTTTTAGACTTCTTTTTCCTTATTAGTCTTTTTAATCCATGCCTATTTCGACTCCTGTATATCCCACTTTTCCAAATATGTCTTTGGTGTTTGGTATATTTTCAGGAATGTTGGAGAAAATTCTTCATTTAGTTCATGGATTATATAGTTCTCACTCATGTTAAGCTTTGTGTCAGTTTCAAGAAATTTCAGATGTCGAAACCGTCCATAGATCTATCAATATTTACCCATATTCAACAAAAAAAAAGTTTACCCAAGAGCCCCAACCACTCTCTCAGACTGTCAATTGTTCTCTCTCTCTCTCTTTCTCTTTCTCTTCCTCTCACTT
The DNA here is from genome assembly GCA_963585895.1 of Sepioteuthis lessoniana. Taxonomy (NCBI): domain Eukaryota; kingdom Metazoa; phylum Mollusca; class Cephalopoda; order Myopsida; family Loliginidae; genus Sepioteuthis; species Sepioteuthis lessoniana. Next base: position 113,621,104 of record OY757914.1, on the reverse strand, counting down.
TCTGTGTGTGTGCGTGTGTGTGTGTGCGCGCGGGCGCGTGTGTGTGCCTCACTTGTTAATACGAATGTGTATTCAGAAAAAAATCTATTGTTTGGATCGCTGTAGAGGAGGAATTCGAATCGTGATTACTGTATGCTACGCCAACAAAAAAAGATTCGCTGAATGTTGATCTTATTTCAGTCTACGAAAGAAAAATGTATTTTCTCACAAGTCGCGAATATCTATACATTTCCACAATAAAAAAATAGTTTCCGCTTCAATTGTCACTCGACTCAACGGTATTGGAGAAGGAATCAGAACATCCAATGGTTACTTATCTGGGACAAAGAACAAGCATTTCACAACCAAAAAAAAAAAAAAAAAATGTGGCATAGGTTTTCACCTGTATATGAACAGATTGAGACAGATAGATATGTTGCATACATATATATACTGGATACATACCGACGCAATGATAACAGACGCAGGTTTACTCCGACCCAGAGAGTTAATGCATATAGGGTGGTCTAGTGGGTAGAGTGTACACCAATGATTCGGGAGACCGGAATTCAATCTCAGGTCGAGTCATACCAAAGACTTAAAAATGGTACTTGATACCTCCTTGCTTAACACTCAGCATTATACGGTACGTATCAAGGGTAAAGTGAAGCAATCCAGGGAAAGGATGGCGCTCTCCCCTACTCATCAGTGTAGTAGCTGTTGAAAAGGGAGCCTTCGGGTCGCCCTCGACTACATTCGCTAACTTACTTACTTATTTGAGACAATGTTTCAAGTTATTTTCAACTATATTATAACATTGACTCTTAAAACATTGATATTGCAACTCTGAAGCGTTTGCTTGTTTAAAATGATTGGGAAGATACATTATTGATTTTGTGATCATATTAGTTGAATTGACTTTGGCTTAAAAATAACACAAGACAGTTGACATCATGTAAAACCAACAAAACAACCCAAAATATGAATTTGTAACGCTTTAAGGATGAGTACTTTCTTTATATACCGGCTCATTGGCCTAGAGGGTAGAGTGTTCGCCAATGGTCCGGGATACCTGGGTTCAATCCTAGGGCGCGTCATACCAAAGACTTCAAAAAATGGCACTTGATACTTCCTTACTTAATACTCAGCGATATAAGGTACGTATCAAGGGTAAAGTGGAGCAATCCAGGGAAAGTAGTAGCACCCACACGTACAACTCGGTGTAATAGCTATTGAAAAGGGAGCCTTCTAGTCGCCCTCGACTACGGTCGCTAACTTTAATTACTTTTACTACTTTATATATATATATATATATATATATATATATATATATATATATATATATATATATGCAAATTTTTTTTTCGGTTGTAGAATTTTAACGTCGCAGAGTTTGGTAATAAATAATATTTCATAATATCCATTTTAATTGCATAATATTCCACACGAAATAAAATCCTAGTATCTTTGATTTAGAAAAAAATCTAATTTTTATATTAAAAAAAAACTTAGAGAGGAAGGTTATATCTATTTATAAGGGATATTGTAACTTCCGTGCAGTGGTGCAGCCAGTGGGAATTGAACTCACTATAGTAAGTAAACGATTCTAATACTGAAAGCAGGTGCCCCTTTATCTGTTTCATTTTTCGGGGTGTCTTTGTTGTGTTGTGTAACATGAAAATAACCCGACCGTATCATTTACCCTCATAATGGCATATGTTTACTTGTTCCAAGTCAGTCGCACCAATGGTTTTGCAAATATCTCAGATAAAATATTTTTTATCAGATAATCTCTTTAAAGAGTCCGTCTTGTTAGTGTGGTTTGTAAAGGTTTACCATGTATAATAACATAAAGAGAAAACATTCAAAAATTAATATTCTAAAACGACTGTAATCCAGTTAAAATTGCCGTAGGAATTGGACACGGCAACACGAGTTCAAATCCTGGACGAAACTGATTGCATTCCACATAGCACTAATACCCTTGGGAAAGGTATGAATCTAATTATTCTCCCTCCAGCTATGGGTAAAATAGTAGGACAGACTAGATTCTTCAGCCTTGGTGAGGCAACTAGTCTAAGAGAAGGAAAACTCTGAATTCAAACCTGTTAAACTCCGCTTAAAAATTGACCTTGTGTCATATCCTGCCCGAGTGGAGGGGTTGGTAAATAGGACCATGTATAATAAATGACTTTTTAAAACTAATTTTTAACTCCAAAACAAGGGGCCATTTATTACACGATACATATTTTTGAAACCTCAAAATTTACCTTGCTTTTAGGCCTAACCTTGAGGTAACTTTAATCCAAATTGTCTCCGCTCAGCCTGTACTCAAACAAAGATTATTAGTTAACAAAATTTTTACATAAAATCATTATATTATCAATACTTTCGTATATCAGTGATGGAGTTTTAGTATGTTTGGAATAACTCAGTAAACACGATAAGTTACATCAACGTTTACACTTTGTTTATTTAGCGTATTACATTGATTTTAACTGGATTACAGTCGTTTTAGAATATTAATTTTTGAATGTTTTCTCTTTATGTTATTGGATGCTGAAAACATATTTTTATAGATTAGCCAAGCCAAAAGTTAGAGGTTGTTCATTCCAAGGAATATATAATAAAAATCCCTTTTTGTGGCTAAAAATTAGGGGTTCGTTCATTACAGGAACTCGTCCATTACTCAAGTATGTACTTAAAATAAGTTTTTATAAGAAAATTTGCTTTTTTAATAAAAACCTATCACAAAGATAAATTTTACCAGTTAAGTCAATCGAAAAAATTGAAACAACTTTGGATTAAGTTAGGTTTGGTTTCTTTGTTTAATGGCATATCAACCTTCATGGGTTACTCAATGGCAAAGACATCCTGGTAGAAGAACAGTAGCGGTATTATTGGGAGATAAGGTATTAATCAAAAAGTGAACGTAATAGCACGACTGGATTTCGAACTCACAAACTGTTATGTTACAATCCGATACGTTAACCACAACGCCAAGACGACTTTACCCAACCTTAAATAACTTGGATATTTAAGTTATTACAAACTTTTCTGAAACCCACAAGAACCTATTTACACCAGCTCTCTGTGGACATTGAATGCGGTTTGAAAGAACTGGCTGGATGGATGATAGGGAAGAATGGAGAGAGAGAGAGAGAGAGAGAGAGAGAGAGAGAGAGAGAGAGAGAGTCAAGGAAATCCGTGCTCTCCGCGTGACTTGATGAAATATATATATATATATATATATATATATATGTGTGTGTGTGTGTGTGTGTGTGTGTGTGTGTATACTGTTTACTATTTTAAGCAGGTCCCACTCAGATTTCCATCTTAAAGTGTTAGAGACCATTCGTTTTGACTCATAAACCGTCCCTCTGTAATCAGAGGGAATGTTTATTGGGTCTTAATTTGATTACAATTTAACATTCCCCTCCACGTCATATTTTTTCTAACATTACAGAGTCTATTTCCTCTCTTTTGTCTTAATTGTTGTCCTAGTTTAACTGTGACAAGGTAGGTCCGAAACCGGTTAGTTGTTCATTTTTATTTTTCAACATAAATAAATTTGGTCTTTTTGTGAGTTTAATACACACACACACACACACACACACACACACACACACACACACACACACACACACACATATATATATATATGAAGAAAATAGAATAACAAAGTAATCCAAATGTGATGAATTTATTATAATGGAAAGTCAACGTTACAACGTTTCGGTTTTAATAAACCTTCATCAGGACTTTAAGATGGCGGAAAAAATTTTGCTTGAATAACAATGGATATTTCATTAAAATAATTGGAGAAAAAAGAGGGAATATATATACATAGAAAGATATCATAACCGTTCAGGGAGCGTTCTTTTTTGAAAACTATCACGTCAATAATTTTTAAAATGTTTCGAATTTCTAAGACACAAATAATTGAAAGATGATAAAAGCAAAAATTGTCGACATTTTTGTGTAAAGAAAAGAAAAGAAAAAAAAAAAAAAAAACAAGAGAAAAAGAAATAAAGAAAAAAGAAATAAAGAAGACAAGAAAAAGAATAGAGAAGATAAAAGCAAAGAAAGGAAAGGAAACAAACGGAGCATATGTAAATAAACCTTATTAATATCATACGGTGGAAAGATGTTTTGTGTCAGTTTTATATAATGTTGCTATTACAAACAAATATACACCAACAAAAGGGGGAAAGATTGAAAAACTGGTCGTAAGATTATATTTATAAACCAAGTGATCATGAGAAATATGTCAGAGGATAAAATTTGGAATATGTTAAATTCAAGGGGCTGAAGAAAGTATAAATATGTATGAAAAGGTAGTTAATGAAGGTTTTATATGCTGTAGCTATTCGGAACTGATTTACCAAAGAAAAGGAATCGATTGAAAAACCTGGTTCTTGTATTAACGGAGGTTAAAAGCGAAATGTCACCAGATTCAAAAAATTGTCTCAATCTTTTTTTTTTTAATTCGTTGTATTTCCTTGAAATTGACTCATTTCAAACATTGTGTCAATCACGATAATTTTTAAAAAAAGAACACTGCTTGAACGGTTGATGGTATCTTTCTATGTAAATATATTTTCTCTTTCTTCTTCGTAGTTGTTCAAACGAAATTTTTTCACCGTCTTAAAGTCCTGATGAAGGTTTATTAAAGCCGAAACATTTTAACGTTGACTTTCCATTATAATAAACACACATGAAACTCTAGCCCCCTTCGAAGTAATCTCCTCCGGCTGCAATGCACTTATTGTACCGTTGCAACAACTTCTGGAAGGCTCCATGGGAATCCTCTTGTGTGAGTGTGTCAATGACCTTCGTCACAGCCTCTTTCAACTCCTCAATTGTCTCATAACGACAGCCTCTGAGCTAAGGGAATAACCAAAAGTTACAGGGAGTAAGGTCTGGACTATAGGGAGTGTGAGGAACTGTCTTGATGCCCATCTTGGTCAAATAGTCTGTGACAAGGATGGAGTTGTGGACTGGTGCATAGTCCTGGTGGAAATGCCACTGACCCAATTTGAAGTGTGCTGGCCTCTTCCGGCGGAATCTCTTCCTTAACTCCCTTAAAACCTCAATATAGTAACCCTAACCCTAACGCTAAACCTTTGGCCAATCAACTCTGGTGTATTGACTTCCTTACTCCTCCCACACCTCTCATCATCCCTCACAGACTCCCTGGCTTCCTTGAATCTCTTATGCCACACAAAAATTGATGCTCGATTCATGCAAGATGGCCGAAAAGCAGTCTGAAGCATTCCATACGTTTCTGTGGCATTTCTTCCAAGTTTAAAACAGAATTTTATTGCATATCGTTCTTCTAAAGTGTCCTCACATCCAGGTGGCATTTTTGAAAATCACCAGCTGTGACAATCAGGGTTTAGTAGGGTGTATTCCAATTGCAGCTGTCGCTGTTCATTTGAAACAGAAATCATAAAAATTGATTAGTCATATCATAAGATGTATAGCAATAACATACTGGATTTTCAAGAGTCAACGACAATTTTAAATGCCTGTACAAAAAGTCTGGAAACTTATTGAATGCACCACGTATATATATATATATATATATATATATATATATATATATATATATATATGTGTGTGTGTGTGTGTGTGTGTGTGTGTGTGTGATTACCGTCCCATTGGCTTTAGGGTTACGTAAATATCGTTACATGAATGACAAAAAAAAAACAGGGATAAAAAGCAATATAGCTCCGTAGAAATAAAGAAAAACTAGATCACTTTTCACTGAATACACCACATTACAGTATACAAAGGGAAACCCACTAAGTGGGATCCTTTTGGTCTGATGATCGCTTAAAAGTACCGTTGATTCAGCGTCTCTACAAACCAAACAAACGCACATACGCACCTATATATATATATATGTGTGTGTACATATATATATATATATATATATATATATATATATATATATATATATATATGTGTGTGTGTGTGTGTGTGTGTGTACATATTATAAAATCAATGGGTCCACAAGTGAATTTGGTATTTTAGATTTCTATTTTTTATGACTTTGCTCTACACATGTGTCTGACTTTATAATTGTCTTCAGGAGGCTAATAATCGTTCGGTCTGTCTTTTTGGCTTTTACAGTGGCAATTGTTTTGTTTAATTTTAATTCTAAGAATTTTTAATTATATATAAAGTCACATTTAAGATTTTCAAAACTTTTTACCCTTTTGGTCTTTAAAATTCGACTAATACACGGGTAGCCATTAGATCAATACCTATTTTGTTTTTTTTTATTCTTTCTCTGTGGGTGGTATGAATAATCTCTTTTCGTTTACTTTTTCAATCTATCGTATTTAAATTCCTTTCTCTTTCATTACAATTCGTGGTATTTCTTTTCATCATTTTTTTACTTTTCTTTGTTTCGTTGTTCTTTTTTGTTTTATTTTGTTTTTCCTTCCATTTCCTTTTTTTCTTGTCTTTTTTTCTTTCTTTCTAGATTATCAAATGTGAACTAGCAGTTTTGTTTAAATTCGTGTTAAATATTCACTGCTTTACATCTTTTTATCTTTTTTGGGTGTTTCACTTTACTTATCTGGTCATCTGATGACCTGAAATGACTTCCAGAGACACGCAACATGATGGCTGTCTCCACCTTGCTTTGTCCTTTCTCCACAACGAATCATGAAATGGTTTTTATTTCACCTTTATAACTATCATTGCATCTCTATAGCAACTTTTTTGTCCCTTCAACATTCAATTAATTATTTTATCAGTTCCTAAATCAAACTGTGAAAAATAAGTGAGACCGTGTTTACAAAAGACTACTGAAATGGTTATATATATATATATATATATATATATATATATATATATATATATATATATTCTTTTCTATCATTTTTAATTGCTTGAAGTCACCAATTACTTAACAGTGGACTCTTAGTTTTATATAGTGCTACTCAGCTAATTTAATTCTTTAATTGAAAGTATTGTTATGAACACACACACACACACACACACACACACACACACACACACACACACACATATATATATATATATATGTGTGTGTGTATGTATATATATAAATAAATAAAACTTACGATAAAGTTAACATAGAGTCAACGGCGTTTAGTGATTGTCAGTTTTTCAGCTATAATATCCTGACTTAGATATGTATGTTCTATCACCAATATTGAGCACTATTTATGTATAAGTAGTGCAAACTCTCTCTCTCTCTCTCTCTCTCTCTCTCTATATATATATATATATATATATATATATATATATATATATATATATATATATATACAAATGAATTTATCTTTGTGGATCACACCGAAGACTTGAAGATTTGCAGCAGAAATAGAACAACTCCTTCAAAAACCTTTATCTCCTCCCTCCTCTCTCTCTCTCTCTCTCTCTCTCTCTCTCTCTTACACACACTAACACGGATAAAAATCTTACTGTGCAGCGCCATAATGAGTTGTTGGATCCTTTGAATGACATATTAGATGAAACTGGCAAAGATCTAACAGTGTAAAGCTACGATCAGTTGTTGGCTACTCTGAATAACAAGGAGGAATTTAGAAAAAAAGCTGCTTCTGTAAATCTACAATGAACCTTTCACTTCCCTGAATGACATATTGTAAGAATCTAGAAGAGATCCTTCTGTGTAACGCTACAATCAACTCTGAGCTTTTATGAATGACATATAGGAAGAATCTGGAAAATATGGTACTGTGAATCGCTTCAATTAGCTGTTGGCTACTCTGAATGAGACATGAGAAGAATCTGAAAAGAATCTTACTGTGTAACACTACAATGAGCTGATGGCTCCTTTGAGTGATATATTAATGTTGGCTGGTTGGGAAATTAGTCGTCTTTTACGGCATATCATCATTTTTCGGTTATTTAATGCCAAATCCTGTTTATTCATATAAATCAAATATATAAGATTTGTAAATGGATATTATGTTGGTAAAATTTTTATTCCAGCTATGGTTCATTTATTTATATGGGTTCAAGTATTGCTTTCTAACTCTAATAGTTTTATTTGCACACAATTAAATGGTTTCAAGTAGTGCTATGTAATATTGATAGTTCAATTTAATAGTCACTTATTTGCATATAGTCCAATAGTTTAATCTATTGTAAATGATTTAACAGTTCTACTTGACCCTGACAAGTACTGCTACTCCGAGTCAGAGTATGGAGGCTAACGATCAGACGATTTAGCGTAATATATAGGACACTCTTTGAGGGAGGGGTTTACACCTCTGAAGAGATGCAGTCGGCGTATTCTACAGCCGTAGCCTACTGAGCTGCATGTTACAAGAATATGGAAAATATCTTACTGTGTAATGTCACAATCAATTGTTGGCTTCTCTGAATGATCTAGGAGAAGAACCTGGAAAATATCTCGCTGCGTAACGTTACAATCAATTGTTGGCTTCACTGAATGATATATGAGAAGAATCTGGAAAATATCTTACTATGAAACGAACGTCACAATCAATTGTTGGCCTCTCTGAATGATATATGAGAAGAATCTGGAAAATATCTTACTGTGTAACGCCATAATCAATTGTTGGCTTCTCTGAATGATATATGAGAAGAATCTGGAAAATATCTTACTGTGTAACGCCATAATCAATTGTTGGCTTCTCTGAATGATATATGAGAAGAATCTGGAAAATATCTTACTGTGTAACGCCATAATCAATTGTTGGCTTCTCTGAATGATATATGAGAAGAACCTGGAAAATATCTTACTGTGTAACATCAAAATGAATTTTATATATTAAGATATATATTAAGAATGACATATTAAGATAATCCCAGTAATTTTTAACAAGGAATTCTCGCTGAATAACTCATATACGATTACTTTCTCTCAGTTAGACTTTTTTTACACTCTTTTTTCAATTTTTAAAAATTCATTTTGGATTAATCTGCATGTCACCCTTCTGGTGTATGTGTTGTGTGTCTGTGTTTCACGAGTTGGCAAATGCAAAAACAATTCCCAAAATAAAGAAGCTAACACAGTATTTCTTTTCACTTACCAGTTTTTGTTAATATTTCTAGGAAGAAAATTCTCGTGGTATTAACTGTTCAGTTACTTTATGTATAGGGTTAGGGCAAGTTAGATACAAGCGCCAGGCCAAGACAACAGATCACTAAGATGAAGTATTTATGTGTTACTTCGATATCTCTGGGTTCTAGGAGCCGCTGAGAAAAGTGTCCTTCCTCGATCGAGGCTGCAGTAAAAAGCGAAGAGTAGAAAAAACAAAAGCAAAGTGTTAGCATGGCCCTTGACCGGAACTTGTAACTCAGGGGTCAAATGAATAAAATCAATTGCCAAGTTAAAAAAATATAAATTTAGATATATTTTTTTATCCTTTCACTAATTTTATCTTTTAAAATTTTATTCTATTTTTAATTTTATTTAATTATTTTATTTTATAATTTTGTTCTCTCCCACCACACCCTACATGAGGTGACGTACCCTTTTGTTTATTTTGACTGTCAGTGTTTTCACATTTTTCGACTTTGCAACCAATTCGTTGGAAACAAACAAGCTTATATTTTCTTTACAATATTTTCTAAATTCTTTTTAATCGGCTACTAACAAACGTATTAAAAACAATTCTTCTCGAAGATCTACAATATCCTTGTAAGTAACAATTAGATCACCGTGAATCTGTTGGATTCACGTTATAAAATCGGTCCATAATGATATTGGTGCTTCTATATTGGAAGAAGTAAAAGATTCTAATAAACATATCATTCTTTTCTCTGTTATATCGAATAATGGCGAATCTCAATCTCTGTAGATCTTGGTGTTTGGAGAACCCGTTCTTTGCAATTATTTCCAAGTTCGTGAGTGGTAGGAACTGTTAGGGCACCTTCTATGGTTCAAATAGATCTATTAAAAAATTATTCGAATTCGATACTTGATACCATATAACGTGATACCATATAACTGTAAATTATTTGTATCAAGAATTGTTACTAGAAGCTTTAATTGTTTACTGACGATTATTATTAGTTACTTAAAACCATATAACTGTATGCAAACAAATTTTTATAATTAAATTGAAATAATTACTTGAAATCATATGATTATTTATATTAGATAGGAATACTTGAAATCATATGATTATTTATATTAGATAGGAATACTTGAAATCATATGATTATTTATATTAGATAGGAATACTTGAAATCATGTGATTATTTATATTAGATAGGAATACTTGAAATCATATGATTATTTATATTAGATAGGAATACTTGAAATCATATGATTATTTATATTAGATAGGAATACTTGAAATCATATGATTATTTATATTAGATAGGAATACTTGAAATCATATGATTATTTATATTAGATAGGAATACTTGAAATCATATGATTATTTATATTAGATAGGAATACTTGAAATCATACAACTGTTTGCAGATTACTTGTATGACACCATGTTATTATAAATTATTTGTATTAATAATTGTTATTTGAAGTTATAATTGTTTATTAAGGATTATTTTTAGGTTTGGCTTCATTGATTAGTGGCATATCAATCTTTGTGGGTTATTTAATGCCAATACCATCCTTGTAGAAGGACAGCACTGATACTATTTAACCCCGCGCAAGGAGGATTACTTTTAGTTACTTAAAATTATATAAGTACTTGCGAACAAATACTTATTATAAAATAGAAATAATCGCTTGAAACCATACAATTATTTGTATTAGATAGGAATACTTGAAACCATACAACTGTATGAAAATTATTTGTATTAGATAGAAATACTTGATATCATATAACTGTGTACAAAAAATCTTCAGAAACAACTACACCAAAAATGCAAATGCAAATGTAGAACGAGAGCAATTCCTACGCCTCTTTGTATAAAATAAACCCCAACAGGTTGACATCCCATTAAACTCAATCAATCAGTTATATCGATAACTTAGATGATTAAAACATAAGCAGATCCCATAAAATTATCATTCTGTTATGAATTGAATAAAAATATTTTCGTTTAAATTGATACATTGAATACTGTCGTTGATTAACTATACTGTTTTCACTTTTGATTCTTGTATTAAATCCATTTTCATAGCCAGTGACTATTTTGTTCAAAAGGACATTTTTTCAAGTCAAGAAAAAATTCGAAAACAAATGATATTCGTTTTCGTTAGCCGTTGAATGTAGAAACCAATTTATTTTTCCCAAAACTTGAAATCTACAATTAACTGATTGCATGAGAAATATTGAGTTAAATACTCTTTAAAGACTCGTCGGAAATTGCTCACATTGGGTAAAAAATATCGATGGGAAATTTAACCTAATAAAGAGCTAGGGAAAGGGAATGAGAGAGGGAGGAAAAGAAGAGTCGAGGGAGAAAAATAATGAGAAAGAAAAAGTAATAAAAGAGAAAATTGCGTGTGAGGAGTTGGTGAGAGAGAGAGAATGGGGAGAGAGAAAATAGATTTTTAAAAAAAGAAAAAAAGAAGAAAGAGGCTAAAGAGAGAAAATAGTAAAAGAAAATATTGTGTGAGGAGGGACAGAGAATATATATATATATATATATATATATATATGTATATATATATATATATATATATATAAATGTGTGTGTGTGTGTGTGTGTGTGTGTGTGTGTGTGTGTGTGTGTGTGTGTGTGTGTGTGTGTGCGTTAAAATAAAAGAGAATCAGTATGAAATTAATCAGGGGGGGAATGACACAGGAGACAAGGTGGAAAAAGGAAATGTGTAAGAGTTTAAAATTTGACCTTGCGGACAAATGATACATGAACAAACCCGAATCTGTCCTCGAAAATGAGACGCATAAAATTCCGAGACTTTGAGATACAAACGAATCGTCCAATCCCGACCAAAAGACAAGACATCGTGTTAATTAACAAAAAAAAATATAAATAAATAAATAAATAAATAAAATAAATAAATAATAAATAAATAAATAAATAAATAAAAAGAACTTATCAACTGATGGATTTGGCCAATCCAGCAGACCACTGAGAGAAAATAAAAGAAAGCGAAAAGACAAATGCTTGGTTCTTAACAGAGAACTGAAAAAGTTGTAGAACAAGAAGGAAGGTGATGGTGATACCAATTGGTCCTTGGAACGCTCCCCAATGGCCGGCTAAAATAACTAGAGGAAAAAGGGATTTTTTTAACATCAACTAGAATACTTAGACGAGTTCTGTAGATTTGAGAAGACTTGTTGTCACTTAGACTCTTGTGAAAAACCACCATTTAAAACTGGCGTGAGAAAATTTGCAGGGAGTAAAATAATAATTTTCATATTAGTTATATTAGGTGTTTTATGCTGAGACAAGTGGCAGCAAGTTTCTTTACCACTCTAACACTCTCCTTGATTTTCTTTTTGGCTTTTCCTAAAAATACAGTTGTTTGAAAAGTCACCAGTGGATATATATTCATACCCAGTCATGTCTACTTTTATACTTCTGCGTTTAACATAGATGGCTGAAGTGTTGGACTGCGAGATCCTTGTAAGCGAGTTTGAACTCCAGTTGGGATATTGCGTTTATTTTCAGGCTAATACACTTGTGAAAGGTATGAACCCTATTATACTTCAAGCGATGGGTAAAATAGTCGTAATTTACGTAGCTCTTTCCTTCGATTTGGCACAAGGCCGAATGAAGGGGGCACCCAATGAAACTCGAACACACTTGTGTTGGCGTTGGGTAAAATAGTACTACTACTGTTCTTCTACTAGATAACCCACGGAAGTCAATATGCCATTAAAAGAAATAAAGAAAAGGAAACCAGTCTTAGGTTATTATTAATAAATTCGATTTTCACCAAGTGCCCCAAACGTCGAAACTAAGCTATGCTTAGTAAATAACTGAGACGCCTCGTTGTCAGGTAATAGTCTCATGGATCATTATTAGTGAGTTCTATTTTCAATTGGTGCTCCATATTATAGGCCTTGTACCAAAACTAAACTAAGCTTTGTAAAGATGTAGGAGCGGCACAAAGCGGTGTAATAGTTAGGAATCTACTCTTTCAAATCATTACTTGCGAGTTTGATCTTTACTGAGGGACCTATACTTTCCGTGTGTAGAGTCCCTGTGGCGTAATAGTTAAAGTGCTGAACTGCTGTCTCGAAGTAAGCGAGTTCGAACTCAAGTCGCGCATTATGTTCACTTTCAGACTAATACCCTTCGAAAAGAAGTGAATCTACTGATTTTCAACAAGGATGGTTTTGGCATTCAATAACCCACGAAGGTTGATATGCCATTAAAGAAAGATATCAAACCTAAAGTTGCGGCTCGATGAATCAGAAAAAGAGGTTAATGTGGTTTGATTCATATTGGTATATTGATCAAGTTTTTTTCCTCTTCTTTTAATTATAATAAATATTTGTAGATTACATAAGAGGCTTGGTTGGGCTTGGCCAGACAACGTCGTTTAAAAAGGAGACAGTTCTTTTTATAGATATTTTAATGTCTTTTTTTTTCTGAATTAATCTTTTAAGGACTCGATTATAATAAAAAACCATTACAAAATTGCGTTCATATGTTTCTTTACTTCATTCTTTCAGGTGTTGTTTTCTATTTTATTTTTCCTTTAAATGTCAAAACTATTTCACATTTGTTCTCAATGCTATTATTTTACTTTATGTGAGTTATTTACACCAGTTGCTGCTGACTGGTTTGGTTTGCTTTTATAGGCATATCTCAACCCTTGTTGATTATTTAATGCCAATTTCGGTTTTTACATTTATTGTAAATATACAGGATTTGTAAACACATAGATATACACAGTTAAATCATCAAACATTTCTATTTCTAACAATTCAATTTAGCATAAGTCAACAAAGTTATGTGGTTTCCAGTATTGCTATGAACCACTAGCAATTAAATTGACTACGAGTCATCTGTTTACACACGGTTATATGATCAAATAGTTCTATTTCTAGCAATTTAATTTAGTATAAGTCATTTATTTGCACTTAAATGTCAAACAATTCTGTTTGACCCATAGATAGGATCCTATCAGGTACTACCACTCCGGGCCAAAATGGACCTGGGAGTGTTTGCAATGAAGAAGTACTCTGCGTTCCTCAACAGCATTTCTAGCACCTTGTTTTGTGTCACATACAGAACACTCATTAGTGGGGAGGCGTCTTACCCCTCTGCAGAGATGAATTCGGTGTATTCTACAGCCCCAGCCGACTGGGCTGGTTAGCTAGTAAACTTTCACTGAAGTTTGAGTGAATGAAAGTCTTTTCAAGTCTCCAGAACTCACGTCTCCAGAACTCTTCTCAGTATTCTGGCTGATTTCAACAATGCAGTTGTCTAAATGGCCGCAATTCTTCCTCCAATTTCTAATTGTTCCAGTCTTTTTTCCAATCCTTTGAGTACCGTTCCAAGTGCTCCAACTATAATTAGTATCACCGTCACCCACATGTTCCACACTTTTTTGGTCTCCGGCAAAGTCTAAGTATTAGTCTAATTTTTCACTTTCTTTTTTCAACTCTGTAATTTGCTGGAACAGCAGAGTCCACAAGATGACAATTTCTCTTTTTTATATTAATTAGCACTAGAGCTTGTCTTCTGAGCGAAATTATGTAATTCGCTTGTATATCAAAATCCCAGAGAATTTTATGGGTATCATTTTTTGGACAGATTCTGGTTTGTGCATATACGATTTAGTAGTATGGTCAAAATTCAATCTCTTGCACAATTCCCAGTGGATCACCTTTCCCACTCAGTCATGCCTAGTCTTGTACTCCCTCTGTGCGTGTTTGCTGCATTCGATTACTCTGAAATTGTTTCATCTCTTTCTCCACATGACGTTCATTTGCTATTTTGTTGTGTATTATCGATTTTTGCTTTAACACGATTGTTCCTTATGGCATTGTTTTGTCCCGCTATTAGAAGAGCTTCGGTTTTTCTCTTGAGATTTCCCTTTAATAACCATGTCCAACTCTTTTCGTATTCAACTTCCTCAGTTTGTCCCTTGAAATATCCATACAGTTGTTTTTCTTTTTATTTCTGCTTCTTAGTTTATGTTGTTTATCTATCTGTATATATGTTGCCATCACAGCAATTGATTGGTGTAATTAGTCTTTCTTTGCTCTTCTTACTACTGCCCTTGAGTCCTTGTATTGATGCATCAACGCAATCCTCAGTGCTTGCGAATGCTCTTCCTCCTTTTCTTGACACATTCATTCTATGTCATTTCGCAGAAGTAACGCCTTGTGCATAGTCATCAATTTTCTTGTCATTTGGTCGATCTGTCTGAGTTCCTCTCTTGTCCATTTTAAGAATGGTCCCGAGTGTCTTACAAGAGGAGAACTGCCCAGGCGTTTATCTCTTTGATGAGATTTCTGCTGCAGAGTTTGGTTTTGAGAAGCTTTCTCGTTCTTCTTAGCTACTTTTTTCTTATTGTTTCTTTCATCTCCTCTTGTTTGATGATGTCTGCTACGAATATTCCCAAGTATTTGTAAGTTTCCCTCTCTCCCAGATATATTCTTGATTTGGTAGTTCTATTCTTTCCGTTGTTTCTCTTTTCCCACTCCTCATGATTAGTATGGCACATCTATCATTGGCAAATTACATTCCTGTATCCTGGCTGTATATTCTTATTGTTTGTATTAGGCTCTTCAGTTCATTTTTTTTTAAATTTTTCGCAAATACCTTAATGTCATCTGTATACACAAGGGAATAAATCTTTTCCAGTGATTTTGAAAATTTGTATCCCTTGAATATTTTCTAAGTACAATGACATCATTGCTATAAAGCGAATAGCAGTTGCGAGAGCAAGTCTCACTGGAAGATGCCTCTTTTAATTTTTAAATCTGCAAGGGTTTGACGTCCCGCGGTCAGTTTCGCTCTTCACTTTTCCATGGGAATAGAGATTAAGTTTATGATTTTGTTGGATATCTTGTAATTACTCTCTGATAGTTTTTCACACCAGCTTTTTCTAGAGCATTTTTCACTGAGGTCTGCGTAACTGCAAGTCTCTTCAGGTCTCACAGACTCTTCTAAGTATTCAAGCAGATTTTATCAGACCTGTGATTTCAAGAATCTCTATTCTTCCTCTGATCCCCTAGACTCTTTTTCAGACCTTTGAAAGCAGTTCCAAGTGCATCAACTCCAAATGCTATCACTGTCACCTACATGTTCCACAGCATTTTCAGCTCTTAGGCAAAATCCAGATATTTATCCAGGTTTTCACTTTTTTATTTTTACTTTCTTTTACTAAATCCACTAAATAACAAGTTATTTTCTTTTTGTGAATAAACACCAGGTTTGGCTTTCTGGTCGGAATCGGGGGATACGTTTGAATCTCAAAATCACAGATAATCTTTTTACGTGTCGGGACTCTTTGAAGCATTCAAGCTGATTTTAACTGTGCTGTACGCTAGTGGGTCTCCATTCTCTCTTGTCCTCCCCCAATCTATTTTCCATACCCTCAGGAACCGTTCCGAGAACACCAACTACTATTGGTATCACTGTCACCCTCATATTCAACAACTTGCTCTACTTTTTGGCAAGATCCAGGTATCTTTTCGCTTTCGTCTATTTTCACTAAATGGTCCACTGGAATGGCCACTATATGGTGATTTCTTTCTTCTTGTTAATACGTGTTCTGTATTTGGTGATTTGTTCGTATCTGGCCCAGTCGGCTGGGGCTGTAGAATACACCGACTGCACCTCTTAACATTGTATATTCTAAATATTTCATCTAGAAAATAAAATGCAAAGGAACTGATAAAATGAATCATAGTAAAGTAAAGAATGATTTATATTATTGGAAAAAAGATTTTTAATTGATTGATTCTACCGGCATGTCAACACGTTTGGTATCATTTTATACCAAGGGGTTAGGAATCACGTGCATTTCATGCTTATATTTATAAGTGATTGATCGATTGGTTTGAACGGCATGTCAATTCGTCAAGAGTTATTTTATACCTTGAGGTTTAGGAATCACGTTTATTGTACGTTTATATTTACATTTTGTAAAGTTGTTTCTTAAAAATTTTTTTTTTTGTTTTTTGTTTTTTGCATGTAGTCCTATCAAATACGAACAATTCTTAAACAGATTGATTCAAATTCTGTACAAGGCTATGTGCGTTTCATTTCGTGCTAATAACCTTTGCAAAGGCATGAATCCATTTATTCTCCCACCAACAATGGATAAATAGCAGGGCAGATTATATTTTTGTTTAAACAACCATTCTAGGAGAAGGAAACTCTGAAGTTAAAACATCACATCCAATTCGTGGCGGAACGGATTTGAAAAATACACGCCATTTTTAGAGAGTTCAGTTCTCACTGGGAGGCTTATACTTTTGGCTTTCTATGTGAAAGGTACCTGACTGCCTTAAAAAATATCTGGTTTTGCACACTGATCACCAGACACTTGTTTGTTATATGAAACTATCTCGACTACCAAGTAGAGCTTTATTCCCAAGGTATTTATGATCAAGAACGACATATCTTGACACAAGATTTCTTTGGTTTTTGACAAGAATTTAATTGATTGGACGGGGATATTTTGCCGAAAGGTACGCTGAAAATACCTTCAATGAAAAGAGAAAAGGTTGGGGAGAAAAACTATAAGCCAAACCGGTTTCTTTTTTTAATCTCGAAAGCCCTTTGTCATTATGATACAATCGACGACAACCCGGATAGGATTGGTACCTGAGATCTTTTGCCCCTTAAACAGTGCAATTCAATAGATATTTTATCGGAATTCTCACCATTCTTATAAAAATCATATAACAATGAATAATGAGTTTCTGTTTGCGTCTTCACGATATCTTGAGAATGATAGAATCACAAACAGATATTTTAAGCATGTAATGTCAAAGGATATTCTTAGCAGAAATGAGTTTCCCAAATACCTTCAAGTCGTGATGAAATTTCAAATTTTGTAACTTTTTGGCGATTTGTTTTGACTCTAACAAAGGATGATGTATGCAACTCAATTATCAAATATCATTTTGTTTTGTCTTATCTAAAAATAGATTCTTTTGTTAACAAATCTTACTAAAGAAAACTTTACTAAAATATCATGACTGTCCATTTTTATGATGATGATTATAATTGATGTTGTTGCTATTGTGTGTTTGTGTGTGCGTGTGTGTGCGTGTGTGTGTGTGTGTGTATGAGAGAGAGAGAGAGAGAGAGAGAGAGAGAGAGAGAGAGAGAGAGAGAGTCTGTGTGTCTGTGTGTGTTTTAATTTAAGATAGAATATTCAAACCAAGAATGGGATTCCCAGCTGCTTAAAAATTAAATCATTTTAGAAAATAATACTGTTTATTTAAAAAGATTAATTGATTTTAACGGCCTGCCAACCTGTCTAGGGTTATTTTATACCTAAATGTTAGGAAATCGCTTTCCTTGAACATTTATACAAGGAGTACGGGCAAAGAACCTACAAGCGACATTAATATTTGTCGACTTTACCAAGGCTTTCGACTCCATTCACAGAGGAAAGATGGAACAAATCCTACTAGCGTACGGCATACCTAAAGAAACCGTAGCGGCAATAACGATTCTCTATAGAAACACTAAAGTAAAAGTACGATCACCAGATGGAGACACAGAATACTTCGACATAGTAGCAGGAGTACTACAAGGAGACACGCTGGCTCCGTATCTCTTTATCATTTGTCTAGACTACGTACTTAGAACATCGATTGACAAAATCAAAGAGAATGGCTTCGAACTGACGAAGAAAAGAAGCAGAAGATACCCCGCAACAACAATTACCGACGCCGACTACGCCGATGACATAGCGATACTGGCAAATACACCTGACCAAGCCGAAACACTTCTGCATAGTTTGGAACGAACAGCAGCAAGCATAGGCCTCCATGTTAATGCACATAAAACGGAATATATGTGCTATAACCAAACGGGGGACATCTCCACTCTAGAAGGAACCCCTCTTAAACTAGTAGACAAATTCACGTACCTAGGAAGCAGCGTCGAATCAACCGAAAAGGACATCGAAACGAGGTTAACGAAAGCATGGACAGCTATCAATAGGCTATCGACTATATGGAAATCAGACCTAACCGATAAAATGAAACGCAGTTTCTTCCAGGCAGCGGTCACATCGATACTGCTATATGGATGCACTACATGGACGCTAACAAAACGGCTGGAGAAGAAACTAGATGGCAATTACACAAGAATGCTGCGTGCAATCCTCAACAAGTCCTGGCGGCAACACCCAACAAGACACCAACTGTACGGCCACCTGCCCCCTATCACGAAAACTATTCAAGTTAGGCGAACCAGACATGCAGGACATTGCTGGAGAAGCAGAGATGAACTCATAAGAGATGTACTCTTATGGATCCCCACACACGGCCGCGCAAAAGCAGGACGACCAGCACGAACGTACATTCAGCAGCTATGTGAGGATACAGGTTGTTGTCCTGAAGACCTACCTAGGGCGATGAACGATAGGGAGGAGTGGCGAAAGAGGGTCAGGGATATCCGTGCTGCCAGCACGATATGATGATGATGATGATTCAACGAATAAGGTGATGTTTGCCAAAGGAGTTGCTTCTAGGATTCTGGTTTCTTTGTTTAATGGCATTTCAACCTTAATGAGTTATCTAATGTCAAAGCGGTCCTTATAGAAGACGAGAAGTGGTACAATTTAACCAATAAGTGAGAGAATAATGAGGTTCATACAGTTCTATTTCAAACAATTCAGTTTAGCATAAGTATACAGTTTACTTTTATTTAACCCATAGATAGTACCCTATCAGGTGCTACCACTCAAGGGCCAGAATGGACCTGGCAGCAATGACACTAAAGGGGTACTCTGCATTCCCCAAAGTTCCTGCATTACTGGAACCTCACGATCAGGTTGCTTAGCGTCATATCTAGGACACTCATTGAGGGAGTCTTACACCTCTGCACAGAAGCAATCGGTGTATTCTACAGCCCCAGCCGACTGGGCCTCATGGCACTCATTGGGGGAGTCTTACCCTTCGGTAGAGATACATCATCACCACCAACATCATCACCACCAACAGACTGGGCCAGGTAACTTTGAACACTTTGTAAGTTATACTCGTTGTTTTGTTAATTATAACCAAGAAATTGTTTCGGAACCAGAGTCAGGCAATAAACAATGAAAGACTGATAGTGAATTTATTCTACTGCCGGTCTACAAGGGGATCCTGCTTTTCACTATGTTTTTTTCGGGAAATAAATGAATGCGAACATCAATACAAAGAGGGAACTTTATGGCCAGTTACGATAAAAAGTTTCGGTCAAATTCAGTCAAGAGGCTTCATCTTCTGCAGACACGAATTTTAGTTGGTCACCAATTTTGCTTGCAAGCGAGAAGTTTACTGTCTGCCAAAAGATTAAATAATTCTTAAATAATAACAAATTTCATAAAATATTAACGTAAAAAATGTTATGTTATTACAGTGCAAAATTATTTAAAAACATCAAATAAGTTCTTTTTTTATTAAACTTTGAGCTAGACGTTTGCGCTTCACTGATGGAAGAATGTTCTTGACACTTCGGCTAATGTCGGCTAATGTCAGCTAACCCACCTTGAATAGCATGTGATTTATTACATAATTTTTGAAAAAAAAACACTCCCAGGTTATCAAGATAATAAATATCTCCTGCCAATACTTTGTTTCGTCATACATAAGATAAGGAAATTTTGTGTCGCAGGAGGATCTTTTATGAGTCAGATTTAAAGCAATTCATTGAATGGTTCATAAATCTACCAATCATAATATTTCATTATTTGAATCCAGTGGTTAAAATAATAAAAAAAAAAAACAATGCATAGACGCCAAGAAAATATGGAAAAAACCATTGTCAACCCTGCAAATGGAGGATCAGTTCTGATGTTTCATGTTTTCGAGGCAAATTCTATTTTTCCGTCTTTTGTCTTCAGCTTTTGTTTTAACCCGACGTTTCGAGCGATATATTCTCGAACCTTTTAGGGCACTTCCAATGACGTAATGGTTACAAGTGAATTCGGTTCTCTCTGAGCGCCCATATTTTTAGTTTTGTGTCGCAACTAAGCTAAGCTTAGTAAATTACAATTCTTGAGTATTTTGGGGTGAAGTTTTCAGTTGCTTTATTTTCATAATCTCATTTATTATTCAAACTGATGTTTCCCTTTTTGATACAGCATATCGGCCGATACACTCTTCGGTCTTTATCTGGTGTCTGCTACATCTAGTTTTAATATAAAACTCAGACGAGACGGGAAAATTTGCATGTGCTATTATCAAGAAATCACCACCATTGAAAAAATAATAACGAATATAAAATGCTCTTCTGTAATGTCAAAAATGTTGAGATGAAATGTTTATATCATCGTTTCAATCGATATGCAATTCATCCTGCCATTATTTCTGGTAGCTTTGCAACTAATTTTTTATTATTCCATTTTTTTCGGACTTTTAGTTTCATCATTGTTTCAAAACAAAGTTTCAATCGATATGCAATTCATCAAATCTCTTCTTACCTGTATTACATCGAATCTTAAAAATTCACTAATTTATTTTTCTTTTCTTATTTCACTTCTCAAATAGAAGATTACATTCTAGCAGAATCACAAGACTGTGTGTTAAGGTTTGGCTTCAGTAACATTAAACAAGTTATCAGGCAAAATTGAAAGAGTTTCATCAACTCTTATCAAAGAATCTATCCTTCTTTGGCCACTGTATTGGAGTTGCATTAACAAATTTATTTCAGAGTCAAAAGCCAACCTGTCGATGGAGCTCAGAATATTCTGACTGTATCTCTCTGCTGGCGTGTCCAGAGTGTTGTGAACATTCCTTACACTCCATATTCTCGCCTTTCGTAGTAAATGGACTGCTCATGCTTATAGGTAAGATCTGTTTATATGACACTACTCATATATTCTGAATTGGACACCTTTGGTGGTGTAATGGTTGGCAAGCTTGACTAGCAAACCTACACGAGTGAGTTCGAGTCTCATTGGGTGCCCCATTCATTCGGCCTTGTGCCACATCGAAGCAAAGAGCTTCGTTAATTAAGGGCATCTTTGGTGGTGTAATGGTTAGCAACCATGACTAGCAAACCTACACGAGTGGGTTCGAGTCTCATTGGGGGCCCCATTTATTCGGCCTTGTGCCACATCGAAGCAAAGAGCTTTGTAAATTACTATATTCTGAATTGGGCGCCTCGGATAGTGTAATGGTTAGCAACCTTGACTAGCAAACCTGCAAGAGTGGGTTTGAGTCTGATTGGGTGCCCCATTCATTTGGCCTTGTGCTACATCGAAGCAAAAGAGCTTCGTAAATTACTACTATATTCTGAATTGGGCACCCCGGTGATGTAATTATTAGCAAGCTAGACTAGCAAACCTACACGAGTGAGTTCGAGTCTCATTCTTCTTTGTGCCACATCGAAGCAAAAAGTTCTTCGTGAACTCTCATATATATTGAATAAAGCCAAACCAGACTCGTGTATCGGCCGTGTAGTTCTAGTCTGCACGGTTTGGTTCTTGTGTCTCTTGTTCGTTGGTCAAGGCCGCCTGAATGGGTGCCGGGAAAGCCCGGCATTTGTGTCACGCGGCTTAGACTGACACTCCTTGGGCCTCAGGCAGCTGTCACCCAGGTTCTTATCTGCTTATGCAGGGCTACCTGAGGCGCCCCTTTTTAGGGGGATGCCAACGGACGCAAGGCATTTTTGGAGCCACCCGACGTGTCTGGGCTATGGTCCTACGCACGGCCCGGGCCGCCTAGATTAAAAAGGCCTTATGCTGCATTTGGCATTTGTAGGATACGGAATAAATACCTTAGATGCTGAATTAAAAATCTAAATAAGGTTTCTCTGCTTCGAGTCTTTTATTCATTACACTGAGTATAAAATTAAGCTGCATTGGATGATGGGGCTCCACTTCTCGAGATCTGAGAAGTATGGAATACCCCTTCATTGCCATTACTCCCAGGTCCACTGTGACATGCTGTGGTAATAGTTCCTGGGTAAATAGATGGGGCTCAAACAGGAACTTGTAAATTTTTACCCTTTAACCCTCCGGATTTTAGCAAAAACTAAAAATCAGATTCTACATTTTTTTGGCGAATACATGTAAGAAAACTGAAAAATATCTGCAAAGAAGAAATTTTGAAAACAAAACCCCAATATTTTAGAATTTAGAAATTGGAATCACTTTGTTATATAAATTTAACGTAAAATGATCATCCACTTTCGGACCAGCGCGCACTACGGGCGATAGCGATAAAGGGACGTGCAGATGGAGAAGGTGGAGGTGTTAACTAAGCTTATTTTGCGTGGGGATTTTTTTTCGCAATAAAATAAAAAATAGTGTATTAAATAAAAATTTTAAAAAAAAATTAAAAATAGGAAAGCTGCAGGGCTTGGCGAGATTCCCCCAGAAGTGTGGAAGACTAGACAATTCGACGACATACTGCTCCGACACTGCAACGAAGTCTATAACCAAAATCCGATAGACAGATAGACGATGGGATGCATCCTCCCCTTCCCTAAAAAGGGTGACCTCGGATTAGCCAAGAACTATCGAGGTATAACACTTACATCCATAGCAGCCAAAATCTACGATGCCCTACTACGAAACTGTATTGTACCCCAAATCGACAAAATCCTGAGGAAAAACCAAAATGGCTTCAGAAGAAACAGGTCCACGACCTCACAAATATTGACCATCCGTAGAATCCTAGAAGGCGTGAGGGCAAAAAAACGAAAGGCGACATTACTATTTGTCGATTTTACCAAGGCCTTCGATTCCATTCACAGAGGGAAGATAGAACAAATCCTACTAACATACGGCCTACCAGAAGAAACCGTAGCAGCAATAACGATTCTCTACAGAAACACCAAAGTGAAAGTGCGTTCACCGAATGGAGACACAGAATGCTTCGACATCGTAACAGGAGTACTACAAGGGGACACGCTAGCCCATACCTCTTTATCATCTGTCTAGACTACGTACTTGGACATCGATCGATAACATTATGGAAAACGGCTTCGTGCTGACAAAGAAAAGAAGCAGAAGGTACCCCGCAAAAACAATTACCGACGCCGACTACGCCGATGACATAGCGATACTGGCAAATACACCCAACCAAGCCGAAATACTACTGCATAGTTTGGAACGAGCCGCTGCAGGCATTGGACTCCATGTCAATGCACAGAAAACTGAATTTATGTGCTTTAATCAGAAAGGTGACATCTCCACACTGGACGGAACCTCTCTGAAACTGGTTGACAAATTCACCTACCTAGGAAGCAGCGTCTCATCAACCGAAAAAGACATCGACACACGGCTAACGAAGGCATGGACAGCTATCGATAGGCTTTCGATCATATGGAAATCAAACCTGACCGATAAAATGAAACGCAGTTTCTTCCAAGCTGCGGTCGTGTCGATACTGCTATATGGATGCACTACTTGGACGCTGACTAAACGGTTGGAGAAGCTAGACGGCAATTATACAAGAATGTTAAGAGTAATATTGAACAAGTCCTGGCAGCAACACCCCACAAGGCACCAGCTATACGGTCACCTACCACCTTTCACGAAAACTATCCAAGCTAGACGAACCAGACATGCCGGACACTGCTGGAGAAGCAAGGACAAGCTCGTAAGTGATGTACTCCTGTGGACCCCCGCATATGGCCAATCAAAAGCAGGACGACCAGCTCGAACAGCAGCTATGTGATGATACGGGATGTAACCCTGAAGACCTGCAAGAGGCGATGAATGATAGGGAGACGTGGAGAAAGAGGGTCAGGGAGATCCGTGCTAGCAGCACGACATGATGATGATGATGATGATGAAAAATTGGACGGATTTTTTTTAGTGATGAAAAAACTTAAAATAAAAAATCGCCCATGTTTCAGCAGAAAAAAGTGAAAATAAGATGGTTACAAATCCCTTTTCTGCTATCTCTGGTCGTCAGTAATGCTTGCTGGTCCGGAAAAGGATGATCATTTTACGTTAAATTTATAAAACAAAGTGACGCCCGCCTAAATTCTAAAATTTTTTTTTTTTCAAAATTTTTTCTTTGCAGATATTTTTTCAGGCTGTTTATATGTATTCGCCAAAAAAAGTAGAATCTGATTTTTAGTTTTCGCTAAAATCCGATGAGTTAAAGGGTAGAAATTTACAAGTTCCTGTTTGAGCCGCATCTCTGGCTCAAATTGATCCGTTTAAAAAGTATTCATACTCGATAGTATCTTAAGAAAAAACTTCACAAAAATGAAATTTGAACATACAATGAACGCCATTTCCTAACCTCTAGGCATAAAACAACCCAAGAGGAGTTGACATGCCGTTGAAATCAAGCAATCAAGCAATCAATCAACGAATCCTTGATCTACAAACTGTTTTCCGTTGACTTGTGATAAGTAATACTCTAGCTGCGAAAAATCACGTTTCCACAAAACAACTTCTCACAAATGTAAAAAGCATTAAAGACTGTAGTCTGAAAAATCAGATGCAATAATGAAAATATTTAACTTCAAAATTTCAAAAATAATGATTTTATTTTCAAATTATATTCAGCAATTTACATAACTAACTCTATGTTTTATTTAACCAGTAACGTCATGTGTAAGATTTACTTTAAAAAGTGTTAAAATATTCAATTTTATGATAGAAAAACGGAATATTAATTACACCGAAAGGATTCGATTGATTAATTCGTTGGTTTTTAAACATCTATATGATATCAAGTATTCCTTTCTAATACAAATAATTTTCAAATATCCATATGATATCAAGTATTCCTATCAAATACAAATAATTTTCAAACATCCATATGATATCAAGTATTCCTATCTAATACAAATGATTTTCAAACATCTATATGATATCAAGTATTCCTATCTAATACAAATAATTTTCAAACATCTATATGATATCAAGTATTCCTATCAAATACAAATAATTTTCAAACATCCATATGATATCAAGTATTCCTATCTAATACAAATAATTTTCAAACATCTATATGATATCAAGTATTTCTATTTAATACAAATAATTTGCACAGAGTTGTATGGACTCAAGTGCTATTTAATACTGATAATTTATAGACATACAGCTTCAAATAACCAAATCTGTTTGATAATAATCATTTGCACACAGTTATAGAGTTTCGATTATCTATAATAATAATCTTTAGTATACAATGGTATTAAGTATTCCTGTCTAAAATTAATAATTTTCTGACAGAACTATTTGACACATACATGAGACTCTAACAGATATTACTACGCTAGGTGCAAGTGAACATATTTATAGTGTCAATAAAGGAGTACTACACACTCCCCAGATCTCCAAAACTGGAGCCTCAAAATGAAGTGTTGTTGAATACCATATCTAGAACACCCATTTTTATCTGTGGTTGGCAGATATCCTCCGTGGTGGATACAGTCAGTATATTCTAAGCCCGCCGACAGTATTTGAAACTGGTATATGTAGAAAATATTAATCGCTACCCAATTACTTTACAGCTACTTCCTTACTCCAAAAGTATCTTGTCCTTCTCTGCTCTAATAAACTAAATATTTCTAACGGAGAGGTTTAAAATGATGACAGAATGTAACAAATTTTTATCTACAATTTGTTTTTGCAACTTTCGGCACTCAATCTGTATGTTGCGCATTTAAAATTCAGACAATGCAAACACATTATTATCATATTCCATCTTTTATCCGTTCAAGATTTCATAACGTTTGACTTCTGGATGAAATGAATAATGAAATAAAAAACGCAATGATGAGTCATATTCATTTATATAATGAGTAGAAGAAAGAGCGAATGAGAGAGGATTTGGTTTGGTTTGGTGTTATGGTATCTCGATCATTGTTGTTTATTTAATGGCAAATCCTTATATATATATATATATATATATATATATA
This sequence comes from Sepioteuthis lessoniana, assembly GCA_963585895.1. Lineage (NCBI taxonomy): Eukaryota > Metazoa > Mollusca > Cephalopoda > Myopsida > Loliginidae > Sepioteuthis > Sepioteuthis lessoniana. The sequence continues at coordinate 113,594,179 of OY757914.1, read as the reverse complement.
TATATATATATATATATATATATATATATATATATATATATAAATATATATATAAGGATTTGCCATTATATATATATATATGACTACTAAACAAATTTTCTAGATAACATTTTTAAATGAGTCTGAACTCATTCATTCTTACACATCTAAATGGTTTCGCTGATTTCAATTTAATACGAATAATTCTATTTATTATCAATCATTTGTTTGCACACAGTTTACTATTTTCAAGTATTGCAATTCAACACAAACAATTCTATTAAAAATCACTCATTTATTTACAAACAGTTAAATGATCAAACAGTTCTATGTCAAATATTTCAGTTTCGCATAAGTACAATATTTTGTTTACATTCTGTTTGATGTAAAAACATTTCCATTTCAATATATATATATATATATATAATGAATTTACCTAAAAAATGCATTAAAATCAGAAAAAAAGGGATTGTCAGGGATCAGGAAGTAATGCTCATATTATGTACAATTATAAAAGAAATCTAACTTGACATTTTGTTGTATCATCTTTGAATGTAGCAAAGGATCAATAAATAATGTCTGGTTCCGGAAGAACCAATCTACCAAGTTGTACCTCTCCATTGCACTAAAAGGAGTAGGGTACCGAAGACAAGGTCAACGGAACGGAACAATTTTATACGTGGGCTTCAATAAATGCTTTATGTTATATAAAATCATTGTGAGATTATGCTTAAACGCCAACAAATTTTGTTCTCTGAACACACTTGACAAGCGCCTTGTTTGCTGGCGCTGTAGAATACACCGATTGCACCTCTGCAGAGGGGTAAGACCCCCTCTCAATGGGGTCACCTGTTGGTCATGGGCGGTGACCCGTAAGGCGCTAGAACGGAATCCTGGTGGTTGAGTAGTCATTGATCCGGCGACAGAGTGGTCAGTGGCTTGCAACACACTACTTTGGCCCCTACTTGGTCTGACGGGGGGGGTCCAATAGGCCCGATCCGATCAATCGACTGGTCTCGTCATGCCCTAGCACCTGCATGTTTATTTTCTCCCGAATGTACTATTCAATCTGCATTTACGGAACAATTCCCAACCCTTTTATCTTATAGGTGCCAGAAGGTGGGGGCTGAGGGTCAATTGTGTTGAGAGTAGAGTTTTGACCACTGCTAAATTTTACGGCACTAAAACCAGAAATTGGAAGTGGCTCATAATTTCGTTCTTGATATGAGTATACTAGTAATGTATCCCTGTTTCAGCCAGGGCGAATGAGTTTTCCCCTGGCTTATTCCCAACACAAGTTGGACTCCGTGGTGGGTGGTGGAGCATAGGACCAATGAAAAATATACACTAATCATAGATTCTTCCTTCAAAAAATCCAAAAGATATTTATCCGACTCCGACTCAGAAACAGAAAGTTACTTTCCCAGGTGTATAATTATTGAGTCATTACAAGATATAAAATTAGATCAGCTGTCACCTTTTCTGATCGAAAAAATAATCTCCAGTAAATCCAACCCGAAAACTGTAAAGAAACACTGAACTGGGAACCTCCTTGTGGAAGTGGAAAGCAAAAGACATACTGAAAACCAGCTAAAAATGGAAAAAATTCATAACCTCAAATGGCGTTCCTATCCACACGCCAAATTTAACTCCCTCAAAGGCGTTGTGAGAAGTAAAGAACTGTCACTAGCAACACCGGAAGAGATCGAAACGGCTTTTAAAAAACAAGGAATAAAAGAATAGAGAAAAGTCACTATTCACCGAAATGATGAAATCATACAGACCCATACATACATTCTGACTTTTCGAGTTCTTTGTTTAATGGCATATCAACATTTGTTGGTTACTTAATGCCAAAGCCATTCCCCTAGAAGAACAGTAGTGGTACAATTTAACCCATAGCCGGGAGGAGAAGGGGGGTTCATACCTGTCCTAAAGTGAACGTAATAGCACGACTGGAGTTCGAACTCGCTTATTGTGATTCCGTAGTCCATCGCTTTAACCATTACACCACGAGGACACCCCCGCTGACTTTTGAGAAAGTAAAAAAAAAAAAAAAAACGCAAAAGAAATCAGAATTGGCCACACAATAGAAAGGGTAGAGTAGTATATACCAGCTCCCCTTCGATGTTTCAAATGTCAAAAATTTGGACACCACAAAGAAATATGCAGAGGACGCCAAGTATGTGGCAAATGTGGCGAACATGACCCAGATCATATGGAAAATGAATGCAAGAGCATAAAATGCGCAAACTGCCATGAGGAACATCCTGCCTTTTCAAGTATCTGTGGCATTTATAAAAAAAGAAAAAGAGATAATATTTATCAAGCACACAAAAAATATACCTTTCCCTGATTCAAGGAAAATTGTCGAAAGCTATATGGGAACTAAAACATATGCTAATGTAGCACAAAAAGTAAATCAACCACTCCAGGATAGTGCACATAAATCGATAAATACCAAAAACTAATTTAAAAAAATGATAAATTTAAAAGTTAATGAATGCTTAACATTCCAAGAAAACATTAAAAATGCATTCAACTGAAACGAAACCAAGAGAACCTTGTATAAAAACTTAAATAAATACCAATACCAACACAGAAGAAAACCTTAAAATGACTGAACATACTAAAGAAAAGCGACAAAGGTCACTGGTATAACCTCTGGATATTAACAAAGATATAAATGAAAATAAAACGAAAGATAATACCATTAAAAGACAAAACCCAATTAAAAGAATCACTCAAACACAGCCCACCCCAATAATCACATCAAACAAATTTGAAGAGATCAAAGAAATGGAGATTGAAAATAAAACTCCAACCAACAAATCTCAACCAAAAAAGTCCCAAAAATCTAAACTAAATGAATAAAATAATCCAATGGAACATCAGAGGAACAAGGGTCAACTACTCTGAATTGTGACAACTTATTCCAAAATACTTCCCAGCAATCATATACCTTCAAGAAACTCACCTAAAAAACAACGCCATCATCAACATTAAAAACTGTTATTCTTACAACTATATTAAACAGCACATTGATAGACCTTATGGCGGATCATCTATAATTATTAACAACAACATCCCTCACAGCGAAATTACATTAAATACAAATATGCAAGCAGTCGCTGTATCAGCAACCCTCCACAAAACAATAACAGTGTGTTCAGTATATATTCCCCCAAATGAAGAACCTAAAGAATTGGAGCTGAACAATTTAATAGAACAACTACTAAGACCCTTCATTATAATGGGAGACTTTAATAACCATAATGAGATCTGGAGAAGCGAGAAAACCGACAAAAAGGACAAAGCAATAGAATCTTTATTAAATCAACATCAGTTGTGCATGTACAACAATAAATCCAACACATATATGCACCCAGCAACAGGCACATATTCTGCAATAGATCTAACAATATGTGACTCTTACCTGTTTCTTGATTACAACTGGAAAATACATGACGACACCAGTGCAAGTGACCACTTTCCGATTCTATTAGAAAACAGCACTGATGAATTGAGTAAAAAAAAACTCCTAGCTGGAACCTGGGAAATGCTAATTGGGATGGATTTAAAACTTAATGCCTTATCTGACTAACCCTAGAAGCCAATAAAACAATAAGGAAAACATATTATATTTTACGAACACACTGTTAAACATAGCTGAAGAACATATACCCAAAAGCCCCACCTCTACAAAATACAACAGGCCATGATTCAACGAAGAATGTAAAAAAGCTGTCAGATTACGTAGAGCAACTTTTAAAAAATCTAGAATAAACCCAACACGAGAAAATTTAAACATTTATAAAAACAGCCGAGTCAAAGCCCAAAAAATCATCAAAGACTCCAAAAGAAGTACATGGAGAAATTACGTTGCCAAAATAAATAGTAGCACAAAGCCAAAAAAAGTGTAGCAGATGATTCTGGCCAAAATAACAATACTCCTACAAAACACCTCACTCACAATAATCGGAAGATTACAGATGAGAAAGATATAGCAAATCATTTAACCGAAACTTTCTTGCAAAATTCATCCGCCTAAAGTTTTCAAATTATCAAAACAAAAGCAGAAAAAGTTAAAATCAAATTTTAGAGCAAAAACGCCGAAAGCTACAACCAACCTTTCTCTATAGTGGAACTAACAGAATCCCTCAACAAGGTCCACAATACAACAGTTGGACCCGACAAAATACATTATCAGTTCCTGAAAGAATTGCCTGAACCATTCACAAATATCCTCCTACAAATCGTCAATGATTTATAGGACAGCTGTGACATACCTAAAATATGGAAAGAAACCACAGTTATACCAATACCGAAACCTTTCAAAGACAATACAAACGCAAAAAATTACAGACCTATTACTCTTAGCAGTTGTGTCTGCAAAACACTTGAAAGGATAGTAAATGTTAGATTTGTCTGGTATTTAGAAACCAATAAATTAATAACAGAATATCAATCTGGTTTCAGAAGCCAAAGAAGCCCTATAGATTACCTGATTCGATTTGAAACATTCATCAGAGAGACTTTTATTAAAAAAGAACATCTAGTGGCAGTTTTCTTCGATCTCGAAAAAGCATACGACACAACCTGGAAGTATGACATTGTAAAAGATCTGAAAACCTCGGATTAGAAGGCGGAATGTCAATATTTATCCAAAACTTCCTTCAAGATAAACTATTTAGAGTAAGAATGGGAGAGGTTTTCTCTGAAGAAAAGCAACAAGAAATGGGTGTACCTCAAGGCAGTGTATTATTGTCAGTCACCGCTGTTTAATATAAAAATTAACAATATTATGAAAAACATTAACTTTGTATGTGAATGACTTCCTGATCTGCTACAGAGCAAAAAACATGAACCACATAGAAAGACAACTTCAAATATACCTTGGTAAGCTTCACAAATGGACCTCAGAAAATGGATTCAAATTTTCAAAAGAAAAAACAAAATGCGTCCACTTCTGCAACCAACGTAAGCTTCACCTAGACCCAGTACTGAAAATTGACCACACCGAAATACCAATTGTTGAACACTACAAATACATAGGAATCATTTTCGACCGCAAACTCTCCTTCATTCCACATATTAAATACTTGAGAACAAAATGTAACAAAACCATACAATTACTTAGAAATATAGCACACACTAACTGGGGTGGAAGCAAAGAAACATTATTAAAATTATATCGCTCATTAATCAGATCAAAACTCGATTATGGCTGCTTTATATATGGGGCAGCCAGAAAGACATACTTGAAAGAACTAAACACTATACACCACCAAGGACTTAGACTAGCCCTTGGAGCATATAGCACTTCTCCTATTGAAAGCCTATACACAGAAGCAGATGAACCACCTCTTACACTAAGACGTGAAAAACTGGCTCTCCAATACTCTACAAAGCTGAAATCTTGCCCACTAATCCCAGCTTATGACTGCGCCTTCAACCTGAAATACAAGCAACATTTTGAAAGAAAAGAAAAAAACAATAAAACATTTTAGCCTTCGGATGAAGTCGACCCTACAAGAATCAAAAATACCAGTAAATAATATACATGAAAGCACTTTACCACAAACACCACCCTGGATCATTAAAATCCCAAAGTGATTCTCGAACTGAATGAACTTTCCAAAACTAAAACCCAACCCAGCACTTATCGAGAGAAATTTAGCAATATTCTCCAACACCATCCTGACCAGCTCTATTTGATTACGGATGGCTCCAGGGACAACAATAAAACAGCGTGTGCAGCTGGTTTAAACAAAACAATTCTTAAGAAAGTTCTTCCAATAGAAAGCTCTATCTTCATAGCAAAAGCCCGTGCAATAGACCTAGCTCTCAACATCATCTCGAAGTGTAAACATAAGAAATTTATCATATTCTCAGACTCACTCTCTGTCTTGCTATCATTAAGAAATAAAAAAATTCAGAACCCTCTTATCATTAAACTGTTGAGTAGATTAGACTGAATGTCAAATAGAAAAGAAATAATTATACGCTTGACCCCAAGTCACATTGGAGTGAGAGGAAATGAAAGAGAAAACTCGGCCGCCAACTCGGTCTTAGATCTGACCCCCGACAAATCCAGGATTCCATATACTGACCTGAAACCAACAATTAATAAATTCCTTCACACAAAATGGCAACAACGATGGCGCAATAACATCCAAAATAAACTCTTTCAAATTCAGCTCACCTTGTGAGAATAGAGACCAGCTTTGAGAAAATCAAGAAGAGAACAATTCGATATATCCCGATTGCGCATTGATCATACAAGACTTGCTCACGCTTTTATACTGAAACGGTTAAACACATTCTTATAGAATGCAGAGCTTTTGCTGTTCTCAGAAAGCAATTTTTCAAAGTGAATAGTTTAACCGATCAGTCCGAGAACCTCAAAATAGATGACGTTCTGTCCTTCTTGAGGGAGACAGGGTTGTACCAAAAAAATTGACGAATTAAAACTGGTTAATCATGTGCAAACAAGTGAAATCCTGCTTATAAAACAATTTACTAAATAAGTATTCGTTTAGAAATCTTTGGTTGCATGTACGAGGATCATTAAATAAGTTCCCAGAGATTTTTTGTACTTTTATTGATAGTACACACATGAAACTCTAGTCCCCTTCGATGTAATTTCCTCCGGCTGCAATGCTCTTGTTGTACCGTTCCAACAACTTCTGGAACGCCCCATGGAAGTCCTCTTGTGTGAGCGTGTTAATGACCTTCGTCACAGCCTCTTTCATCTCCTCAATTCTCTCATAACGACAGCCTCTGAGCTTAGGGAATAACCAAAAGTCACGGGGAGCAAGGTCTCGACTATAGGGAGGCTGAGGAACTGTTTTGATGCTCATCTTGGTCAAATAGTCTGTGACAAGGATGGAATTGTGGACTGGTGCATTGTCCTGGTGGAAATGCCACTGACCCGACTTGAAGAGTGCTAGCCTTTTCCGACGGAATCTCTTCCTGAACTCCCTTAAAACCTCAACATAGTAACCCTAACCCTAACCCTTTGGCCAATCAACTCTGGTGTATTGACTTCCATACTCCTCCCACACCTCTCATCATCCCTCACAGACTCCCTGGCTTCCTTGAATCTCTTATGCCACTCAAAAACTGATGCTCGCTTCATGCAAGATGGTCGAAAAGCAGCCTGAAGCATTCCATACGTTTCTGTGGCATTTTTTCCAAGTTTAAAACACAATTTTATTGCATATCGCTCTTCTATAGTGTCCTCACGTCCAGATTGCATTTTTGAAATTCACCAGCTGTGACAATCAGTAGTAGGGTGTATTCCAATTGCTGTTGTAGCTGTTCATTTAAACCTGAAATCATAAAAATTGGCCAGTCATCTCATAAGATGTATAGTAATAACATACTGAATTTTCAAGAGTCTACGACAATTTTAAATGCCTGTACAAAAAAGTCTGGAAACCTATTGAAGGTACCACGTATATATACATATAGACAGAATTTGGCGTTAAATGACCGACAATAAAACCCCAACCAACCAACCATACTTTACAACCACCTCAATTCAGGAACGATGTATTTAATACTAATTGGTCAATACCTTGATGGTAGATACAACCATTAACTATAATATCAATTCCTCGAAAACCTTTTATTCAAGGCTGTACTCCTCCATTGCACTAAATGTTTAGGATCAGAACTATTTCAATATGCCTGATGCGTAGTTAACGCTAAAGAAAGCTTTGGTTCCATATAATATGAAAGTGATATGATTTTAAAATATCTCATTCAAGATTTTTATATAAAATGTGCACTAATATAAAAAAAAAAATATGTAGTCCCTACAGGAATTCGAACTCTGTTTTCGGCCTTACGTTCCGAGATTGATTATCATGTTACGCGGCCATTCTTTAACCTAAATTATGAATTTTATATTTTACTAAATCCCAACGAAACCTGTCTGTCTAGTTGTTGATGCGTATTTCTTTGGTTGGTTGGCTCTGAAGCTGAGTGGAAGGTTTAACCTGTATTATCACACCAACAAGAGTGAGAAGGCTACACAATTTTCAATTTGGGCCAAGGAACAATTGCCTGATTGAATACAGAAGTATTATCGGACAATCGGGTAGCACAATAGCTTGATATTAAGATGATTAAAATAAATTATAAGAAACTTCAAAGCTTCAACGTGCAAACTTTTTTGACCATACACATGTTTTATGCATTGTGAATTACTGGTTGTTGTCGTCACCAAATGTCGTTGAAAAATGAATAAAGATTTTGCCAGGTATATACGTGGGCATGAATCTCATTGTGTCCACTCGATTTATAAGATGACGTCAGAACGAGCAAAATGTTTGATATTGAATAAACCGACATTTTCCTTCTTTTTTGTGTCGTTTGATGACATCACGTTTAACCTAACTTTATAAAAAAACTGAATTTTTTTTATAGTGTAAAATTTGTCGTGAAAGTACGCATTTTAAAAATTATTTTATTAAACTAACATATTTTTGCTAATTTTAAATACAACTTTAAAAAAAAACTTCGTTTGTATACACCACATATACACACATAGATAGATAGATAGATTGATAGATAAGATGAAAAAAGTTGAAAAAATATACAGAAAATCCAAAATTTGATGAATTTATTATGAAAGTCGACGTTGAACGTTTCGGTTGTAATAACTTTCTTCATGACTTTACATTGAAAAATGTCGTTGAAATAGAGGCTGATGTTTAATGAATTAATAGGAGAATAGATAGATAGATAGATAGATAGATACCTTTGCTGCTTGCTCTAGGCTTTGTAGTAGGGATTCAGCTAGAGCAGGGCTATTTGCGAGAAACGCTAGATCATCTGCGTAGTCAGCATTTGTCATAGTTTCTGCGGGGTATAATGTATTTCTTGCCTTTTTTTTTTTTTTTAGTTTGAATTTATTTTCTTTTATTAGATCTCTATTCACGTTCGAACTATGTAATCTCGTCAGATTGTAGGAGGCATTAGCCTCTACGCAAACATAAATAAAGCAGAATTCATGTTTTAAACAAGAAGGAACCATCTCCACTTTAAGTGACAAACCTCTGAAATAAGTTGACTAGTTCTTATACCTCAGCAACAATATCTCATCTACTGAAAGTGATGTCAACATACGCCGAGTGAAGTCGTGGACTGCAATTGACAGAATATCGATCATATGGAAGTCTTATTTCTTCCAAGGTATTGCTGTGTTAATACTACTGTATGGATGCACCATTTAGACACTAACAAAACGCTTGGGGAAAAAGCTTGATGGAAAATTTACAAGAATGCTACATGCTGTTTTTAACAAATCCTGGAAATAACCCAACAAAACAGCAGCTATACGACTACTTAACCTTTCATCTCACAGACCATCCAACACGGGCAAAAGATGCTGAGCACCGCTGAAGAAGTAAGAAAGAACTCATTAGCGACGTTTTCCTATGGACTCCTACACATGGACACACCAATGTTGACCGATCAGCGAGGATTTACATAAGCTCTGTGTGCACACCGGAAGCAGTCTAGAAAATCTACAAGGAGCAATTGATGATAGGGACGGAGGGTGAGAGAGTCCCGGAATTCTGAGAAGTCAGACTTAAGGATGACGATGATATATGTATAACGTTTATTTAGGCAGCAGATTCTCTAGCAAGCGTTAAGCATATTTTGTTGAAAATAACAGCCAAAGATTTGGTGTCTAGCTTTTTATACGTCGTTTCTTGTTGGCGAATAAGATGTCGCAAGTGCGGTCGAAGGCAGTTTAAAAATTCTGTATTGGTCCAAGCACAAATACTTTTGGTCATCTTTGGTCATTGTCGAGGATATGGGTAATCCTCTGTTCTGGGGTTCAGGGTTTTTTTCTATGCACAAGAAATTTTTTGTGTGGATGTGTTTATCACGTGTAGTTGACGTCATGTGTGAATGCGTAGAACATTGGTGCTGGTTTGAACGTGTGTTGATATAGCAGCAAAGGATCACGTGACTGTGGACCCACCGGGGCTAAAGAACTTTGCACCGGTGTCAGATGCATTTTAGTATTCCCGTTGCCAAGATAAAAGAAATTTTCTTCACTGTAGGATGTTAATTCTTTATTAGTAGAGTTTTTAATACTTTTATTATTTTTTGCAAATTTTACTCAATAAGATCTTTGTGTTATCGACTAAGATTTTTCGAATGTTTGTGGAGGTTGATATGGTGGCCCTGTATTATGGGTTTGTTGATGCGTGTACAGATGGCGCTAATGTTGGATAAATGACAGGCTAGTCTGCTGGAGATGGTGTAGTTTTTTTTCCTCATTCGTGTTGGAGATGTAATCTTCGAATGGGCGTGAGAATTGATACGCAACATTAGATCTTCATAACGTTGTTTTTTATGTGCTAAATTGTTAACGTCGATGAGGATGACAGCTTAAAATTTTTTTGTAATATGTCATAAATCTTAGACACACACACACACACACACATATATATATATATATATGTGTGTGTGTGTGTTTTGGTAGCATTTCTATATACAAATTTTGTTGAACATGTCTACATATTTTCTTGTTGATCCGTTCATATTGTCGTATTGCTTTTATTCGGCGAAAATTAATTGATGTATTTTCCATAATTGTATATATCCCAATTACTTTCTGGCCGACTTTGGGGCCATCATCAGGGGAGTAATTTTTAAACCAGTGCTAATGTACTTAAAAGTCTTTAGTTACTGACACTATTTATAGAAACACATTTAAAAGCAAACGCTACACACTTCAACGGCACAGACGCTCTTACATAGTAGTAAGGCAAAAACAAAAGTTACATCACTTTTGTAATAGATCCTCCCCTGATGATGGCTCCAAAGTCGGGCTGAAAGTACTTGGGATATATGCAATCATGGAAAATACATCAATCAATTCCCGCCGAATACGATAAAAGCAATACGGCAATATGAACGGATCAACAAGAAAATATGTAGACAGAAAATGTCTATTATGTTCAACGAAATTTGTATTAATATATATATATATATATATATATATATATATATACATATATATACCCCTCCACACGAGCAGGATGCGACCCAAGGTCAATTTTTCAGCGGAGTTTAACTGGTTTGAATTCAGAGTTTCCTCCTCCCCGACGGGCTGCCATACCAAGGTTAAAGAATTCAGTTTGCTCCACTATTTATCTGTAGCTGGAGAGAGAATAATTGGATTCATACTTTTCCCAAGGATATTAGCACTATGTGAAATACAAACAACCTCGTCTCGGATTTGAACTCGGTTTGTCGTGTCCATTTTTTCGAAAATAACCGTTACAACACGAACGCCTCCTATGTTTATATATAGTGGTAAAAAGTTTTCGGGCTAACCAAGAAAGGAATCACGTGTCCTGTGTGACATTATAGATGCAATCAATGTCGATTTAAATGCAATATATATTGTAAAAAAGTAAATAAGATGAAATGAAAAACAGTTTTTAAATCACTCTGTTTCTTATATTGTTATCCTTCAATATAAAACAATAAAACTTATTGAACTTATTCTTTCATTTACACCTAATTACTATATATATATATATATATATATATAATTACCATTCAAAATAAAATTAATCAAAGTTACGTTACCCCCTCCCCTTTCTCTACTATGGTCAATAGCTGGGAAAGAGTCATTATAAAAAGTAGTATTTGACTAGATAAAATCGCTTTATGAATTGAAAAAAACATAAAACAAACAATAAAACACACACACACACACACACACGCACACACACATATATATATATATTCATGTCGTACAGCTCGCAGGGATTTCCCTAACTCTCTCTCGCCATCCATGTCTATCACACATCGCTTCCAGCAGGTCTTCTAGACTACATCTTGTGTCTGTACAGAGCTGTTGCAGATAAGTTCTAGCTGGTCATCCTACACTTACACGTCCGAGTGAAGGAGTCTATAGGAGAACGTCGCTTATGAGTTCGTCCTTATCCCTCTAGCAGTGTCTCGCATGTCTTGTTAATCTTATTTGGATGGTCTTTTGAGATGGGTGGTAGGTGACCGTACAGCTCCTGTTCTGTGGGATGTTGCTTCCAAGATTTGGTTAGTATTGCTTGCAGCATCCATGTGCAATTGCCCTCATGCCTTTTCTCTATACGCTTAGTCAGCGTCCATAGGGTGCACTCCTAAAGCAGAATGGACGAATTTTCAGAATTTGTGACGTTAAGGACCGATTTTTCCGAAGGACATTTTGTTTTCTCCCAAGAATTTTCTCAATTTCAGGTTCAATGCGTTTGAGTAGTAGAGCATTATAAATCTTATCCGCTATGGAAGTAAGGGTTATACCCCGGTAGTTTTTGGCAATTCCGAGGTCACCTTTATAGGGGAAAGAGAAGATGCAGCCCTTTATCCACCTCTCTATTGTGTTCTGGTTATATACGGTGTTGCAGTATCGGAGCAGCAGGTCGTCGAATTTCCTTGTCTTCCATACTTCTGGAGGTATTTCACCGAGACCAGCAGCTTTTCTGTTTTTAATTATTGTTGGCACTTCGTCGAGTTCCTCTTGAGTAAACTGTCCTAGTTTGATGTCTAGTCGATAATCAATAATTTTCGTGATAAGTTCATCCGTAACTTTAGGGGACTTTCTAAGCCAATTCTTGAAATGTTCTTTCCACAATTGTATCCGTTCTTCTTGGCTGGCAGCTTTTAGTTTTGCTTTCACAGTGCTTTTTCTTTTACTTCATTCGCTGTCTACCACGCTACGTGAGATTGTCTATCTTCAATCAAGTGTCGAATCGTAATGATCTGGTCATGGATATATTCTGTTTGTTCTTTTAGGTAAGCATTAGCTAGTTCATTTTGTGCCCTCTTAAGTTTCTGAGCGTTGGTATTAGTTGGGTTCCTTTTATTTCATATGGATGCGGTTTTCACGTCGTCATGTTTTTTCTTAACTGCCAATGTCTCCTGGGAACAATCTTTTGCTCTTAGTTTAGTTGGTATGTATTCTGTTGCTGCTTCCATGTGGGCATTGACGAAGTTCTCATATTCGTTATTCGGAGTCAGTGTTTCTGATATCTCCTGATGTATATCGAACTTATTTCTTAGTATTATCTTATATATATCGCTAATATCTCTATTGTTAAGCGTGGACCAGTCATAACGTGTAATCCTGGATGTTTGCGACGCATTCCTGCGTAGGCTCAGACGTATCTTTGCCGAGACAATTTAGTGGTCGAATGACACGCCTTCAAAAGAGGAATGTGCCTCACAATTCAAAGCGCTGCTAATCCATTTTTTATGCATGAGGATGTAATCTATCTATGCTAAAGCATAGATAGATTACATCATGTAGGTGTAGGTACATAGCTTTCCCTTTTTTTTCTGAAATTTAATATTAAGGTATTTTTGTCGATTTTCTACTATGAAACCCGTTAGATGCTCCTTATTTCTGTTTGACGAATTGTATAAGTTGAATTTGTTATTTACGTTTTTAGCTATTTGGGCATTCATGTCTCCTCCGATGATGAGAACGTTATGTTTACGAATACTACGAACAAGGAAGGATAGTTCATTATAGAAGGTGTTGAGGTCTGTTTCATCGCTAACGTTGGTAGGGCTGTAGCTGGAGGTGATTGTAGTGCTGGGGTTGCCATTGAACGTAGCTACCATCATTCTGGATTGTATTTTGTCGATGCTGTTAGGGGATTTTAGGGCGCGTGAACTGAGAAGCATTCTTACATCACCTCTGACTGCGTTGACAAAGTTTTTCCCCTGCAGATGCGGAGACAAACATCCATCCATTTCTAGTATCGTGGTATTTTATTTCCACTTCAGTCTGATGGTATCTGTATTCTTGTACGCAATACTATGTCTACCGCAGACAACTGTCAGTTCCAGTTGTTGGACTATTCTATTTAAAGATCTAACGTTAAATATCGCTATTTGTATTGCGCTTTGTTTGTGTAAGAGTTTTGTCGATGATTTTTCTAATACTGGGGTCAGAGCTCCAACCTCAGCAGAACGCGCCCACTTTTTTGAACCGCACGATGGGTAATGCGGTTTGGACATATGGTTTGAATGAGTGTCATGGTAATCTTTCGATGATTGTATTTTAATCTTATCAGTAGTCACCACCCTTAAAGATAAATAGCAGTAGTTTCCTGATTGAACTATGTGATCCTGGCCGTTGACCTGTGGGGCTCGTCCGCCCAGCATCTGGTGAAGCACGCCGTTGGCCCGGGTTCATCCGCTGTGCCTAACATCCGCCATGCTGCTTCCCATAACTTCAAATGTTTAACTTGTGGGTGTTAAAAATGTTTCTTTTTTTCTTTTCCTTTCTCTTTTTCCTCCTATTACGTCCATTTTTATTTTAATTTTTAAATTTTTTTTCTTTCCTCCACCTCTGTATATTCTTTAAATTATAATTTAGTTTAAGTCCAATAATATCCATTGTCGTTTCCTTTTCAGGACCTTGAGACAAGTCTTTGTATTTTGTACCCGACTTGTATTTGGTGTATAAAAGTTGGTCATATACTTCGAATCCTCTACGAAGGCATGTGTGGTCAGAATTTAGTTTTGTATTATAGCAATCACTAACTTAGGGAACTATGGATTTTAAAATATGTTAGAAATGGTAACACATCAACGAAAGTGTCCATAGTTCTCACTTTCACGTAGATTTCACTGACCATATGTGAACCTTTCCCTTTTTTGTTTTTTTATAGACTCCAACTGACTTGTGTAAGATTCCTGACGACTTTTTACCCAGCCTTTTAATTAGTTTTAAAGACAATTTCGACTCCATTTGGACAGATACTACTTACTACAACTAGCCTGACAAATAATAATAATAATAATAATGATTAACGGAATCTTTCCTAATAGCAGCACAGGACAACGCCATCAGGACCAATCATATCAAAGCTAGAATAGATAAGACGCAACAAAGCAGTAAATGTAGGCTATGCGGTGACAGAGACGAAACGATCAATCACATAATAAGCGAATGCAGCAAATTAGCACAGAAGGAGTATAAGGCGAGACACGACTGGGTGGGCAAGGTGATCCACTGGGAAATGTGCAAGAAATTTAAATTTGACCATACTAACAAATGGTATATGCACAACCCAGCACCTGTCCTAGAAAATGACACGCATAAACTCCTATGGGACGTCAACATACAAACAGATCACCTAATCCCGGTCAGAAGACCAGACCTCATAATAATCAATAAAAAAAAAAAGAGAATTTGCAAAATTGTCGACTTTGCTGTCCCGGCGGACCACAGAATAAATCTGAAGGAATGTAAAAAGAAAGATAAGTACCTCGACCTTGCTAGAGAATTGAAAAAGCTGTGGAACATGAAAGTGACGATTGTACCAATTGTGATTGGTGCTTTTGGCACAATAACTAAAGGATTATTAAAAGGCCTCGAGAACGGCAAGAATCCTGAGATGAGTCCTGGAGACTTGAGGAGACTTGCTGTCACTCAGACTCCAGTGAAAAACCATCAGCCAACACTGATGTGAAAAACTCTAAAGGAGTAAAATAATAATCATAATAACTGCAAATAAAAAATTGAATAAAGTAAAAGAAATAAAATGAACACGTGACATCATGCTGGTTAATGTCAAAATTTTGTTCAAAAGTTCTGTTACCTCTTCGAAGATGACAGTTTTTGGGTTCTACGCAGGATTAAACAGGTCTACCAAGTGAGGCGGGGGCCGAATTCCTCCCATGCTCGCTTTCAATTAAGATTTCACGTTTTACACATTCTTCATTTCAGTGGTTATATTATATATATATATATATATATTACCAATACTGAAATGAAGAATGACTAAAACGTTGATTTTGTTCAGAATAGTCCCTTAAGTTATTCCAGCGAGTTTTCCATTGGTTGAAGCTCCTCTGAAACACTGCTTTTTATGTAATATGACGCTTTGCCGTCTTATTTCTTTTTATGTCCCTCACGTAAGGTGATAATGGTGGGAAGGTACTGGACCATCACAATTTTATGTTTCACAAATTACATTTTGTTCAAAAAGTACTGACACTGGTTTCATAAGGATTTTCAAGTAGGAGACATCTAGTGTGACTCGAAACCACCAACAGTGGCTCTTCATTACTCCGAGGTCCACTCTGACTCTGGAGCTGTTGTGCCTATTATGGTCCCATTTATGGGTCAAATAGAAATATTTGATCATTTTCTAAACTTGGAACCATTTAACTGTGTGCAAACAAATGAGCTTTTGCTCATTTAAAAATAATATTACCTACAAACCATTCGTTAACAAATGATACATAATTTAATATATATACATAATATATATGATAGGGTCCTATCTATGTGTTAAATAGAACTATTTGACATTCAAACTGCGTACTTATGATAAACTGAATTGTTTTGAATAGAACTACTTGATCATTTAATTGTGTATAAACAAATGACTGATATTTAATTGAAATATTAGTGATATATTAGTGATACATGGCAATTCTTGAAAACATCAAACTGTTGTGGAAAAAAATGATTAATTGGAAATAGAGTTCTCACGAAAATATGTTTACAAATATTCAATATATATATATGTGTATATATATATATATATATATATATATAAACACGATTTGGTATAAAATAAACAACAATGGTTGATATGCCAGAGAGACCAATCAAGCATCAACCATCCCTCTATCCATACATAAATAGCAGGGAAATTGGAACCATTTAACCTTATAAAAGCAATATATTTCGAGAAGATTGTTGCATAATCACCGACATCTGCAATGTCGATGATGAATAATCATCTAATAGGCGAGAGGAAACCTAAAAGCACAATTTGCATCGAGTGTTAGGGCCTCTGTTGCTTTATTCTCTCCAAGAAGTAGATGAAAATGAATAACAGACATAACATACAAGTTACTTTCAACGTTCTCGCAGGGAACGACTCTTCCCGTATCTTTGATAAGTTCACCCCATACACACAAACGTTTATCTCTTTGTAACCCAAAAGAGAAAAAGCGAACCGAAAAACCCATTGTCATTTATCGGGGTTCACAGAAGACCAAAGCCCCCTTCCTGTTTCACTTGGGCGGCATCCTCGGAACCTCTTAAATAACCGATCTTGTCTGGTGATCGCAACTAGTCCTGATTAACTGTTCAGTCAGCGGTGCTAGATCAAACATATTTTGTAATATCTAGTATACCGGACAAGATGTTGAACTTTTTTTTTTATTTTGGCTGCAGTGGGTTTTTTTTTAGTAATTTGTTTATTCTCATCGCGGGACCATTGGCTTACAATAGTACAAGATGGTTAGCATCAAGTAATACAATAAAAGAAAATTAATGGCTTGCCCCTCACCAATTGAAAACGTTATTAGTTATTGATTATGGCATATATACAGAAATTAACTTTTGTTTTCAAAAATGCAAACCTCTTAATGTGGAAATTAGTGTCTGGCATATCACTATTCATTCTTCCCTTTGTTGTAAACGGTGCGTAACGCAAGGAAGAGTACGCTCGGTCAACCAAACTTAGAATACGCAGAATATCCCGTGTAGGTCCCCTCCACACACACCCACTGACAAAAGAGGTGTCTTTGGTATGATACTAAACTACATCCGGTGATAAGACTTCCGTTCTGGCGGCCTGGGGAATGTGGAGTACCCCTTCATTGCCATTACTCCCAGATCTACTCGGACCCACAGTGATAATGCCCGTTAGAGCCCTATTTATGGCCAGTTAGATCTGTTTGCAAATTATTCCTATTCGATGGGACTGTGTTCCAAAAAAACCCAACTACACAAGAAATATAAATATTAACGTACAACGAACGCAGTTACGTAACAGTTACGTATGAAATAACCCTAGATGGGTTGACATGCCATTAAAATGAATGAATCAAACAAGAAAGAGCCAATCCCAAGTTAAGCAAAAATATACAATGATCTTTAGTCACAGCTAAAACTTATCTATTAAGCTTTGATTAGTTTGGCATGAAATTAGAAATAATTAACACCCAGTGAGAATCGAACTCACTAATAATAGTCTGCTACCCAGCAAAGCAGCAGTTCGATCATTTACCTCTCATCACATAAACCATACGAGTAAAACAAGAAAAACCTGTTGTACACAGCGGAGTAAGTAAGGAGGAACTCGTAAACAACGTTCTCCAATGGACTCCCACACATGGACACACCAATGTTGGCCGACCAGCAAAAAATTACATACATCGGGTCGATGTGTTGACTGGGTGCCGTCAAGGTGGGGGGCTTCCCAAGAGTGATGGATGATAGGGGCTGACGGCCAAAGAGAGTCAAGAGAATCCGTGCTGTCGGCACACCACGTGCTAATAACTAAATTGCCTGTCGAACCCCATAACACTGATAGAAACGAACAAACTGAAATATAAAATGTGACTAAACGCACAATACGCTGTATACAATGAACTGAAATATTTAAGAATATTTTATAATGCAAATTAAAGTTTAGTTGACATGGCATGACCAGATTTAGTTGACTGGGCACGACCAGATTTTCAAGTTTTCACTTTTACAGTAATATATATATATATATATATATATATATATATATATATATATATATATATATGTATGTGTGTGTGTGGGGTGTGAAGAAAGTAGAAAAACAGAATAATCCAAATTAGATGAATTTATTGTGATGTAAAGCCATAGTTAAACGTTTCGGTTTTAATAACCTTCATCAGGACTTTGACATCATAAGAATCGTTCACACAGCGATGGATACTTGTCGAGATAACGGGAACAAATAAAATGTTTACAACGAAAAAATACAAACGTACATATAGCATTCTTAATTTAAAAGTATTAAGTACGTGTTTAGTACGTGGCAAGATATTTGAAAATGTTGGATTCTTTTAAGAGACATGAAAAATCCTTCTGTCCTTCAAAAAACACGCAGAGATAGGTAAATTTTCATATATACAGATCATTTTGAAGTCGTCCATGTTAGATGTGGTGTAAGTAAGTAAAATTGGCAACCGTAGTCGAGGGCGACCATAAGGCTCCCTTTTCAATAGCTGCTACACCAAGGTGTAGAGGAGGACGCAACTCCTTTCCCTGGATTGCTCCACTTTACCCTTGATACGTACCTTCTATTGCTGAGTGTTAAGCAAGGAGGTATCAAGTACCATTTTTTAAAGTCTTTGGTGTGACGCGACCTGGGATTGAACCTAGACCTCTACCCACTTGGCCAACAAGCCGGTTATTTGGTATTTGTGTTTCCAAAAGGACAGTATAAAAGTAAATATGGATCTGAATCCGACTGTACGAAGAAAGTAGAAAAACAGAATAATCCAAATTAGATGAATTTATTGTGATGCAAAGCCAACGTTAAACGTTTCGGTTTTAATAACCTTCATGAGGACTTTTATATCATTATGGTCCTTGGAGTGTGTAATACATCGATACTTCGGACTGTTATGTTGGGGTAAGTGTTTTTGGAGAGTGGTTCAGTTCCATTTTTTCTGCGAAGGGTGGTCGAATTTTCGTCGTCTGATTGAAAAACATAACATATGCAAAATTAGTATCATATGCAAATTTTACCGAATTACGCCGTTCTTGTAACACGTGAGTACAAAAAATAATATTGAGGAAATTAACTAAGCCTCGACCGTAGAAGTAAACAGAGATAGCAGTGTGCTGAAGTTTAGAAGTGGAAGTTAGAGAAAGAAAGACCGAAAAAAAGGCGTAGAGAAATAAGGGAAGGGAAGGGGAGTATTTACTCTATTATTAACATGCAAAAAAAAAAGACGCCTATATTAACTTTTTTCCCATAATAACGAATTTATTCCACAAGAAATAAATTTTACAAAACTATTCTAAAACCGCAATTGCATGTAGAATTATACACTTAATTATTTGCACAAATAAAAAGTAAGCATAAAATAAAAATAATACAATGGAGTAAAATAGCATAAATGAAGTGAATGAAGAGTAGAATTGGTACCAATAAAAACCTTACTCGCCGTTGAACCGTAACGAAGCAAGAATTAATATGAAACAGTTTATTAACGAAATAACCACGCGTGGTATTCGAATTCAAAGTTCTTTTGTTTTTCTTTTATGGTTTGTTTCAGTCGACAGATAGTCTGTCTTCAACCGGGAAAAACTGCATCTGGTGTTTATTATTTCCCTTTCTCTGTGGTTTGTCTTAACAATTCTGCGAGCTGGTCGTTATTGGAATTCAAATTTCCAGTTGAATTTCTTCCATACTCCTTCTTCTCCAAAATGTCGCCTGAAACCTATTCTTTCTGAGGACGCAGAGAGAATATCCACTCTTGGTTTCTCTACAACTTTTAACTCTGTTTCATTGGGACGGAGTAGTCTAACGGATAGTATATGTAGATTTTCGACCTGGTCAACGTTCAAGTGTTGACTGAATGATCCAAACGCTGCCTAGCAAACTGGCCACAATGCACGTTCTAGACTGCTTGCCGACAAAACCAAACTGACAGAAAGGAAGAATTGAAAAGGAGTTAAGAAGCTGACAGTCCGAGGCTACTCGCTTTTATACCCATACAGGGACAGTAACGGCCCGATTTTGAAATAAGCCAATGGCGTTCGAACAATTATTCACAGCTGAATTTACAAATTCAAAAACTTTTAGTTTCCTAAAAAGGAAGCAGGTTCTCGACTTCTTTCTGCATGCAGAATATTTCTCTTGTCACGTTAAGACTCACCGACACCCGCGCAAGAAATTTCAATTTTACTTTTATTATTTGTCTGTCTATAATTAATCAAGATAAAATTGATTTGACACAAGAGAGAGAGAGAGAGAGAGAGAGAGAGAGAGAGAGAGAGAGAGTGCGAGAGAGAGGTCGACAATTAGGTATTCCTCATGACTCGCATCTGTTACCGACTAAAACTTGACTCTTAGATTTGGAAAATCAATTTTTCTTGATTGTCCGAGTTGATTGTCGGATATACTCTCTGTTGCTTAAACACCGACCATGCGGGTCGTCCACCTTCTCTGACGGTTGAATAATGTCTGACCTCGGGTACTCTCTGGCCTGTTATCCGAGAGATATCTCTTTACTACTTAAAAAATACCGTCATCTAAATGTTCCCACTGTTCAGGAGGAACTTCGAAGGATGGCCACTATGCTGTCTGGAATTTGTTATTTTGTCTGAGTATGTTGGCTGACCGATGATTTAGTTGATCATAAATACCAAGCCCTCCGCTCGGGCAGGATATGACACAAGGTCAATTTTTAAGCGGAGTTTACAGGTTTGAATTCAGAGTTTTCCTTCTCCTATACTAGTTGCCTAACCAGGGCTGAAGAACCTAGTCTGCCCTACTATTTACCCATAGCTGGAGGGAGAATAATTGGATTCATACCTTTCCCAAGGGTATTAGTGCTATGTGAAATGTAATCAGTCTCGTCCAGGATTTGAACTCGTGAAACCATGTCCATTTCCTACGACGATAACCGTTACACCACGGACACTTCCATATGATGATTTAGTTTATACATTCAAATCAAGCTGCACCTCCCCGACGTTATGTAACATTAGTAAAAGTACATTTATGCGTAATAATGAAACTTACTCATCTCAGAAATTCAGACAAAAATTAATTTGTAATTGTGCAAATAAAAGGCTATGCGACTCATCAGCAGTGTATTACTTTGTTTAATTAGTCTTTCTCAGTTCAAAAATGCCATCTATTCACAAAAATACTAAGTATATGCTTAGTTTAGTTCAAGGCCAGAGATTTAGGGCACCCAATGACAATTGAACTCTCCTGATCGCCAAGGAAGTAAATCATTACATCCGACGCGTGAACAATAGTTGATGAACAGTTGACGCGACAAAACAGTCGGTCGATAACTGTCTGTAATAAATGATAGGTGGGTGTCACCTGATATCACAAACAAAAAGGAATCAAATAAATTGAGACATTAAGTCTTTGCATAGAAAATCAATTATCCGCGCAAATCACCTGTCAAAAAGCAACTAATAACATAACTTCTTGTTTGCTGTTTATTCATCTCATTCTTTCTCTTTCTCTCTCTCTCTCTCTATATATATATATCTTACCAGACATGAACAAGACGATGACTACAGAACCAGGGCTAAAGTGGTCATGTTAGTTCTACTATGTGGATGCACCACATGGACGCTGACTAAGCGTATAGAGAAAAAGCTAGACGGCAATTGCTCAAGAATGCTACGAGCTATATTAAACGAATCCTGGAATCAATATCCCACAAAGCAGCGGCTGTACGGCCACCTACCTTCAATCTCTAAAACTATCAAAATAAGACGAACAAGAGATGCAGTACACTGCTGGAGAAGTAAGAACGAACTCATAAGTGACGTTCTCCTGTGGACCCCTTTACACGGACGAGCAAGTGTTAGACGACCAGCTACAACTTATCTACAACTCTGTACGGACACAGGATGTTGTCAAGAGGACCTACAGGAAGCGATGGATGATAGAGACAAATGGCGTGAGTGAGTCAGGGAAATTCGTGCTAGCAGCATGACATGATGATATATATATATATATATAAGTTGGTGACCTTAGTCGAGGGTGACCCGAAGGCTCTCTTTTCAATAGCTATTAAACCGAGGTGTGGGGGAGGGTGCCCCTCCTTTCCCTGGATTGTTCCACTTTACCCTTGATACGTACCTTATATCGCTGAGTGTTAAGTAAGGAGGTATCAAGTACCATTTTTAAAGTCTTTGGTATGACTCGACCTGGGATTGAACCCAGGTCTCCCGGATCATTGGCGAACACTCAACCCACTTGGCCAATGAGCCGGTTATATATATAAATAAAGGAAAAAAACACACGAACAGCCAAAAGAAGACAGCGAGAAAAGGGACAGCTTAGAGTGGAGCAAAGGCTTCGTAAGAAGTGACTTAAAGAAATTGTTCGAAGGAGAGAAAAACGGAAAAAATATACCGAACAACTTACCGACACTCCTTTCGGGCGTCTTAATGAACCCAATCGCCTACAACCCCCGGAAGAAAAATTTGACGATTCACCTTTGAAACTAGGTGAAATTAAAGACTTTGTCAGAAAAGCTTGAGCTAAGAGCTCACCGGAGATTAACGGCATTTCATATAAGCTCTACAAAAGATGTCCTAAAATATTAGCACTCCTTTGGAAGCTTTTACCAGAAGCTTATACAAAAAAAATGTATGGCTGAGAATTGGGGATTAGCAGATGGAATCCACACACCAAAAGAAAAAGACTCCAAAAATAAAAAATAAAAAATAGACCAGTTTCGACCAATTTCATTATTCAACGTAGAAGATAAAATCTTTTTCGGTGTCATTGCGAAGAGGATGACGAGATTCGTGATAAACAACGGGTATGTCAATACATCAATCCGAAAGGCTGGAGTTCCCGGCTTTCCAGGTTGTATTGAACATACCACTATGTTGAGGGATCGAATAAAAACGGCGAAAAATAATAAAACCGAAATCCACGTCATTTGGTTAGATCTAGAAAACGCATAAGGCACCAACTACTTGAGAAAGCATTGGAGTTCTTTTGGATTCCAGAGGACATTAAAAACCTCATATCAACATACTTTAAATGTACTTATGTGAGGTTTTCTTATAATAAATATTCAACTAACTGGTAAAAGTTGAATATTGGCATCATGATGGGTTGTGTTATCTCTCCACTACTTTTCGTATTGGTAACGGACATGATATTACCTGGTGCCGATGTCAACACCAATCAAATAACCGGTCCATCTATGAAGGCTTTTATGGATGATGCAACTCTAATTGCAGAATCCACATCACACATGGAACAACTGCTGACCCGCCTCCAAGAGCTCTTCAAATGGGCTGCTATGAAAATAAAGCCTTCAAAGTGCCGAAGTTTATCATTACTGAAAGGAAACTGCAAAGAAATAAATTTTTCTGTCGATGGAAACGAAATCCCCACGATACGCGAGAAAAGCGTTAAGGGTCTTAGTCGCTGCTACTCCCTACCACATACTAATCGACATCGTTGGTAAGTCCTAAGAAAACAGCTACAAGATGGATTACGCTCGATTGATAAATGTGACCTCGTGAACAAAGATAAAATATGGTGCATTTATTTTGGATTAATTCTTAAATTAGCATGGCCATTGCAAATATATGAGGTATCACTTACAAAAGTTGAAACAATGGAGCAGTTAATCAGTAAATTTATAAAAAATGGTTGGGAGTACCTAACTCCTTAACAAACGTGGCACTATATAGTTCATCAACAAAACTAAAACTTCCAACGTTGTCACTTGTTGAGGAATATAGATTAGAAAAAGCCTGACTTTTCCAGATGCTGTGTGACTCTCGCGACCCACTGGTGAAGAACGCCCAGTCTTCTGTGATAAACGGTCGGATATGGAAGGCAAAAATAGCTGTTGAGAATGCAGAATCGGCTCTTAGGATGAAAGAAATAATTGGCACTGTGGCAAATGGAAAAGCAGGTCTACGCCAACATCCACAGCGTTGGTGGTCAAAAGAATCCACGTTAAACAGAAGAAAGATGGTGTCGGAAGAAATTCATCATCTTTGGAAAGACGTTTTGCTACAGCTGTAGTACAAAAGAAACAGGGCGAATGGACCAAGTGGGAGAGTGCAAAAGACAGACCTGTCACGGGGAGCGACCTCAAGCACATGGAACCAAAAAATTAAGTTTCCACATGAAAACAGTCTACGACGTTTTACCAACCCCAGTCAACTTTCATGCTAGCGGGTTAACTACATCCGACCGATGCAGAGCACGTGGGAAAACTGCCAGCCTCAAACATATTCTCACTGGATGTGAGTACGCTCTAAGCTACACTTGGAGACATAACAAAGTCCTGGAGATTTTTGCTGAGGCTTCGAAAATATATTGTGAGACTGCCAATAAAACTCTAGATATTATCAACAACAGAGCAATTCAGTTCGTTAAAGAAGGAAATATTTCGAAACTTGCATGTAAAAATATGCGTAAACCATCATTGCTTGAGGGCTTCACGAACTTGCATGTCGCAACCGAATTAAAACATAACTTCATATTTCCAACTGAAATTGCGTTAACGACAAAGCGTCTAGATATTGACATTTGTTCCGTTAAAGCAAAAAAAGTTTTCGTCATTGAGTTAACGGTCTCTTTTGAAGAAAATTTCGACTGGGCACATCAGCGTAAGTTAGAAAAATAAGAGGATCTGCGAGAACAATGTGTCAGAAATGGCTGGATAACAAGTGTCACTCCTATCGAAGTCGTATGCAGAAGTTTCATTGCCAACTCAACCTCCGTTTTCTTGACTAATCTTGGACTTCCTCCATCAGACAAGAGGAAATACATGGAAAAGATCCAAGATAAAGCTCTAACTGCATCAGCGTGGATATGGCAATCCCAAACAGTGACGACAATCAGACAAAGTCTGGTGGTGTCATGAGATACTGCTAGGGCGCTCTGGGCTAGTGGTAATGATGCTTCGGCCCCGAAATTATGCCTGAACCCAGTGTCATCATCTGATGAAGACTTTATTGGAAGCAATGGTGTTTTACAAACATCAGTTATTATGATACCTATATATATATATATATATTATTATTATTATTATTATTATTACTAATATAGTTAAATTGATAAAGAATCCTCGATATAGGTGATAGAGTATATATATATATATATATATATATATATATATATATATATATATTAGGATAGCGTAGAGACTGAGTCAATGGTAGTTGAAGACCAAAACCTGATGATCACGTATGCAAGAAACTAACAGTCACCAAACGCCATTAACTCTGTTTGATTTAGTTGGGTTGGGTTTTATGGTATATCAAACATTGTTTGTGATCTAATGCTAAATTCTATTTATACGTATATATATTAATCTATAAACAGTTTGTAAAGATTTTGTTGATAACATCTTAAAACGAACCTGAACTCATTTGTTATATACTCAATTAAAAGGTTTCTAGAATTTCTATCTAATACAAATAATTCTGTTTCCTATTATTCATTTGTTGGCACACAGTTAAATGGTTTCAAGTATTACTATGTAACTGTAACAATTCAACACGAGTCGTTTGTTTACACACATTTAAATAGATATTACAGGACATGTAAGAGATTAGTGGTACTTTCTCTTTTAAATGACTTAGAGCTAATTTGTTTGTACACTAGTATTGCTATTGTTTCTACACAGTTAAATGGTTACAATTATTACAATTACAAACAATTCAATCAGTCATTTGTTTACATACAGTTAAATCAGCAAACAGTTTTATTTCAAACAATTCAATTTAGCATAAGTAATTTGTTTGCATAGAGTTTAAATGCCAAATAGTTCTGCTTGACCCATAGATAGGACACTATCAGGTGCTACCACTCCATGTCAGAGTAGACCTGGCAGCAATGACAATGAAGGGGTACTCCGTATTTCCCAAGTTCCAGGATTACTCGGGTGAGCCAAAAGAAAGTTGAATAAATGTTATGATTTACTGTCCATCTAATTTTGGTTCGATTAATATATATATATATATATAGGAAAAGAAGAGATTTCTAATTTCTACTATTAGTTTCATCGGCTAAGTTTAAATTCTAGAAAACTTGCATTGTTGAATGATCATCAATATGTTTGTATCTATAAATCTATAAATACGTGTGTGCTGTGTGTGAGAAAGAAAGAGAAAGAGGGTAAAATAAAATGAATGTGTGTATCTGAGTGAGATAGATAGATATATAGATAGATAGATAGAGAGAGAGAGAGAGAGAGAGAGAGAGAGAGAGTGTGTGTGTGTGTGTGTGTGTGTCTGTGTGAGCGATAGAGAAAGTGCGAAAAAAAGAAAGTGTGTGTGTGTGTGTGTGTGTGACAAACAGACAGACATAGAGAAAGAGAAAGAGATAAAGAAAGTGCGTGCGTGTATGTGTGTGTGATTGTTCATGAGAGAGAGACAGAGAGAGAGAGACAGAGAGAGTGTGTGTGTGTGTGGCAAAGAGAGTTTTTTTTTAAAAGGTTTTTATACTGTTCTTTATGAAAAACAAAGAATATATGAAGCTTAAAAAAAAGAAGCCGGGCGTTTTCTTTTTTGAACCAGTGGATCTGATTTCTGTGTTTCTCACAAAACAAGAGAAACAATGTCGAAAGAAAAAAACAAACTTGTCATATATATTTGAAAGCAATCCGGCAACACTGGTTAAGAATTCTATCTTCGCCAGGAATTTACTCATTATCTTATCGTCTTGGTGTGATTTAAAGATCAGATATTCAGGTAACATTTAGGGGTCAACCAACGAGGGATTATATTTTTGTGAGGCTGAAATCTATACAGCAAGGGAATGCCTAAGGACATCTCATCATTAGAAATGTGAAAATATTTACCTTACAAATAAAAATGTTGAATAACAGTAATGATCCTAATTAATTTCAATTATATTCTATCTTGGCTTGAATAAATATTTGATTGGATTTTTTCTTTTTTTTTCTTTTTTTTTTTTTTTGTCTAAAGCTTTGTGGGTTTTTGTGTCAAGTGCTCTGATAATAAATAGAAACATTTTTTTCCTTTTCAAAATATAGAACAAAGGGAGATTTTAGATTTTTAGTGAAATACGTTTTACAAAGCATACAATGCTATACTTTATTGGTTAATTCTACTGGAATAAATAGATAGATAGATAGATAGATAGATAGATAGATATTAACAGACCAAGATAGATAGATAGATAGATAGATATTAACAGGCCAAGATAGATAGATAGATAGATATTAACTGGCCAAGATAGATAGATAGATAGATATTAACAGACCAAGATAGATAGATAGATATTAACAGACCAAGTTTTATGGCATATCAACCTTTGTAGGTTATTTAACGCCAAATCCATTTTTATGCAAATAGTCAGTTCTATTTCAAACAATTAAGTTTAGCGTGAGTACACAGTTTAACCGTCAAAAACATTTCTATTTCAAGCTATTCAGTTATTCAAATGGTTATTATTCAGTTAATTCAGTTTAGTAAAAGGAAATATTTTGTCTACACACAGTTAAATGTCAAAACAGTTCTATATTAAACAATTCAATTTAGTGTAAGTACAGTTTCAATGTCAAAACAGTTCAATTTCAATCCATTCAGTTTAGCATTCGCACTCAGGTTAAATGTGAGTACACAGTTTAATTGTCAAAAAAATTTCTATTTCAAGCTATTCAGTTTAGTCAGACAGTTCTAATTCAAACAATTCAGTTTAGCATAAGTATGCCATTAGTTCTATTTAACATATATATAGAGCCCTATCAGGTGCTAGCATTCCGGGCCAGAGTCGACGTGGGAGCAATGGCAATGAAAGAGTACTCCGCATTCCCCAAAGCTCCAGCATCATTGTAACCTTACCATTAGATATGTTTAGTGTCATATATAGGACACTCATTGGAGTGGTCTTACCCCTCTGCAGAGAAGCAGTCGGTGTATTCTACAGCCCCAGCCGACTGGGCAATATATATGTAGAGAGAGATGTTAAATCAAAAATAATTCCAGGGGCTTATTCTCTCGAGTCTTACTATTTTGAAGCAATAAAAATTCTCTCAGAACAAATTATTTTTCCTTGACTTTGGTTGGACTCAATGTCTTGACTTGAATAATTATGAATAATTAATTTTATTTACAAACTTTTATAACTTTGCTTTGTTTTCATGGCTTAAAATGTAAATTTTGATAAAATTGGCAGTGATTTCAATTCATAGTTCTAGTAACCTTAGATTGGTCTTGTATACAGGGATAAACAACAACAAGAACACATATTGTATCAAAATACAATATGTTTCTTTTCTTTTCCTTTTACGAAATAGTGGAGTGAAGGAGAGAGTCGAAGATGGCTTAGATATACACACAGAGAGAGATACGAATCCTCAGTGAACCGCTTCTTTTCGTTCTGCTTTCATGAGACTGGTACAGGGCCAATTCGAAATAATTATTAAACTCCGCTTTTATAGGGTTTTTTTCTTTAATTTTCTAAAATTTTACTTTGGGGCCTTCTCAAGGCAGCCATCTTCTTTCTTTTGGGATCCGACCCGCTTTCGACTCTTGCGAACCTGTTTCTTTACGTTTCTCTACTTCTTGTGTCTGGTATTATTTCGATGTATTTAATCATTAATTTATTTAATAAGTCTTTCGGGGCGGGGAAATGTCATCTATTCATAGAAATACTAAGTATATGCTTAGTTTAGCAAAGAAGGTTTTCTCTGAAGTGGAAGGCTCCTAGAACTAAACAAATCGTTGAATACGACCTACTCAACGTCGCCCGAGTGAGGTTGTTGTGGATTTATCTTATGGGAATAAAAACTTAATTTTTTTATAAAGAAATTGTAAGGCGTGTGTTTATTTTTGCGCAACTACATAATTCAATGTTTTATGAAGAAAAAATATCATTTTGACGTCATAATTGCTGCCCAAAATTGTTGAATTATCTAAGATAAAATTATTGATTATGGAATGATCGATTATGGAATGATCGATTATGGTGTGTCTCTAATTTGAATGTAGATACATTGTATTTATTTTTCAATTTTTCTGGTAGAATTATTCTCATTTATCGGATGATATGATCTATTAAGGCACTTAATTAGGTTACAATAGAAGTTGTATTTTATAAGAATACAATTTCATGAAAATTGATGT
>OY757914.1:113497032-113562032 GCA_963585895.1 Sepioteuthis lessoniana | reverse complement strand
ATGCCCAAAAGATATGATGGTGTGTTAAATTTCTGTCATTCTTTGTGTACGAGAGGCTACTGAAAAATCATTGACATACTTATTAAAATTTTTAATGAGAAACCCCACGCCAAGTGGGTTGAACTGGGAGACGAATAAGTTACGAGGTGAGGGCGAAAGTTATAGCGAATTATGTGGAGCAAGTTTGTAGCGAAATGTAGCTTAATGTTGCGACAGATTTGGTTTCGTTTAGTTTTATGGCATATCAACCATTGTTGGTTATTTAATACCAAATCCTGTTTTTACATATATATTAGATATATGATTTGTAAATAGATTTTGTAGATACACACAGTTAAATGAATAAACAGTTCTCTTTCAAACAATTCAATTTAGCATGTTAACAAAGTTAAATAGTTCCTAGTTCAATGCTATATATCACTCACAATTCAATTAAACATCAGTCGCAAATGATCAAACAGTTTTATTTCTAACAATTCAATTTAGCATAAGTCATTTGTTTGCACACAGTTTAAACGTCAAACAGAGTGAACCTAGAAGCAATGGCAAAGAAGGGGTACTCCGCATCCCCCAAAACTCCAGCATTATTGAAGCCTCACCATCAGATTGTTTAGTGTCTTTATAGTCTTACCCCTCTGCAGAGATGCAGTCGATGTATTCTATGCCCCCCACCCCATCCAGCCGACAATTTTGGTAATTAATAGCAGCTTATAAAAGATATGCTGTGTGAGTATTAATCTTTGTGAGTGTACAGTGTACGGAAAAGTTATTGTATTATTTCTAAATGCTTACTTGCGTGTCGATATAAAGTTCTTTGAGAATAAATCTTATTTATCGTCGGGAAATTATTGGGCTGGTATTTTTGTTTTGTCTGTTGTCTAAAACTGCTGGGGCTACAACTTTCTAGTTCTGGGGACTGCAGTCAATTTACATTCACAAGCTTTTTACAGGTAAAGTTGGAAACTTTCTTTCTCGAAATCATGGCACGCATTGGTCTTTTTCTCTTTTTAGATTTCATGATTCACCTGGGTTCAGGAGCGTAAGAAATAAATAGAATAGCATCTATATTCCATGGCTGTTGGCAATTCCTTTCTTACTTGAATCGAAAACTTTTGACCCCTATCTATTATTATTACTCATCGTTAGATTCACTTTTTTTTTTTCCTTTTTATGATATCTTATTTTTGGTTTCAGAAGTGTTGCAAATCTATTTTTGACTACATAGTTTCAGTGCTTGAGAGTTTGGTAATAAATAGAAACGTGTAATATCCGTTTTGATTGTATTGTATTCAACAAGAAATAATAAAGTCCCATTATTATATTTTATAAAAATTAGTAAAGGTGAATTAATTTATGGGCGATGATGTGAATTAGTGAAATCCATGTCTGAAATAATCAAGACTGTCGTAAAAGTTCGAGAAGGGGCGACTAAGAATTAGTTCTATCCTTTTTTCATTTTTTTTTTTTTTTTTTTTTTGCAATTCATCATGTCACGCCTTCAGCGTGGATCTCCCTGACACTCTCCCGCCACTCTTCTCTATCGTCCATCGCTCCCGGCAGGTCTTCAAAGCTACATCCTATATTGGAACAGAGCTGTTGTATGTAGGTTCTAGCTGGTCGTCCTGTATTTGCTCGTCCATGTGAAGGGGTCCACTGGAGTATATCGCTTATGAATTCGTCCTTACTTCTCCAGCAGTGTTCTGCATGTCTGGTTCGTCTAACTTGGATAGTTTTCGTGATGGGTGGTAGGTGGCTGTATAGCTGCTGTTTTGTAGAGTGTTGCCTCCTGGACTTATTCAATATTACTCGCAGCATTCTTGTGTAATTGCCGTCAAGCTTTTTTTTCCGTGAGTTCAGTTAGCGTCTATGTCGTATAGTGGGCGGGGGGCGATATGAACTTTCAGAGGGGCACTGGCGAGTAGACAGTCGGATGGGGGCGTTGAAATTGTGAAGGGGGCGTTGGAGCAGTTACAGTAAAATGTGACGTTGGTGTTGGTAGAAAGGCCGGAAAAACGGGGCGATTTAATTTAGCGTCCCCCAGTCGCTGCAACTAAACGTACGTGTCTGTATCCTCTGGTCACCACTTTCCACTTTGTTTACTTTCCGTTTCTCGCTGCGACGTTAAACTTTCTGCCCCTTTTTAATTCCGTTACTTTTATTTCTCATTTCTTCTCCCCTTCTTAATTTATCTTTCGGGTGCCTTAAGCTCAGCTCTTGGGAGTTTATCCTCTCTTTATTAATTAATCCCAAACTCTCGGCATCGCGAAAGCTACGAGACCTATTCTTCTCGGCGGGACTTTCAACCATTCCGCCAGACATTTTTTTCTTCCCGACAACACGCATTTTTTCCTTCTCGCTTCAGTCACCCCTTCAACACGACTCTGGTATGTTTCATTTGCCTTATCTCACCATGTTTACTTCCTACTTGTTGACTTCAATTTAAATATTATCGGAATATTATTCCTATTTGCCATGCTACTTGTCTCGCTTTTACCCGCTTTATTACTTAGTAGTAAACTAAAATTTTACTTGTTACAGTCACCTTACTTTCCCTCCCTTCCTCTCTTTCTTCTTTGCCTTTCTCTTTCTCCCCTGAAATTTCTACTTATTTCTTCCCCTTCGTCGCAGTGAAAACTTCTTCGTTTTTATTTTTTCTTTCAGAAATTTACCTGTCTCACGTTGGAATAAATTTCTCTTCCATAATTTTGGAATTAGTTAGGGTTCCTTTATGCATGAGTCCGAAAATATTCTGGCTGTCTAAGCAAGAGGTTTATTAACATTTGGCGAGGGCAGCATACATATTTGGCAACCCCAGGAGCATCGAAAAAGAAGTGTAGGCAATACTCTGTGAAGTACTTGAAGTATGGATTTATACAATCACCGACCAATCCACAACAACCCATGTGCTTGGTTTGTGAGAAAAACTTTTCTAATGACGCAATGAAGCCGTCTAGGCTCCTCGAACATTTACAGAAGATTCATCCCGATAAATCT
Organism: Sepioteuthis lessoniana; assembly: GCA_963585895.1. Lineage (NCBI taxonomy): Eukaryota > Metazoa > Mollusca > Cephalopoda > Myopsida > Loliginidae > Sepioteuthis > Sepioteuthis lessoniana. Next base: position 113,559,038 of record OY757914.1, on the reverse strand, counting down.
GATAAAACACAGGCGTTCTTTCATTCTCTGCGAGATCAATTTTTGAAGCAAAAAACAATGAATGTTTACTTCCTCATCGAAAAATTCAGATGACGGTCTGAACATTTCTTTGCTGATAGCGAGAGCTCGCAAGCCCCACACTATTGGAGAAGAACTGATTCTGCCTGCAGTTAAAGAGGTTATTAAAACAGTCTTGCACAAATCTCCTGAACAAGTCATAAAATCGATTCCTCTTAGTGACAACTCAGTTCAACGAAGAGTAGACAAAATGGCTAAAAACGTCGAAGAAACCCTCAGTAAGATGTTGATGACAACAGAGTTCAGTTTGCAATTGGACGAATCCACTCTTCCAGGAAACGAATCGCTACTTCTCGCATATGTATGCTTCATCAAGGGTGGGTCATTGCGTCAGGAATTATTGTTTGCACATCTCCTGGAAACAGATACCAAAGGAGAATCAGTGTATCGAGCTGTGGAGGACTATTCCCAGAAAAAAAGTATTCCACTTACAAACATCATCTCATGTGCTACAGATGGCGCCCCGTCCATGATTGGTCGCCACCGTGGATTTCTAAGTTATTTGAAGAAAGCTGTTCCGAAAGTCCTCACAGTTCACTGTGTGATCCATCGACAACAGTTAGTGGCAAAGAATTTGAGTAAGAAGCTACATGAATCCTTATCGACTGTGATTACTGCAGTTAACAAAATCAAAGCGAATGCTCTCAATTCTCGACTGTTCCATCAGCTGTGTATTGCAAATGACGAAGATTTTCCATGCCTGCTTCTCCATACAGAAGTTGAGTGGTTGTCGAAAGGTAACTGTTTAAAAAGGTTTTACACACTATTTAACAGTGTTCTGGATTTTTTTCAAGAATCCAGCCCTGAGCTTTACGACAAACTGAAATCGAGTAAGACAGATATTGCTTACCTCACTGAAATGTTTTCCAAATTCAATGAAGTGAATTTACAGCTGCAAGGTGATGAGACTTAATTAATCAAAGCCAAGTCCGCCCTCTCGGCATTCCTCTCAAAATTACAGCTCTTCAGCAGGAACCTTGGACGCCGCGAATTCCGTCAGTTTCCTTGTTTGTCTGATTTGGAGAAGAAAACAGGAGTGAAGGACAATGACATTGCCGTGTACTGCGCTCATTTAGCCGGACTCCACAAGGATATGTCAGTCAGATTCAACGACCTATTTTCTCTTGAAATCCCTGGTTGGGTGATCGATCCGTTTACTGAACCCAGTACAGAGGTGCCAACCCATCTAGAAGAGGAACTTGTAAGTTTGCAAAATGACGAGGATCTGAAACCAAAGTTCAAAACCTCTTACCAAGCCTTTTGGATGCAAACAGCGATCCCAAAACACTACCCAACCCTGTGGAAAGACATCAAGTTGTTTTTCATTGCTGTTCCGACTTCCTACCTGGTTGAGAGGGGATTCAACGCTGTATCCAGGCTCCTCACCAATCAAAGAAACAAACTCAACATAACAGAGCGTGGTGAGCTGAGACTGCTCCTGACAAAGCTTCATTGTGATGTTGACAGTTTGATTGCAATGTACCAAGCCCACCCATCTCATTAAGCAGGGTAGTTGTTAATGATTACTCGTTCAGTTTTACAATTTATTTCATGTTCAGTTCAAGGTGTTTGTGATTGAAAAATAAATGTTAACCATTTTTGTTTGTTAAAATTGTTTTTTATACTCTTCAAACTGTTTGTGAGTGAAGAATCAACCAATTCTTATGACATTTAACATTACCGTCGTTCTGGCGTTCATTAGAAGAGGTGGGCGCTGGCATTTTGGTCCAGCGGTGAAGGGGGGTGGCAAAAAAGTTTGAAAACCACTGATGTAGTACATCCATACAGCAGTATCGACACGGCCGCTGCTTGGAAAAGACTGCGTTTTATTTTTATCAGTCAGGTTTGACTTCAATATGATCAATAACCGATCGATAGTTGTCCATGCCTTCGCTAGTTGCATGTTGATGTCTGTCTCGGTTGATGAGACGCTGCTTCCAAGGTAGGTGAACTTGTCAACTAGTTTCAGAGAACTACCGTTTAATGTGGAGATGTCACCTCTTTGATTTAAGCACATGTATTCCGTCTTGTTTGCGTTGACATAGAGCCCTATGTCACATGCTGTTCGTTCCAGACTATGTAGCAGGGATTCGGCTTGGGCGGATGAATTTGCCAGAAACGCTATGTCATCGGCGTAGTACGTGTCGGTAATTGTTTGTGCCGGGTATCTTCTGCTTCCTTCCTTTGCCAACTTGAAACCGTTGTCTTTCATTTTATCAATAAACGTTCTAAGCACGTTGTCTAGACAGATGATAAAAAGGTATGGGGCTAATGTGTCTCCTTGCAGAACACCTGCTACAATGTCAAAGTAGTCCGTGTTTCCATCCGAGGAGCGGACTTTTACTTTTGTGTTTCTGTAGAGTATCATCATGGCTACGACGGTTTCTTTTGGTAGGCCATAGGCGAGTAGTATTTGCTCCATCTGTATATGGAGTCAAAGGCCTTGGAGAAGTCGACAAATAATATTGTTGCCTCTAGATTTTTTTGCACGTGTCTCCACCGATGACGAGAACGTTGTGTTTCGGTTTCTGAGTAAATTCTCGAAATGTTGTTTTCATATTTGTATTTGTTCTTCTTGTCAAGTAGCTTTCAGTTTAGCTTTCGCAATTCTCTTCCTTCTGCACGCTTCGTTTACCGTTTGCCATGATATCCTAGATTGCATAATCTCTAATCTTATTGATCTGATTTTGTGTGTATTCTGTTTGTTCTTTTAGGTATACGTTAGCTAATTCATTTTGTGGCTTTGTAAGTTTCAGGGCATTGATATTGGTTGGGTTCTTCCTATTGCATTTGGAAGCAGTTTTCACGTCTGCACGCTTTTTTCTAATTGCTAATGTCTCCCCTGGGACTCTAGGTTTACCTTTTTATTTAGTTGGTATGCATTCTGCTGCAGCTTCTTTTAAGTGAGCATTGACGAAATGTTCATATTCGTCATTCGGAGTATGCTTTTCTGTCTTCTCCTGTAGTGCATCGGATTTGCTTCTTAGTGTTAATATCTCTAATATCCTTGTTATTTAGCAGGGATCAGTCATAGTATATAGTGGTTGTTGTTCGGGCCGTATTCCTTCGCAGGCTCAGTGACAATTCGGTGATCGAAGGACACACCCTCGAAAGAGGAGTATCCCTCGCAATTCAATACATTATTATTCCATTTCTTTTTTTATAAAAATGTAGTCTATCTGTGCTTTAGTATTATTTGCGTAGGTTTAGGTCCATAGTTTTCCCTCCCTTTTCTGAAATTTCGTATTGAGGCTTGTTAATGTATTTTCTAACGTGAAATCTGTTAGATGTTCTTCATTTCTATTTGGCGAGTTGTGTAAGATGAATTTGTGGTCTACGTTTTTACTAGTTTGGGCATTCATGTCTTCACCGATGACGGGAACGTTGTGATTCGGGATGCTGCGAGCAGGGGAGGAGAGCTCATTATAGAAGTTGATGAGGTCAGTTTCTTCACTAACATTGGTAGGGCTGTAGCAAGAGATGATTGTTGCGTTGGGGTTGCCATTAAAAGTAGCTACCATCATCCTCGGTTGTATTTTCTCAATGCTATTTAATGATTTTAGGACCCGTGGTCCTATAAGCATACCTACACCTCCTATCGTGGCATTGACAGAGTTTTCCCATGCAGATGCAGTGGCTAGCGTCCATCCATTGCCGGTATCGGGATATTTAATATCCTTGCTATGAGTGTACCTGTGTTCTTGTATGTATATTAGGTTTATGTTATGATCTATCGCCGATGCTGTTAACTCCGGTAGTTATTCTATTCTATTAAAAGTTCTAACGTTGAATGTCGCTATTTGTATTGTGCGTTTGTATTTTAGTAATTTTTGTTTTAGTTTGAGCTCTGTAGCTGATTTTTCGAATACTGAGGCCAGAACTCCAACCTCAGCAGGACGAGCCCCTTTTTTTTACCCGCGCGAAGAGCGATGCAATTTGTACAGGTGGTTTGAGTGTGGGTCATGGTAATCTTTCGATGGCTATTTTTATTCTCATCTATAGAAGCCACCCTTGTAGATGAACAGTAGTAGTTCCCTGATCGAACTATTTGATCCTGGCCGTTGAACCGTAGGATTCATATGACCAGGGCCTTGTTAGGCATGGCGTTGAACCATCAAAGGTTTATCCGCTCACCTTTACGTCCACCATGCAGCTTCCCATGGCTTTCAAAAAAAAAGTAATTTTTTTCTTTGTTCCATTTCTTTGTTCCCCCCTTCTGCCAATATTAAGTTTCAACTTAATTAAAGTCCACTGTAACTCGCTTTTAAATTTCATCGTAGTCCATATTTATGATTCTTTGCATCCTTATAGACATTCTATTTTACGCTAATTCAAATTTATCAATTTTTAATAAAATCCAATAGTATTAACTTCTCTTGACCAGCTTCAAACGTTACTTGGAATTACAGTATTTTCCTTTGCATTTAAAGCACAGATAATATACAGCAGTGATTTTACAAATAAAGAATAAAATCACTCATGCATTTAAAAAAAACAATATAGTAAAAGACAATATATATATATATATATATATATATGTAACCGTTATTTGAAATCAGCTTGAGTTGGAGTGGATTTGCTTATTATTTTGGTTGTATGCTTAACACAGTCCGTGTCGTCTACGCTTCATCTTTCATACAGATATACGTGTTTCAAGCGCTTGGCGGGGTGCAATTAATTCCATAATTCTTTTCTCAATTTTAGGATATTCCCTAATGTTTTCCTCTGCTTAGCTATTAAAGAAATTCTACAATTAATTCAGATAATATAATCTCGTTTACTTAAAGTCTATTTCATGAAGCCCTGATTTTTAGCCATTAAAGAAAAATGTTCGATGTTTTAGGTTATTTGTTTATTTACTGCTAAATAAAAGCCACAACTGATTATTGTCTAAGTGTGCTTATTCTATGATTTTTGCCAAGTGTAATATATATATATATATATATATGGGGGCGTGAGAGAGAGAGAGAGACAGAGAGAGAGAGAGAGAAAGAAAGAAAGAAAGGTAGAGAAAGGGCATGTTTTTTTGTTTCGTTTTGGGTTTTTTTCATTTAAAGATTATATAAATAAACCCACACACTGAGTTATAGGGATGTGGTTTTCCCCAATACTTACATATTTAGTTTTTTCGCATTAGTTGTGGTAATATGCTTAAGGTGTGTGGTGATCAGGCTGAGCGTTGGTCAAAATGGATTCATGTCTTCATCCAAGAACAAAAGAAACACAAACTGTCCTAAGCAGGAATTCGAATTCGGTTCGCTGCTCTCTAATCTCTTATTGACTAGGTGATTGAATGAGTGGAATTTTTTTTTTTTAAAGTTACATTGTATATAATTTAAAAATTCAGAAAGCCCAGTCAGCTAGGATTGCTGAATTCGCCGACCGTATCTCTGTAGAGGGGTAAAACCCCACCTCCCGCAACGAGTGTCCTGGTATATGACTCTAAACAGTATCTGATGGTAAAGCTTCTGTCCTGGAGCTCTAAGGAATGTGGAGTACCCCTTGATTGCCATTACTCCCAGGTCCACTCTGACTTGGAGTGGTAGTATCTGTTAGGGTCCCATCTATGGGTTAAATAGAACTGTTTAAACATTTAACTGAGTACAAACAGATGATTGATGTTAAATTGCATTACTCGTGTTACATACCAATACTCGACATCATTTAAATGTCAAAACAAATGAGTAATGTTGAATAAAATTATTTGTGTTGCAATACTTAGAACTATTTAACTATGTACACCACCGTATTCCCTAAAGCCTCACCATCAGATTGTTTACAGGACACTCGTTGGTGGGGGTCTTACCCCTCTTCTGCAGAGAAACAGTCGATGTATTCTACAGCCCCAGCCGACCGAGCAAGGAAATGAAAGCGTTATTTTCTAAAGTCCATAATAAACTCAAGTTTTTGGAACTAGGAGTAATGGCAATGAAAGTATACTCCACACTATTTAGAGCTCCAGAACAGGAAGTAGTTTAGTAACATATCTTGGCAAACCTCTGCTCGAGGTTAAGACCTAACCCTCGAGCAGAAGATACACGAAGTGTATTCTAAGCCCTACTGGTTGGGCGGGCACAGATGTTTAATCATTATATTGTCAACCATGACACAATAACAGATAGATTGGAGATGCTTGGCGTGATCTCTAACGAGAACTCTCTCCAAATCACCAAAAAGAATTTTTTTTTTACAGAAGCATGCATTTCAACACTCCATATTCAAATCTTTTCTTCTCTTTTCTTTTGTCTTCGTTTGGGTACATGACCGACCACCCCAAATTCGTTTCTGATTTTGTTAATCGTCGGCTCTTTTTATGGGAATTCTTGAGAGACACGAAGCAATAAAGAGAACAAATAAAAATTGCTCAAATATCTGTGCTCTATTTACAATAACGTCTTTCTTGATTTCATTTAAATGGTGAGATAAGTTGAAGAAACAACAACAACAAAACGACACCTAACACCACAATCACCACCAGGCTATATTACACAGCAGACATCACCTCTTTTTGCGCTAAAATGGCTTTCTGGCCCAAACTAAACAAAACCGAGATAAATCTCAAATATCGTCTTCGTGAACGTAAGGGCGAAACTATAAATAACATCAAATGGTTCAAAAAGAATTTTTAAAAAGAACATTTTAGGAATAACCATACAATGGGAACTGTACATATTGCTTTGATTTGACCTTGTAAACAAATCTTATGATTTAAAGGATCGGAGAGATTCCATTCTAATTAGCTAAATCTTCTCGTTGGGAATAAGAAAAATCATTTGTTGATGCTGCTGACTGCAATAATGCAAAGAAAAAATATAAGAAAAATTCTCTTCGCAATTTCGAAATTTGTTGAACACGAAAGTTACAGTCGTGCCTATAATGATTAGAGCACCTGGAGTCATGCCTAAAACACAATATTGGAAATCCAAGGAAAGATTCAGACTACAAAAAAGAAGGTGCTGAAATCCTAAAGAGACTTGCTGTCACTCTTATCCCTAGAGACAACTAGTTTATATTTTTGTAAAAATGCAAAATCAACAAAAGCAAAGATAAAAAAGATAAAAGATTGGCTTGAATACGAAGAAGAAACCTGGAGATCTGGGAAGACTTACTGTCACTTGAACTTCATGGACAAAAGCGAACTCATAAGCGACGTTCTTTTATGAGACTCTTACACATGGATACAAATGGCGGTCGACATGCACAAACTTATATTCATCAGCTATATGTGGACACTGTATGCCGTCTAGAGTACCTACGAAGAGCTATGGCCAATAGAGACGGATGTTAAGAGAGAATCAAGGGAATACATGCTATCAACACGACTTGATGATGATGATGATGATTCATGGGTTTAAGAATCTCATTTCTTTATATTTCAAAAACTCTTTTTGCTTGTTTCAAGGCCAAGTCAGCTGCATCTCTGCAGAGATGAAAGGGTTAACCTTAACCACCAACGAGTGTCCTCGATATGACACTCAACCATCAGATTGTGAGACTCCTGTCCTGGAGGTTTGGGTAATGTGGAGAACTATTAATGTTATAACCGGCTCATTGGCCAAGAGGGTAGAGTGTTCGCCAATGGTCCGGGAGACGGGGGTTCAATCCCATACCGAAGACTTTAAAAATGGTACTTGATACCTCCTTGCTTAACACTCAGCAATATAAAGTACGTATCAAGGGTAAAGTGGAGCAATCCTGGGAAAGGAGTAGCGCCCTCCGCTACACCTCGGTTTAGTAGTTATTGAAAAGGGAGCCTTCTGGTCACCCTCGACTACAGTTGCAAACTTTACTGACTTAATTATTAATGTTATATAATTAAGGAATGTTTTTTTTTATATTAATCATTTTTCGTTAATCATATTTTATCATTCAGTATTGTAAGGCTTTCAACCATTCGGGTCTCTTAGTCCAGGTGCACAGTCAGATGGTGCATTCTTACGCCCGCGTGCAAAGGATATGACAATCACCATTTGTCATAATAAACCCCCAGACAGGAAATGGGGCTGGAGTGTGAATGATGTCCTGCACAGAAAAGATGGTCCTGAGAATTTGAGGATTTTGAAAAAGGGGAGTTGGATATTCGAACGTTGATGACGGCAGTTGAGTTTTCTGTCGTTGTGGCGTGTGGTCGAGCTTTGCAGATCTCTATCGACAGAGATCTTAAACTGTGTTTAAATCAAAAATCTATACTTATACTAAACTGAATTGTTTGAAATAGAACAGTTTTCGACATTTAAACTGTGTGCTCATGCTAAACTAAATTGATTGAAACAGAACTTTTTATTGTGAATTGAATTACCATGACCAGAAAATCCGCAAGTGACGCCAAATCAACAAGTTAGGTCGAAACAGCTGTCCAGCGTTCCCGTATGTCGTGCGTAAGTATTCGGCAGTTTTTCTGGTAATTCAATTCACAATATTAATTCCTCTTCTTAAAAAAATATGTATAACTTTTTATATGTATAAAAATGGATTTGGCATTAAATAACCTACAATGGTTGATATGCCATAAAACCAAACCAAATCAAACTAATCTTATCTTAATTTTAAGATACCGAAAAAAAAAATTTTTTTTAATCAAATAGTAATTAGAAAGAAAATGTAATTGTCGTCGTTGATTAGTTTTAATGGCATATCAATCTTTGTGGGTTATTTTATGCCAAAGTCATCTTTGGAGAAGATCATTAATGGTATTAAACCCATAAGTGGCGGTGGCGGGGGGTGTTTAAAAAGGAGTTCATACCTTTCCCAATTAACCCAAAAGAATGTCTGGTGTTCGAACTCGATTGTTTCGATGTCACAGTATAGTACGCTACTCACTACACCACGGGAACTCCTGTTGCTGTTGTGGTTGAGTTCTTACACTAGTAATATATTTTGATTATGGAATGAGGTTATGTTTTAGCAAATCACTACAAAATGTAAGCAATCTTCGTGTTCTTGTCGAATATATCTATGCAGTTTATCTGGATGGTTTAAAGTTTTGATAAGATTTCCAATTCTTTCAATCTGAATATTCTCTGAGTGTTTCCATAAACATTGGTATAATTGTCACTTTTATACTATACTTCATTTTACAAGGTCAAAGTATTGTGTCCACTTTTTCATATTATTTCAGTTTTATTCGGTAATCTGGAACAGTTACATCATTTATCTGACATATCTTCTTTTCTTTTTTTACGATGAATAAATCTGATCTTGAGAGATTCTCTTAAATTTCTCCTCTGCTATTCTCCAGAACTTTTTATATTTATAACAATGATCAGCAGAGTTGAATTTAGTGCGTGGGCAAAGCTAAAAATTGAATGAAGCCAAACATCAGCGGCAATTTATCATCATTCACGTTGGCATTAACAAGCAGAAGTCTCCAGCGTTGCTTGGAACAAAACACACTGATTCATTCCATTCATTGTAACGGCATATCAACCCGTACAGAATTATTTTATGCCAACAGGTTAAGGAAATGCGTACATTGTGCATTTATATTTACATTTTTTGTTTGGTTTGGTTTGGTTTGGTTTGGTTTAGTTTTGTCGAGTTTTATGGCATATCAACCACTGCAGGTTATGTTAATGCCAAATCCTGTTTATATACATATATATATATATGTATATGATTTGTGAATATTTTATAGATAACATTCTTAAACGAGCCTGAGCTGGGGGTGCACATAGTTAAATAGTTTCAAATATTGCTATATAATAGTCACAATTTAACATCAGTCATTTGTTTGCCCACAGTTTGTTTTATTTGACCTATAGATAGAACCCTATCAGGTGTTACCACTCCAGGTCCGAGTGAACCTGGGAGCAGTGGCAATGTACTCCACATTTCCTAAATCTCTAAGGCGTTACCATCAGATGGTTTAATGTCATATCCTGGACACTCATTAGTGGGTTTTACCCCTCTGTAGAGACGCAGTTGGTGTATTCTACAGCCTCAGCCGACCTAAGCTACATTGTGGAGTTTCTTGAGAGATTTTACACACAGTGATAAGATATTAAGTATTACTATCTAATACTAATAATGTGCATATAGTTATATAGTTTCAATTATTCCTATGAAATACTAATATTATATGGTTTCAAGCAATTGTTTTTATTTAATAATTGTTATTTGTGTGCACACAGTTATATGGTTTCAAGTAACTAATAACCCATAATAAACAAATATAGCTTCAAGTAATTATTCTTAATACAAATCCTTTACAGTTATATATAAAGTATTCTAGTCGCATACGAATCATTTCTAAACAGATCTGTTTGAACCATAGAAGGTACCTTAATATGTACTACAACGCCGGAGCTGGGAGTAGTGACAACAAAAATGTACTTCATACTTTTCTGATCTGCAGATGGCCCAGACGGCGTTGAATTCATCGACTACATCTCTGCAGAGGGATGAGACTTTCCCAACGAGAGTCCTAGATATGACACTAAACAATCTGATGGTGAGGCTCCAGTGATGTTTGGGACTTTGGGGAATGTGGCGTACCCCTTCATTGCCATCGCTCCTTGATCCACTCTAGCCCGGAGTGGCAGCACCTGATAGGATCCTATCTATGGGTCAAATAGAACTGTTTGAAATTTAAAATGTATACTTATGCTAAACTGAACTGTTTGAAACAGAAATGTTTGATCATTTCATTTCTAAGATCACATCAAGCATCCCACAAATTTTTACAATGGAATTTTAATTCCTTTAAATTCTTTTTAATTTTTAAAAATTTTGATTGAATTTAAATAGAATTCTAATAGTTTTTATTGATTTTCACGACTGTTGTTACATTTAGTATGTGAAACAACTATTATGAGACAATGTTATATAGTGAATCTTGTACCAAACATGGGCTAATTTTGAACATTGTTAGTGTATATTCTTAATCTTGAATTTTGGACCAAAAGACTTTTTTTTTAAATTTTGTTTCCGTCGTATATTTTTAAAGTTACTCTGTTTTAATGTTGACGGTTTCATCGAAAAATTAATGGTAAAATTGTGTAGCAATCTTTAAAACGGTTTTCTTGTTCAAATATTGGCTAATTTTAGACAAAATTCCCCGATAGTTTCCAGAAATATTCAAATGTTCTGGACTGAAAGGTTTAGTAATGTATTTTCATTACTAAAATTTTACTATTTATAACCAAATTTTTAGGTAACACCTGAAAAATGTCGATTTTTTGTGTTAAAAACCACAGAAGTACTTTTTGTATATCTAGAAATTAAAACTTGAGATAGAATATACGACAACATTGATTGGAAATAAACAATAGGCACACAGTGAGACTCTAACTCGAATTCCCTTTTCTTCGGGAAATGTATCTGTGTAATAGCTGTCCTAGCACTTGAAATACAAAACAAAAAATGTAAGAACCCAAATCTAACCATTTAGTCTTATTTCTTATTTCCATAAATGTCACCTTATTTGATATTTCTCTTTACAAAGAATAAATACTGGGTGCTCTAAAAGTAATGCCTTCAATTCATTTTCTTAGAAACCATAGGATTTATGGGGAGCACTGAAACAGGATTAGACAGAGCAAGTTTTCTCTTACAAAACACTATTTTACAAATAAACAACGCAATTGGCTGTACATTTTCACCAGTGTTGGTCAAATGCCTACATGCCTTGATCGTAAAATTCAGCACCAGCGGAGCTGACACATCTTTCGCTGCAGGAATGACGGCATCAGTGTCAGAAAATGTTGCCCATGTAGTCCATCTTTCAACGGCCTGATTCGCGCGGACGAGATGATCGACGTATTCTTCATTTTGTGAGCTGACTGCTCTGGTGAACATGACTAACTCACATTGCTATGACCATTAATGAAACGGAAGACCATCACCCAATTTAGCTCATATCCCCTATTTTGTCTTCATAAGCAAGCGTCGATCCAAATGAATGTCAGTGACTTTTATTTTTCTGCATGAAGGAATTCAATGACATATCGCTGTTTTCATATCAGACAACCATTTTGCCCAACTACCTCTCAGTTGCTATTTATAACAAGGCAAAAAAAAAGATCGATTATTAGTTGGAAGGTTCAATCTCTACTGCTACGGATCAACGTCTGCCTCTGATATAGAGGGACAATATAATAAGATTGAAAGTATTGTATTCAACTATTTTCCAACTACGGCATACAGGTTCTCGTTAATCGCTGGTAAAAACGTATATTCAAAGGAAGTGACTTTGCAGACAAGTAAAGTTTTATAGCTGAAAACTTGCTCTATTCAACAGTATTAGTGTGTATCCGCTATCTGTGGTAGTTTCTGTGGAAATAAATAGAATATTTTACATTCGGAGTCTCTATCGTATATACAGTACCGCCCATATATAAGTACCCCCCCCCACCACAATTTTTTTAATAAGTTGATTTTCTTCTAAACTAAAGATGCCAGTGCGCAACCACATAGAACCGAAAATTGAGAAGATACTTACAAGCAAACAAAATGGCTTTCGGAGAAATCGATCCACGATATCACAAAATTTGACTATCCGTCGAATACTAGGTGTTCCTACAAAAAACATTGAGGCAACAATATTATTCGTCAACTTCTCCAAGGCATTATAATCCATACACAAAGGGAAGACGGAGCAAATACTTCTCGTCTATAGCCTCCCTAAAGAAACCGTCGCAGCCATAATGATGCTATATAAAATACGAAAGTAAAAGTCTGCTCACCAGATGGAGACACAGACTACTTCGATATTTTAGCAGGTGTGCTACAGAGAGACACATTAGCCCCATACCTGTTTATCATCTGCCTAGAGTACGTGTTTAGAACGTCTATGGATAAAATGAAAGATAATGGTTTCAAGCTGGCAAAGGAAAGAAACAGAAGATTCCCCGCAAAAACTATTATGGACGCGGACTACGCCGATGACATAGCGCTCCTGGTAAATTCACCCGCCCAAGCTGAATCCCTGCTACATAGTCTGGAACGAGCAGCTGGTGACATAGGGTTCTATGTCAACGCAGAAAAGACGGAATACATGTGCTTTAATCAAAGAGGCGACATCTCCACACTAAAAGGTAGTTCTCTGAAACTAGTAGACAAGTTCACCTACCAAGGAAGCAATGTCTCATCAACTGACAAAGACATAAACACGCAACTAGCGAAGGCATGAACAACTATCGATAGACAATCGATCATATAGAAGTCAGACCTGTCCGATAAAATAAAACGCAGTCTTTTCCAAACAGCGGTCGTGTCGATACTGCTATATGGATGTACTACATAGATGCTAACTAAACGTGCGGAGAAAAAGCTTGACGGCAATTACACAAGAATGCTGCGAGTAATATTGAACAAGTTCGGGAGGCAACACCCTACAAAACAGCAGCTATACAGCCACCTATCACCCATCACGAAAACTATCCAAGTTAGACGAACCAGACATGCAGAACACTGCTGGAGAAGTAAGGACGAACTCATATGCGATATACTCCTGTTGACCCCTTCACATGGACGAGCAAAGACAGGACGACCAGCTAGAACCTATATACAATGCTCTGTGCCGATACAGTATGTAGCTTGGAGGTCCTGCCAGGAGCGATGGACGATAGAGATGGGTGGCGAGAGAGGGTCAGGGAGATCCATGCTGGTAGCACGAGATGATGATGATGATGATGATGATGATGATAAATAAAATTCTGGTGGTTGTATATTCATGCAATTTTCTTTCTGATTCCAGAGTTGTTGTAATTTTATTTCCTAATTTTATTGCCTCGGAATTTTTAATAAATAATACCTAATAATACCCGTTTTGACTGTATTTCCCCTTGAAATAATTTTATAAAATCCTGTTAACTTTTTCGTCTTTTTTAAAAAATTGTTCGAGGTGTATTTATTTACGAGTGATAGTGTAAGAGAATTTCAGTAAAAATTCCTCCTACTTGTCAAACTTTCATTTGCAGTTGCTGATGTAGTACATGTTGCTTCTGCACTGACCTCATCCGCCTGCACTTGAAGTGAAACGCCTTCTCAGACATTTGTTCACGAAACCAAAGCTGAAAACAACATTGCTACTCTTCCCCAATCCTTTCTCCAGAGTTTTAATATGACGGCCTTGAGATGCTAAGGTTTTCTTTCCTTCGCTTTCGTCTTTCTACTACCTTCCAACACTTTTCAGCCATCTTTATTTCTTGTTCATTATTTCCTCTCCTTCACTGACCGCCATTATCTCAACATTTAACGAAGTTGTAATAGTCGTCTTTTTTTACTACCCGTACTGCCCATCTCCATTGGCAGGACTCCTGCTGCTACATCCAGTAACAAGGGTCTGGGTAGATAGGGTATGTACAAAAAATGGAAGACTCTAATCACCCACACATCCCTCCGTTTTTCTCACCCTGTTGTCAGGGCTTAGAATACGCAGACTGTATCCTGTGCAGAGAGGTGTCCTGGCTATGACACTAAACTGTATCTGAAGAGTGTAGACTACTTCTTTATTGTAATTAGTCCCAGATCCACTTTGACTTGTTAGGGTCCCATTATGGTTCAAATCGACCCGTTTAAAAATGATTTATAGTCGATTGGAATACTTGATATCATATTATTCCCTAAGTTATTTGTATTAAGAATAGTTAATTGAAGCTAGAATTGTTTGCGGAGGATTATTATTTATATCAACTTGAAACCATATAGTTGTGTGCAAACAAATGACTATTATTAAGTAGTGTTAATTACTTGAAATAATTTAATTATTTGTATTAGATAGGAATACTTGAAACTGAGCAAATATGTCCAAATTATTTATATGGGATAGGAATACTTGATATCATATAACTGTGTGCAAAAAAAAAAAACTCCTAAGAAACAACTACAGAAAAATGTACAATGAATGCAATTCCTTAACCTCTAGGCTGAAAATAATTCGACACGTACCTTTAAAATCAACCCATAAATCAATCAATTACCTCCCTTTTTCTTAATTCACGCTTGTCCTTTCATCTCTTTCCATTCTCTCTTTTCTCCTTTTTGTTTCTCTCAGTGAGTTCGAGCCAAACTGAATATCCTTAAGTTAAACATAGGGAGGCGATTATCATAGTGTGACTATGAGTAATCTTGTCTTTCCTAGTACTTATTAACCTCTCGCCGGCCCATTTCCATTATACTCGCTTTTACGCATTGGTGAAAAACTGGCAAAAAAGTCAGCTGTGTTTATCTTCAATGTAACTACGCTTCTATTTTATTATTCATAATTTTAAGTATCATCTTTCTAATGTTCAAATATACTTGATGCGTTCAATAAGTTCCCAGACTTTTTTTGTACAGGCATTTAAAATTGTCATAGAATCTTGAAATTTCAGTATGTTATTGCTATACATCTTATGAGATGACTGACTAATTTTTATGATTCCAGATTCAAAGGAACAGCTGCAGCAGGAATTGGAATACACCCTACTAAAACCTGTTTGTCACAGCTGGTGAATTTCAAAAATGCAATCTGACACTTTTGAAGAATGATATGCAATAAAATTGTGTTTTAAACTTGGAAAAAATGCCACAGAAACCTATGGAATACTTTAAACTGCTTTTCGACCATCTTGCATGAAGTGAGCATCAGATTTTGAGTGGCATTCAAGGAAGGCAGGGAGTCTGTGAGGGATGATGAGAGGTGTGGGAGGAATAAGGAAGTCAATACACCAGAATTGATTGGCCAAAGGGTTAGAGTTAGAGTTAGGGTTACTATGTTGAGATTTTAAGGGAGTTCAGGAAGAGATTCCGTCGGTAGAGGCCAGCACTCTTCAAATCAGGTCAGTGGCATTTCCACTAGGACAATGCACCAGTCCACAACTCCATCCTTGTCACAGACTATTTGACCAAGATGAGCATCAAGACAGTTCCTCAGCCTCCCGATAGTCCAGACCTTACTCCCTGTGACTTTTGGTTATTCCCTAAGCTCAGAGGCTGTCTTTATGAGACAATTGAGGAGATGAAAGAGGCTGTGACGAAGGTCGTTAACACGCTCACACAAAAGGACTTCCAGACGTTGTTGGAACGGTACAAGTGCATTGCAGCCGGAGGAGATTACTTCGAAGGGGACTAGAGTTTCATGGGTGTACTATCAATAAAAGTGCCCATACGAAAGAGTCTGTAAACTTATTTAATGATCCTCGTACATGAATAGAATGGTTTTCAGCCAGCACTCCTGGCATTGCGGTTACATTTAATACTTTCTCACTTGGAAATTAAAGCATTTACGAAAAAACTGTTAAATGTTACATCGAATGTTAGTGAACTTCACCAATGTTCCATTTTTAGTTCAATTACTTTTTTTTAGAAACTTTCTTTTTCCTGGTGCTTGGGTCCTATCTTTTTAGGAAAAGAAGATATACCCCCAATTTGACGGCAAACATTACTCTGCCACCCCTTCTCACCGACATTTCTAACCCAAAGTAGTTTTCATTGTTCCATCTATGGATAAAATAGATCTTTTTAAAAAAATTTTGTGTTAAATAGGAATACTTGAAACGATACAACTGCATGCAAATTATTTTTTTTAGATAGGAATAAATGAAACCATATAACTGAGTGCGAATTATTAGTATTAGATAGGAATACTTGAAACCATATAACTGAAGGCAAATTATTTGTATTAGAGAGGAATACTTGAAACCATATAACGGGAGGCAAATTATATTTGTTAGATAGGAAGACTTGAAACCATGCAACTGATGGCAAATTATTTGTATTAGATAAGAATACTTGAAACCATACAACTGAAGGCAAATTATTTGTATTAGATTGGAATACTTGAAACCATATAACCGTAGATAAATTATTCGTATTAGATAGGAATATTGGAAGCCATACAACTGAAGGAATGTCCTGTTTTGTCTGTATTGTTTTACCCTTTGTTGATATCTCTTTAATCTCTCTTCTTTCGCCAGAGCTTTCTGGTTTATTTCCTCAAGTTGCACTGTTATTTTTTCTCGTGTTGCCTTTTGCGTTCTGTTCCCATATATTCCAAGCTCTTTTTGTTTTACCATTTTGACCTGTTTTCTTTGATTTTTTATCTGCGTTTCCAGTCGAATTTCCCATCCTGGTTTTGCCTGCTTCTTCGTGCCTTTTAAGGGGATCTCAGTTTTCTCATACACTAATTTCGCCCCTGCATAGATCAGTTCATCTAATACTGTTATATTATTCGTTGATATGTAAGGTAGTGTTTGATTTATTTTGTTAGTTTCTGTTTTAAGTGTTCTCGATTCCATGTTTCTTAATGATGGAAGGTTAGTCTTCTCACTATTCATAATTCTTTTTAGATTTTCTAGATTTTTCTGTTGTTTATGTGATAGTCTTTCTGTAGGGTTACTTGGTACTGTGGCGTATTCATTTTCAAAAGTTGGCAGTTCATTTCTGATATGTTGTTTTTGGTTGGCGCCACTTGATGTGTTTGGAATTGTATTGTCTTGTTTCAGTGTTTTCTGGTGTATTTCTAGTATTTCGAGGTCAGAAAACCATCCCTTTTTTATTATTGTTCTAACTTGATCGGCAAGTCTGAAAACTAGCACATTCTTGCCAGATCTCTATCATTCTTTTCCTGTACCCTCTTCGTGAAGGGTTGCTCCTAAAATAGCAGTGTAGTGCAAATTGATTGTCTTCCCTGGTGCATGTTTTGCGTTTTGGTCTCTGATCGTCGTGGTTGCTAATATCGTCATTCATGTACCTGAAAAGAGAGCAGCCAACATTCACAGGATGACGATCGGGTCTCCCATGATGGCTATCAGGAGAGCACCTGCCGATCATGACACCTAAGCCTGTTGCCTGGGTCCCACGCTTTGTAATATTGATATTGGACATTTTTATCATGGGTAGTATATTGTGGCTATACCAGAGCCAGACGTTGTTTTTTATCTGCGCACCCGACACAGATGTGAATGAGAACAGTCATATTGACTGTTCATAAACAGCGGGTCACCAAAAAAAGGGGGCAAGTATATATAACCCTAAGTTTAAACTTATTTAAAGTCCGTTATCCTGCTATTTTTATGTTTTACTTCCCGCGCTAACACAGTGGGCGACTTAAAGGTTTTCCATTGCCACCTTTATGGTTATATCTTTCTTATACTTAGACTAGTTCTAAATGGGCTGGTGATATTCTTTTACATGAGATTTCTGATGATTTTCCGGTGAAATATGGGGCAAAAATGTCTATCAATTGAGAAAGTCGATGGGCAATATAGAGGGTGACGAGATAATTGCACCAGGTAAAATAAAAAGAAATTACAATAATTCACCAACAGATTTTACAAGTCACTGAAAATCAAGTGTTTTTTTTTTAAGAGTCATTTGTAATAACCTTTTTTCCCCAACGAACGTTTCTGAAAAATTATTTAGTCTGTGTACACCTTCAGATATTTGCTAGCTACTAAGTCAAAGAAGTTGGGGGTTTCTTTAATATCTTTCCTAAGAAGTACATGTCACCTGATTCTTGAAGATTCCATTCGAAAATTTTCTGGGTTTTTTTTTTGGTAGGGGTTGCTTTTTTAACACTGAATTCATCTACCAAAATTCTTTTAATGGTACGAAGTGAAAAAGTTAGGCCCGCTACTCCCTATGAGTTACAGACCTTGTACTCCTGCATTGAGCGGAGAGAAAGGTTAATAAGATTGAATGGTTTCTGGGCATTTCAACTTTCATGGGTTATTCAATGCCAAATCGATCCTTGTAGATAAACAGTAGTGGTACTATTTAACCCATTGCTGGATTAATGGTGTTCATGGCTTTTCCAAGGGTATTAGACCGAAATTAAACGTAATAGGACGACTGGAGTTCGATTCCGTTGTTCAGTTCTTAAACAATTTATGAATGGGATTGGATGGGATTTATAGCAAAAGTTTGAATACTACAATTTTTCTTTTGCAGAATTTGAATTATATTTTTGTAAGGGACTGTGTTGTTATTTCACGGTAGAGATATTTTTCAATACAAAAAATGATAATAAAAAATAATGCATCAAACTTAGAAGAATTACATCTCTAAATAATGAATATTTTTTTCAAATAACAATCACGTTTTTTTTTCTTTTCTAAACATATTTTTACACATTACGAATTGTTTTCAGTTACTTGTATCAATTAAGATTTAAATGATTAATTAGCTGATTGATTTTAATGACATGTCAGTCAATCTGGGGGTATTTCCTGTCGAGAACTTAGGGAATCGTGTACATTGTATTTTCATATTTACTTGTTTTGTGTAATTGTTTTTGTTCAGTTATATGGTATCAAATATTTCAATACAATAAAAATTTTATAAGATTTCAAGTAACAATTTCTATTCGATAATTATCATTTGTCTTTACACAATTATTTGGTTTCAGGTTACTAATAATAATCCTCAGTAAATAATTCTAGTTTCAAGTAACGATTCTTAACACAAATAATCTACTTTTATATGGTATCGTGAATTTCTATCAAATACTAAAACCTTTTGAACAGATCTATTTGACCCATAGATCAGACCCTAACAGATCTATTTGACCCATAGATCGGATCCAAACAGATCTATTTCACCCATAGATAGGATCCTAACAGATCTATTTCACCCATAGATCTGACCCTAACAGATCTATTTCACCCATAGATCTGGCCCTAATAGATCTATTTGACCCATAGATCGGACCCTGAAAAATTTACTAGAACCATAAATGGAACCCTAATAGGTACAACCATCCTGGGTCAGAAAATTATGGCAAGATTATTCAAATTATTTTTTATTATTTATTATTAATTATTTATTATTTTGGTTGGAATGAATTACGTTGAAACCCGTATAAGTTTATGAAACCGTCTATTTTTAACTAAATATTCTGACAAATTAAATGTACGATTGAAAGCATTGTTCTCTCTCTCTCTCTCTCTCTCTCTCTCTCTCTCTCTCTCACACACACACACACACACTCTCTCTCTCTCTCTCTCTCTCTCTCTCTAGGAGTGCTTTGATGAATTTTTCCTGGAAATATATATATATATATATATATATATTTCCAGGAAAAATTCATCAAAGCACTCCTTTTAAAACATATTTACTCCTTTTCTTGTATTATACAGCGAAGGAAAACAAGTTTAAGCAGACCCAACCCACATTTTCTGGGTTTTTTCCTGTCACACCTGATAATTTAGAATTTTAGAGTGAAATTTTTTGATGTCTTGAATTTTTAATAGACTATGATGGCCGCAACGTTTAATGGCAACCCCAAAGCAACGATCATCTCCTGCTACAGCCCTACCAATGTTAGCGAAGAAACCGAACTAGTCACCTTCTACGAGGAGCTATCCTCCCTAGTACGTAGCATTCCGAAACGCAACCTGCTAGTCATTGGCGGAGATATGAATGCACAAATCGGGAAAAACAGAAACAACAAATACAGCATACACAACACCTAAAACAGGAACGGACAACATCTAATTGATTTCATGATAGAAAATAGATTAACATGCCTCAATACAAACTTTCAAAAAAGGGAGGGAAAATTATGGACCCACACATACGCGAACAATAGTAAAGCACAGATAGACTACCTCTTTATAAACAGAAAATGGAAAAATAGTGCGATGAATTGCGAGGCATACTCCACTTTCGAGGGTGTGTCCTCCGATCATCGAATAGTCACGGCCAAAATACGTCTCAGCCTACGAAAAAACGCCACACGAACAGTGACAACTAGGCGCTATGACTGGGCCCTACTTAACAACAGAGACATTAGAGACAAATATGCATTAGAATTAAGAAACAGATTCGAAACACTACAAGAGAAGACAGAAAAAGTTACCCCAAATGACGAATATGAAAACTTTGTTGAAGCACACCTAGAGGCGGCATCAAAGTGTATCCCAACAAAACCTAGAACTAAATATAGAGTCCCTTGGGAAACGTCAGAGGTTAGAGAAAAACGTGCACTCATGAAAACTGCCTCCAAAAGCTATCGGAAGAACCCAACAAACACAAATGCCAGAAAACTAGAAAAAGCACAATATCAATTAGCAGGAATATATTTAAAAGAACAGGAAGAATACATACAAAATCAGATAGATAAGATTAGAGACTCGGTGGAAGATAGACAATCCAGGATAGCCTGGCAAACAATAAACGAAGTAAGTAGAAGGAAGAGCACAGCCAAAGCAAAATTGAAAGCTGCAAACCAACAAGAAAGAGTAAAACTGTGAGAACAGCATTTCAAAAATCTACTAGGAAGCCCACCGAAAATAACGGATGAACCGATCACCAGAATTATCAGTAAGCAATTAGACATTAAACTAGGGCCTTTAACCAAAGAAGAACTCGACTCGGTTCTTAAAAAAATTAAAAATAGGAAAGCTGCAGGGCTAGACGAGATCCCCCCAGAAGTGTGGAAGACTAGACAATTCGACGATATACTGCTCTGGCAATGCAACGCTGTCTATAGTCAAAATAGGATAGAAAGATGGATGAAGGGATGCATCCTTCCTTTCCCTAAAAAAGGCGACCTCGGATTAGCCAAGAACTACCGAGGGATAACACTTACATCCATAGCAGCCAAAATCTACAATGCCCTACTACGAAACCGCATAGAACCCAAAATAGACAACATCCTTAGGAAAAACCAAAATGGCTTCCGGAGAAATAGATCCACAACCTCACAAATATTGACCATCCGTAGAATCCTTGAAGGCGTCCGGGCAAAAAACCTTCAGGCGACATTACTATTTGTCGACTTTACCAAGGCCTTCGATTCCATCCACAGAGGGAAAATGGAACTAATCCTACTAGCATACGGCCTACCTAAAGAAACCGTAGCAGCAATAATGATCCTCTACAAAAACACAAAAGTGAAAGTACGTTCACCAGATGGAGACACGGAATACTTCGACATTGTTGCAGGAGTACTACAAGGAGACACACTAGCCCCATACCTCTTTATCATCTGTCTAGACTACGTGCTTAGAGCTTCGATCGACAAAATCAGAGAAAATGGCTTCGAGCTGACTAAGAAAAGGAGCAAAAGGTACCCCGCAAAAACAATCACAGACGCCGACTACGCCGATGACTTAGCGTTACTGGCGAATACGCCTAATCAAGCAGAGACACTACTGCATAGTTTGGAACGAGCTGCAGCAGGCATTGGCCTCCATGTCAATGCACACAAAACTGAATATATGTGTTACAACCAAACGGGCAACATTACCACTCTAGACGGAGCCTCTCTGAGGCTAGTGGACAAATTCACCTACCTAGGAAGTAGCGTCTCATCAACAGAAGACGACATCGACACACGGCTGACGAAAGCATGGACGGCTATAGATAGGCTCTCAATAATATGGAAATCAGACCTAACAGATGAAATGAAGCGCAGTTTCTTCCAGGCAGCGGTTGTATCGATACCGCTATATGGATGCACTACATGGACACTAACCAAACGGCTGGAGAAGAAACTTGACGGCAACTACACAAGAATGTTGAGAGCAATATTGAACAAGTCCTGGCGACAACACCCCACGAGACGCCAACTGTACGGCCACCTGCCTCCCATCACGAAAACTATACAGGTCAGACGAGCCAGACACGCCGGACACTGCTGGAGAAGCAAAGACGAGCTCGTAAGTGACGTACTACTATGGACCCCCACATATGGCCAAGCAAAAGCAGGACGACCAGCCCGAACTTACATACAGCAGCTATGTGAGGACACAGGATGTAACCCAGAAGACCTGCCGGAGGCGATGAACGATAGGGAAAAGTGGCGAGAGAGGGTCAAGGATATCCGTGCTGGCGGCACGACATGATGATGATGATGATGATGATGATAGTATTACCATGTGTTTAATACAAATACATTGCCCAGTGTTTTTTCTCTTTCTTTTCTTTTCTTTTTTTAATGAATAAGGCAAAAATAGATTTTCCTTGTAAAATATTCTTTTGAATCTCTTCCCTTCCTCCCCCCTCTCTCTCTCTCCACACACACACACACAGACACACACACATATATATAACACATGAAGAAAAAACATTCAAAAAGACAGATGAACCGTTAACAAAATATATTTTATGACAGATGGAGATTGATTGATTTTAACGTCATGTCAACGCCTCTACGGTAACTTTTTGTATAGTTGTTTCTTAATCGAGTTTTCCCACGCTCTTATAGAATATGAATGATTTTAAACAGATCGATTTGACCAATAGATGTGACCTTAACATTGGTGGAATGCTATAGGAAAAATCTACAATGAAATTTATAGTATACACAATGAATCGAAAATGTAAATATATCCAATGTTTGAGATATTTAAGTACAAGTCTACCAAAGACTGGGGCTTCTCAAAGTTTTTACTTGATGATTACTTTGTAATCAAATTCAGTTTCCAAATAGAATTATTTGGGTTAGATTGAAATACTTGAAACCTCTTAACTGTGTGTAAACAAATGAGCTCTGGCTTGTTGAAAATGTTAACCACAAACTATTCGTTTATAAATCATATATATTAAATATATGTATAAACAGGATTTGGCATTAAATAACCAACAAGGGTTCATATGCTATAAAATCCTACCAACCAAACGATCTGTCTCTGTCTCTCTTGGAAAAGGTATGAATCCAATTCTTCTCTCTTTAGCTATGGAAAAATAGGAAAATTTAACTTTGGTGTGGCAAACAATGTAGGAGAATGAAAACTCTGAATCCAATTAAACCTATTCAACTTCACATTAAAATGGACCGTAGTCGACGGTGACCCGAAGGCTCACTTTTCAATAGCTACTGTACTGACGTGTAGAAGAGAGCGTAACTCCTTTCCCTGGATTGCTCCACTTATTCTTGATCCTTACCTTATAATGCTAAGGCATCAAGTACCACTTTTTGAGTCTTTGGTATGACTCGACCTGAGATTGATCCGTGGTCACCTGGACCAGTGGCAAACACACTAACCATTATGTCCATGGGCCGGTTAATATATATATATATATATATATATATACACGAGGATCATTAAATACGTTTCCAGATTTTTTCGTATGGGTACTTTTATTGATAGCACACACATGAAACTCTAGTCCCCTTCGAAGAAATCTCCTCTGGCTGCAATGCACTTGTTGTACCGTTCCAACAACTTCTGGAAGGCCCCATGAAAGTCCTCTTGTGTGAGCGTGTCAATGACCTTCGTCACAGCCTCTTTCATCTCCTCAATTGTCTCATAACGACAGCCTCTGAGCTTAGGGAATAACTAAAAGTCACAGGGAGCAAAGTCTGGGCTATAGGGAGGCTGAGGAACTGTTTTGATGCTCATCTTGGTCAAATAGTCTGTGACAAGGATGGAGTTGTGGACTGACACATTGTCCTGGTGGAAATGCCACTGACCCGATTTGAAGAGTGCTAGCCTCTTCCGACGAAATCTCTTCCTGAACTCACTTAAAACCTCAACATAATAACCCTAACCCTAACTCTGGCCAAATAACTCTGGTCTATTGACTTCCTTACTCCTCCCACAACTTTCATCATCCCTCATAGACTCCCTGGCTTCCTTGAATCTCTTATGCCACTCAGAAATTGATGCTCGCTTCATGCAAGATGGTTGAAAAGCAGTCTGAAGTATTCCGTACGTTTCTGTGGCATTTAAAGCAGAATTCTATTGCATATCGTTCTTCTAAAGTGTCCTCACGTCCAGATTGCATTTTTGAAATTCACCAGCTGTGACAGTCAGGCTTTATTAGGGTGTATTCCCATTGCTGCTGCAGCTGTTCATTTGAACCTGGAATCTCATAAGATGTATAGCAATAACATAGTGAATTTTCAAGAGTCTACGACAATTTTAAATGCCTGTACAAAAAAGTCTGGAAACCTATTGAATACACCACGTATATATATATATATAGTCATCCACAGACAGATCTGTTTCGTTTTATCAGAACTCATATATATATATATATGTTTTTAAATCTAATGCAGAACTCTGTATTAAATCTAAAAAATGATGAACAAGTCCCAATGTTCTACACATGTGAACTTATCTAAATGAAATTTATTTGCGAGATAGCTCTATATTAGATCTACAATCATCATTGTTCTACTCTTCGTAGAAAAAGTTTTTTAAGTTATTTTTTAACACAATGAACGATAAATTCATGTTGCTACAAGGTCAATGCTGAAAATCAAGACGTACCGTTATGAAAAGCTGGACGCAGCTACGATGATTTGTTAATCATCTCTTCATATGTTAACTCAGACTTCGTGACTGCAACCAGAGACTACTGCAGATAACAACCAGGTTATTTTAGTGGAGTTTGCTAAACGTTTTCTTTTGAGTTTTTAGAATATGAATTAAGATAAAATAAATATTAAGCTTATGTAGAATCAAACGACAAACTTCTTGTTATCTTTCTCTTAACATAGAAAGAAAGACAGACGCCTACTTTTCTTATATTTTAAAAAAGTATATGAGTAACAGGTTAAATATGGCCGATAAACAAATGAATAATTATTACAATTGAAACATGATATTTGAAAAAAATTTTTTTAAAAATAACGGAAAAATATTGAGAAATAATGAATGACTAATATTGTAACTACATGTATTGGTCTATTTTTTATTCTATTTTTATTTTTGTTTTTTTATTGTAAAGATTTTGCATGCATCAAAGTAAAAAGTGATTGTTTCTTTACATCGAAATAGCTTTTCTTTCTTCGTAACTTTAAATTTAAAACTCGTCTTTTTAATTTATTGTTAATACAATAATTTTAATGTCAGTTTTTAGAATTTCAAGACAGTTCTTTTCAATTGAAAATCTTCAGATATCATAGCAGTTTATATTGGTAGATACGTCGTGCATTCAATAAGTTTCTAGACTTTTTTTTGTACAGGCATTTAAAATTGTCGTGAACTACAATAAGAGTGACACTTGGTTTGAGCCTATTGAGAGCGAGAGAAATTATGAGACAGAAAATAAGTTATGTTTACTTTGTCAGTTAGAGGACATGTGAATCAAGTCTCTTGGCATTATTCTTTACTGTTCACAAATTCAAAATGTGTCTGCTATATTGTAAAAAGTATTATAATATACGTGGTGCATTCTATAAGTTTCCAGACGTTTTTGTATAGGCATTTAAAACTGTCATAGACTCTTGAAATTTCAGTATGTTATTGCTATACATCTTATGAGATGACTGACCAATTTTTATGATTTCAGCTTCAAATGAACAAATACAACAGCAATTAGAATGCACCCTACTAAAGCCTGATTGTCATAGCTGGTGAATTTCAAAAATGCAATCTGACACTTTAGAAGAACGATATGCAATAAAATTGTGTTTTAAACTTGGAAAAAATGCCACAGAAACCTATGGAATACTTCAGACTGCCTTTCGACAATCTTACATGAAGTGAGCATCAGTTTTTGTGTGGCATAAGAGATTCAAGGAAGCCAGGGAGTCTATGAGGGATGATGAGATGTGAGGGAGGAATAAGGAAGCCAATACACCACAGTTGATTGGCCAAAGGGTTAGAGTTAGGGTTAGGGTTACTATGTTGAGGCTTTAAGGGAGTTCAGGAAGAGATTTCGTCGGAAGAGGCTCGCACTCTTCAAACCGGGTCAGTGGTATTTCCATCAGGACAATGCACCAGTTCACAACTTCATCCTTGTCACAGACTATTTGACCAAGATGAGCATCAAGACAGTTCCTCAGCCTCCCTATTGTCCAGACTTTGCTCCCTGTGACTTTTGGTTATTCCCTAAGCTCAGAGGCTGTCGTTATGAGACAATTGAGGAGATGAGGGTCATTGACACGCTCACACAAAAGGACTTTCGTGGGACCTTCCAGAAGTTGTTGGAAACGGAACGGTACAACAAGTGCATTGCAGCCGGAGGAGATTACTTCGAAGGGGACAAGAATTTTATGCGTGTACTATCAATAAAAGTGCCCATACGAAAAAAGTCTGGAAACTTATCGTATGCACTTCGTATTTCCTATGATGTTACTTTCTATTATATAATATTTCTTTGCTCTTCAAATCCCTGAATTGCTGCATCTACTCAATCCTGGAAAGCTCTCTTCCTTTTAATTTTTCTTAACATATTTCTTTCTGTAATTTTGTGAAAGTTTATCCTTCCAAGAATAATATTGACTACTGCTCTCAAGTTTTTAAAATTTTTGTTGATACTACAATATTTCAGTCGACTCATTTGATCATCCATTCAAGTGAAAATAGATCTCCTCTCTTTCCATTAACCCAGTCCACTGGAGCTGTAGAAAACGTCGACAGCATCATAGCATAGTGGTAAGACCCCCTCCGACCAACGAGTGTCCTGCATATGATACTAGACCATCTGAAGATGAGGCTCCAATCCAGGAGCTTTGGGGAATATAGAGAACCTTTTCATTGCCATTGCTCCCAGTTCAACTCTGACTGGGAGTGTCAGAATCTATTAGGCTCCGATCTATGAGTCAAATAAAACTGTTTAATCATTTACTATACTTCAATACATTTATGTTGAACAGAATTACCGGTCAATGCCGTTTCTTGATTCATTTTTATCAACAGTTTCGATATATTTTTATCGTCAGCATCATGTAAGTGTAGCATTATGCAAGTGCAGCATTCTCCATATTGACTAGACCTAGCTCTATTAGACTTTTTCTTGTTTCCAAAACCAAATTCTTATCTCCCAGGTAATTACTGAGAAAATAGAAGACATTAAAAAACATACGACGCCCCGGCTTCACTCCATATCAAAAGTTTCAGAGATGTTTCGGATAATTGAAATAAGTGTGTTGAATGACTTGGGAACTAAAATAAATTACTAAAATGCAAAAGCACAATACAAATAGTGACATTCAATGTTAGAACTTTAAATAGAATAGGCCAACTACCGGAGCTGACAGCTTCTGCGATAGATCATAACATAGACATAATATGCATCAAGAACACAGATACCTTCAGAGCGAAGATATTAAATACCACGATACCGGCAATGGATGGACGTTTGTCTTGTTATGGAAAATATCAACGCCGAGATAGGAGGTGTATGTATGCTTATAGGACCACGGGCCTTAAAATCACTAAATAGCATCAAGAAACTACAACCGAGGATGATGTTAGCTACATTTAATGGCAACCCCAGCGCAACAATCATCACCTGCAACAGCCCTACCACTGTTAGTGAAGAAACTGAACTCATCGCCTTCTATAACGTGCTATCTTCCATTGTTCGTAGCTTCCTGAAACACAACGTTCTCGTCATTGGTGGATACATGAATGCCCAAATTAGTAAAAACGTAAACAAATTCAGCTTACACAACTCGTCAAACAGGAATGGGGTACATCTAACAGATTTCACAACAGAAAATTGATTAATATGCCTTAATACTAGATTTCACAAAAGAAAGTGAAAACTATGGACCTACACCTACGCAAATAATGATAAAGCATATACACTACATCCTCATAAATAAGAAATGGAATAATAGCACATTGAATTGCGAGGCATTTTCCTCTTTCGAGGGTTTGTTCCTCAGATCACCGAATTGTTACAGCAAAAATACCACTGTGCCTACTTAAGAAGGTACAAAATGAATTATCTAACCTATACCTAAAATAACAAACAAAATACATACAAAATCAGACTCGGTCTCTAAGATAGAGAATCTGGAATTGCATGGCAGACAGTAAATGAAGTGAGTAAAAGGAAAAGTGCTGCAAGAGCTAAACTGAAAGCTACCAGTCAAAAAGAACGAATACACCGATGGAAAAAAATCGAGAATTTACACGGAAACTCTCCGAAAGTTACGCATGAGCCAATCCCGAAAATTATTTGTCATCAACTAGACATCAAACTAGGACAGTCTACGCAAGAAGAGCTCGACTCAATACTAAGAAAAATTAAAAGAGGAAAGCAGCCTAGAACGTCTATAGATTTAATGAAAGAAAACTGTTTCAAGCTGGCATAGGAAAGAAGCAAAAGATACCCCGCACAAACTATTACGGACGCGGACTACGCCGATGACATAGCGCTTCTAGTAAATACACTCGCCCAGGCCGAAACCCTGCTACATAGTCTGGAGCGAGTAACTGGTGGCATAGGCCTCCATGTCAACGTAAACAAGACAGAATACACGTGCTTTAATCAAAACGGTGACATTTACACACTAAGGAGTGATCCTTTGAAACTGGTGGACAGCCTATCGATAGCTGGCCAAGCAAAGGCATGGGCAGCAATCGATAGGCTATAGAAGTCAGACCTGACCGATAAAATAAAACGCAGTTTTTTTCCAAGCAGCAGGTCGTATCAATATTGCTATATGGATGCACTACATGGACGCTAACTAAACGTATGGAGAAAAAGCTTGACGGCAACTACATAAGAATGCTGCCAGCTATATTGAACAAGTTCTGGAGGCAACACCCTACAAAGCAGTAGCTGTACGGATACCTACCACCCATCACGAAAACTATCCAAGTTAGACGAACCAGGCATGCGGAACACTGCTGGAGAAGTAAGGGCGAACTCATAAGCGATATACTCCAGTGGACCCCTTCACATGGACGAGCAAAAATAGGACGACCAGCTAGAACCTACATACAATAGCTTTGTACCGATACAGGGTACTGATACAGGATATAACCTTGAAGACGTCCCGGCAGCGATGGACGATAGAGAAGGGTGGCGAGAGAGGGTCCGGGAGATCCATACTGGCAGCGCGACATGATATATATATATATATATGTGTGTGTGTGTGTGTGTGTGTGTGAAAAATCTTGCTTAAGAACCTCATCTTGGTACAGAAGTAACAATAGCTATTTATTAGCTATGGAAGTCGGGCGTATGCTCCGGCAGGTCCAACAAAGACACAAAGATACCAAACCACTAACCCTAAGTTCTTATTCAACAATAGTGATAATTTTATTTAGTAACAATTATTACTATTTTTTTTTTTTTTTTTGCACCCAGTTTAAATGGTTTCCAGTATAGCTATCACAGTTAGACCCTTAGCAACCATCTTCTAGTACCTTTAAGATGAAAAGAGTTGGGTATTTTCCATAAGAGCAATTTGAACAATAGGGTCGGGAGGATCATAAATGTGATAGGGCTTGATATGACCAGCTATTTGACCGGATCGGACCATTCTGACCGTCCGTCTAACCCAATAAGAACCAAAGTGAAATGTTGCCGGTTATATGATCACTTCGCCTGCCGGATCAAGGACTGTTCAGCCACCAGGACTCCGTCCCCATGCATTCGGGGGTCACCACTCGCGACCAAAAAAGTGGCCTCGTTGGGTACGTCCTACCCCTCCGCAGAGGTGCAGTCGGCAATTTTTACAACCCCAGACGCTATAGTAAAAAGAAAAAGAAAAAGAAAGAGAGAGAGAGAGAGAGAGAGAGAGAGAGAGAGAGACCGTGTGAGAGAGAGAAAGGAAGAAAGCAAGAGAAAAGATTAATTGATTGATTTTAACGGTATGTTATCCCGTTTACGGATATTTAATGCCTAGAGGTTAGAGAATTGTGTTCATTGTACATTTATATTTTTGTTGTTATTCCTAAAGCGTTTTTGTTTTCACATAGTTATATATCAAATATTCATATCTAATACAAATAATTTGCAAAAAAATTGTATGGTTTCAAGTATTCCTGTCTAATACTAATAATCACATGATTTCAAGTAATCATCTCCATTAGATAATCGTCGTTTGTTTTGCACACAGTTATATGGTTTCTCGTAACTAATAATACTAATCCTTTTTAAACAATTATAACTTCAAATAATTATTCTCAATACAAATAATTTACAATTGTATGATATCAAGTATTCCTATCAAATACAAATAATTTTCAAATGAATCTATTTGACCCATAGATGGAATCCGAACAGGTACTACCAATCCAGTTCTGAGTGGACTTGGGAGTAATTGTACTGAAGGAATACTTTAAACTTCCCTGATCTCTGTAACCGGAGCCTCATTATTTGAAGTAGTTTAATGTCATGCCAAGGACACCCTCTTTACAGGAGGTTCTCACTTATCAACGGTGGCGGGGGGGGGACAGTTAATGACCATAAAGATCATGATCTCCAGAATTAGAATCGAAAGAGAGGGGAGATACAGAAGACAGCTCAGTCGGCTGAAGGTGCTGTAAAATACGCCGACCTCATCTCTGCAGAGAGATAAGATCCTCCTCCACTCACCTATGAGTGAACTGCATATGACACTATACCATCTTATAGTTAAGTTCCAGTTCAGGAGCTTTGTGCAATGTGGAGTATCTTTCAGTGCCATTACTCCCAGTTCCGCTTTGACACGGAGTAGTTATTCTTATTATGTTTTTATCTATGAGTCGGATAGAATTGATTAACGATTTAGCAATGTTCAAACAAAAGACTGATGTTAAATGAAATTGTTAGTGTTATATAGCAATACTTGTAACCATTTAACTATGTGCAAATAAAACTATTGGTGTTAGATCGCAATACTTGAAACCGTTTAACTACGTGCAAACAAATAATCAATATAAAATAGAATTATTCGTATTTGATTGGAATACTTGAAATTATTTGACTGTGTGCAAACAAGTGAGCTCAAACTCGTTTAAAATGTTACCTAAAGACCATTTGCTTACAAATTATATATATATATATATATATACATGATTTAATATTAAATAACGAACAAGGGTTGAATTGCCATAAAACCCAACCAATCAAAAACCGAAGAAGACAATTTCTTAATTGGATCCATTCTGTTCCCAATAGATACCTTCATAATTTCTTTTAATGGCATATCAACCTTCTTGGGTCATTTAATGCTAAAGCCATCATTTTAAAAGAACAACAGTGATGTTATTTAACCCATAGCTGGGGGGGATAAGGGGGTTTATACTTTTCCCAAGTGTATTAGTCCAATAGTCAACGTAATGGCACGACTGGAGTTCGAACGCGCTTACAACGATGTCGCGGAAAAGTATGTTAACCATTACGTCCACTAGGATAATTGTAAACTTCTATCCATCAATTTCTTTCTTTTGGTTGTATTGTCTTTTTAAAATCCTCTCTCTCTCTCTCTCTCTCTCTCTCTCTCTCTCTCCTTGAAGATTTTTTTACTTTAGAGAGACACGAAGAGTCAGAAAGTGAAAAGAAGGAAATATAGAAAAAAGAGAAAGAAAAAGAAAAATACAAAAAAAAAAAAAAGAAAAGTGGATAAGAGGAGAAACAGAGATAGATTGTGTGTTTGTTTATTTGTTTGTTTGTTTGTTTGTTTGTATTTTATGGCATATCAACCCTTGTAGGCAATTTAACGCCAAATTCTGTTGGTTTTTTTTTTTGTTTGTTTTTGTTTTTTGTTGTTGTTTTTAGATAACTGACAGTTCTAAGAGAGCTAGTAATATGATGGATATACAGATAGTGAGAAAAAAAGAGAAGGGAAGAAAGAAGGAGAAAGTCGGTCAGAAAGAAAAAGAAAAAAGATAAAAAGAGAGAAAAGAGGGAGAAAAAGAGTTAGAAAAAGATTTTTTAAAAAAGAGAGAAAAAAAGGGTAAAACTGAGACAGAAAGGGGAAGATTTGGTTTGGTTTCTTCGTTTAATGGCATATCAACCTTCGTGGGTTATTTAATGCCAAAGCCATCCATGAAGAAAAACAGCAGTGATATTATTTAACCCATAGGATATGGGAAAGAGAAGGGAAATGCATATATATATATATATATATATATATAAAGATAATGAAAGAGATACAGAAAAAAAGAGATTCAGAGGAGAAAGAGAGAGAGAGAGAGAGAGAGAGAGAGAGAAAGAATGATCTGTAAATATTTTGAAGAAATATGTAACTTTTATTTCACGTCGCATTTTTGCAACCTTGAAAATAGGAAATTAATCTCTGTCCATAAAATAAAAATGCTGTTCTATTCACCCGCACAGCATGTCAATGGTTGAACGTAAATCTCTCCACCAAACACAGTGACTTGTATTTATTTGTTTACAATGAACACTTTTAAGGCACTCCTTTGATTTTTTCCCCATTGTCTAAATGATTTATTCGAGGATGTTTTCATGATGAGAAATGTACGTCAAGTCACCTCGCCTTCGTTAAAAAATACGTCACGTAACATTTTAAGGCAAAATCTTTTATCATCAATATCTTGAG
This sequence comes from Sepioteuthis lessoniana, assembly GCA_963585895.1. NCBI lineage: Eukaryota > Metazoa > Mollusca > Cephalopoda > Myopsida > Loliginidae > Sepioteuthis > Sepioteuthis lessoniana. The sequence goes on along the minus strand of OY757914.1, from coordinate 113,525,848 downwards.
GCTCCCCACAGTTGATAATGTCGATAGAAACATTCTAAGGAATAATTGGTTCAATATCCTAAAGAGCAGCCTTTCTGATAACCCCCACAAACTGCATCTGATTGTTAGGCTCCACCTCTGGAATTCTGGGAAGCGTAGGGACATCCCTTATTTGCCATTACCCTCAGGTCTACACGGACCCGAAGTAATAGTATCCGTTACGATTCCATATATAAATCAAATCGATATTTTTGAGATAATGTTTAAAATGGTTCTAAACTACCTTAATACACTGGTTCTTAAGACATTGATATTACTACTAAATAGGAAGTATTTATGCGTTTAAAATTATTGTGAACTTTATTAAAACATTGATATTTCAACTAAGTGTAAAGTGTTTAAATGCACACACACACACATATATATGTATATATTAATAATTTAGTTCATAAAATTTATGCATTTTTTTTCATCATACAACGTGTGAAAGCACGAGCGATACCCTGTCCTCATCAGCCGCCAACCAGGGGTGATAACACAGTTTCAGTAGCTCAAGGCGGTACTACCACTCCTGGCGCTACCAAGCAGCTACCAAGCAGCTGTGGAGATGCCCGTGGTGTAGTCGTTATCGCCGTAGGAAATGAGCACGGCGATACGAGTTCAAATCCTGGACGAGACTGATTGCATTTCACATAGCACTAATACCCTTGGGAAAGGTATGAATCCAATTATTCTCCCTCCAGCTATGGGTAAATAGTAGGACAGACTAGGTTCTTCAGCCTTGGTTAGGCAAGTAGTCTAGGAGAAGGAAAACTCTGAATTCAAACCTGTTAAACTCCGCTTAAAAATTGACCTTGTGTCATATCCTGCCCGAGCGGAGGGGTTGGGTAAATAGTACCAAGCAGCTTTTGTCACCAGACAGGGTGTTTTGACTCTTTTCTATAAGTTAAAAATTGTTACAAACAGTAATTTGGAAGAAAACTAAACGGCCTAAAAATCCCAATGCCACCCCCCCAAAAAAATTATGAAATACTTAATTTCCCCCCTCCAAAATATATGTGAATTCATTAATAAGTAAACAGTGAAACAGAACAGAAAGGACATCAACTCACATGTGCCAGCAGAGGAAAAAATAGCTTCAATATTGGTTAGTATGTCTTTAAGACCTACTAATTTAAAATGCGGAAAATTTTACAAAATTGCATGCTGCTTTTTTCTTTGGAAAATATTTGCTTGTACCGTGTGTTTTAAATGTAAAGACACTTTTACTATAAACCCAAATTGAATATATGACTCTGTCGAAATGTCAGCGTACACGGCAAAAAAAATTTTGACTCTTTTCTAAAAGTTTAAAATTGTTATAAAACAGTAGTTTAGAAGAAAACTAAACGGCCCAAGTAAAAGACCCAATGTCACAAAAACACATTTTAGTGCCAGTATCAGAAGATAGGTGAAAATATACCGAAAACTCTGACTAATGTACCTTAATCCTGGACTTTAACTAAGTTAAAACTTAAGGGAAATTTAAGCCCTCCCCTCCCCCCTTTTTTACGTACACATGGGAAGCAGCATGATGGACGTGAAGGTATAAATAAACCCATTGACGGCCAAACTTAATACCTAACCTGGTCCTGGACGTGAGTTTTGCGACCTAACGCTCAGGATCGTCAGTTCGATCGGTGAACTACTGCTGCTCATCTATAAGAGTGGCTTCTTTGGTTGTGAATAAAAATAGCCATCGAACGATATCCATGACCCACACTCAAACCACATACATAAACCGCATCGCTCTTCGCGCGGGTAAAAGAGGGGCGCGTTCTGCTGAAGTTAGAGCCCTGGCCTCAGTGTTCGAAAAATCAGCTACAGAGCTCAAACAACAAAAACTACTAAAATGCAAACAAACAATACAGATAGCGACATTTAACATAAGAACCTTGAATAGAATAGAACAACTACTAGAGCTGACTGCATCGGCCGTAGAACATAAGATAGACATAATATGCATACAAGAACACAGATACACGCACACCGAAGATATCAAATATCACGAAACTGGCAATGGATGGACGCTAGCCACTGTATCGACATGGAAAAACTCTGTCAATGTCATAGTAGGAGGGGTAGGAATTCTTATAGGACCTAGAGCGTTAAAAACAGTTAATAGCATTGAGAGAATACAACCGAGCATGTTGACAGCTATGTTTAATGGCAACCCAAGAGCAATAATCATCTCCAGCTACAGCCCTACCAATGTTAGTGAAGAAACTGAACTAGTCGCCTTCTACGATGAGCTATCCTCTCTAGTACGTAGCATTCCGAAACACAACATGTTAGTCATTGGCGGAGACATGAATGCCCAAATAGGGAAAAACGGAAACAACAAATACAGCCTACACAACACATCAAATAGGAATGGACAACATCAAACAGATTTCATGATAGAAAAAAGATTAACATGCCTCAATACAAACTACCAAAAAAGGGATGGAAAATTATGGACCTACACGTACGCGAACAATAGTAAAGCACAGATAGACTACGTCTTCATAAACAAGAAATGGAAAAATAGTGCAATCAATTGCGTGGCATACTCCACTTTTGAGGGTGTGTCCTCCGATCACCGAATAGTCACGGCAAAAATACGACTAAGCCTACGAAAAAACGCCACACGAACAGCGACCGCCAAACACTATGACTGTGCCCTTCTCAACAACAGAAATATAAGAGATAAATATGTTGTAGAATTGAGAAACAGATTCGAGACACTACAAGAGAAGACGGAAAAGGTACCCCAAATGACGAATATGAGAATTTCGTCAATGCGCACCGCGAGGCGGCAGCGAAGTGTATTCCAACAAAACCTAGAACTAAACATAGAGTCCCATGGTAAACGTTAGCGGTGAGAGAAAAATGAGCACACGTGAAAACAGCTTCCAAAAGCTATCGGAAGAACCCAACAAACACAAATGCCCGAAAACTAAAAATGGCACAATATCAATCAGCAGGCATATATATAAAGGAACAGACAGAACACATACAAAATCAGATAGATAAGATTAGAGACTCAATGGAAGATAGGCAATCTAGGATAGCATGGCAAACAATAAACGAAGTGAGCCGAAGGAAGAGCACAGTCAAAGCAAAACTGAAAGCTGCAAACCAACAAGAAAGAATAAAACTGTAAAAACAGCATTTCGAAAACCTACTAGGAAACCCACCGAAAGTAACGCATGAACTAATCACCAGAATAATTAGTAATCAATTGGACATTAAACTAGGACCGTTAACTCAGAAGAACTCGACTCGGTTCTTAGAAAAATCAAAAATAGCAAAGCTGCAGGGCTGGACGAGATTCCTCCAGAAGTATGGAAGACCAGACAATTCAACGACATACTGCTCCGACACTGCAACGCAGTCTATAATCAAAATACGATAGACAGATGGATGAAGGGATGTATCCTCCCCTTCCCTAAAAAGGTGACCTCGGATTAGCCAAGAACTACCGACGCATAACACTTACATCCATAGCAGCCAAAATTTACAATGCCCTACTACGAAACCGGATAGAACCCAAAATAGACAACATCCTTAGGAAAAACCAAAATGACTTCCGAAGAAATAGATCCACGACCTCACAAATATTAACCATCCATAGAATCCTAGAGGGCGTACGGGCAAAAAAACTACAAGCGACATTACTATTTGTCGACTTTACCAAGGCCTTCGATTCCATTCACTGAGGAAAGATGGAACAAATCCTACTAGCATACGGCCTACCAAAAGAAACCGTAGCAGCAATAACGATTCTCTATAGAAACACCAGAGTGAAAGTACTATCACCAGATGGAGACAGAATACTTCGACATTGTAATAGAAGTACTACAAGGAGATACGCTAGCCCCATACCTCTTTATCATCTGTCTAGATTACGTGCTTAGAACATCGATTGATAAAATCAGAGAAAACGGCTTCGAGCTGACAAAGAAAAGAAGCAGAAGGCACCCCGCAAAAACAATTACCGACGCCGACTACGCCGATGACATAGCGATACTGGCAAATACACCCAACCAAGCCGGAACATTACTGCATAGTTTGGAACGAGCCGCCGCAGTCATTGGCCTCCATGTCAATGCACACAAAACGGAATATAATGCTATAATCAAACAGGCGACATCATCACGCTAGATGGAACCCCTCTTAAACTAGTAGACAAATTCAACCACCTAGGAAGCAGCGTATCATCAACAGAAAAGGACATCGACACGCGGCTAACGAAGGCATGGACAGCTATCGATAGGCTATCGATCATATGGAAATGACCGATAAAATGAAACTCAGTTTCTTCAAAGCAGCGGTCGTATCGATACTGCTGTATGGATGCACTACTTGGACGCTAACTAAACGGCTGGAAAAGAAGCTAGACGGCAATTACACAAGAATGTTGCGAGCAATACTGAATAAGTCCTGGCAGCAACACCCCACAAGGCACCAACTATACGGCCACCTGCCTCCCATCACGAAAACTATCCAAGTTAGACGAACCAGACATGCAGGTCACTGCTGGAGAAGCAGGGACGAGCTCATAAGTGATGTACTCCTATGGACCCCCACATATGGCCGGGCAAAAGCAGGACGACCAGCTCGAATATATATCCAGCAGCTATGTGAGGATACGGGATGTAGCCCTGAAGACCTGCCAGAGGCGATGAACGATAGGGAGAAGTGGCGAGAGAGGGTCAAGGATATCCGTGCCTGTGGCACGACATGATGATATATATATATATATATATATACGCCAGATCAATTAGGAGAAGAGACTAAAGAGTAGCAGATATTACAGAGTGAGCATATGCAGATCTAACTTAGAATAGCGTAGTCACAGAGCCAATGGTGGTTGATGATTGTCGGTTTCTCATCTTTGCAATCATCAGACCAAAACAACTTATTCCATAATATTTCTTCTGTATGGCTCGAAAAAATATTCTATCAATTGAAATAAATCTAATTCAATTTGATAAAAGATATATTTTATGAAGTCAGAAAGTTCAGCAATTAAAAAAACATTTTTTTGTGTCTTATCTGTTCATTTACAGCTAAATAAAAGACCAAATTCGACAATTTTTAAGTGGTAATTCCATATGTTTTTGTCAGGAGTAATACTCTTGTAACTATGATAGAGAAAAATAAATGTGGTAAATATTTAAGCGCCAGGGATATGGTTATAGACTATTAGCCTATCTCACAGGCTATTGTTAGTGTGTCTTTCCTCGATTACTGTGTCTGGGCCAAACTAGATAAGCGAATGTCACTTTCAGGAAACAAGGTATAAAGCGTGGATAGCTAGCTGTTTTTCAAAAACTGTTAAGAGGTGTGCGTGTGTATGTGAATATGTGTATGTGTGTGTATGTGTGTGTGTGTGTGTGTGCGCGCATGTGCATATGTGTGCATGTGTGTATGTGTGTTTATGTGTATGCATGTGTATGTGTATGTACGTGTGTGTATGTGCGTGCGTATGTGTGTGCGTGTGTGTATATGTGTGTATGTGCGTGTGAATGTGCGTGTTTGTGTATGTGTGTGTGCGTATATGTGCGTATGTGTGCGTGTGTATGTGTATGTGTGTTTATGTGTATGCGGGTACGTGTGTGTATGTGTGTGCGTATGTGTATGCGTGCATGTATATGTGAGTGTATATGCGTGTGTATGTACGTGTTTGTGTATGTGTGTGTGCATATGTCTGCGTATGTGTGCGTGTGTATGTGTATGTGTGTTTATGTGTATGCGTGTACGGGTAGGTATGTGTGTGCGTATGTGTATGCGTGTGTGTATATGTGTGTATGTGCATGTGTATGTGCGTGCTTGTGTATGTGTGTGTGTGCGTATGTGCGCATGTGTGTGTATGTGTTTTTATGTGTATGCGTGTTTATTTGCATGTACGTGTGTGCGTGTGTGTGGGAGTGTGTGAGTATCTGTGTGTATGTGCGTGTGTGTGTGTGTGTGTGAATTCATCAATAGTACTTTAAACTAATGATGTACAAATACTTTCCACAATTGGTTTTTACATAAACATCCTCCCTTGTCAGATAACCAAATTTAATGCTGAATCTAATTAATTGACACATTTTTACAGTATGTCAATCCTGATGGGGTTGGTCTATGTCAAAAGGTCAAGGAATCGCCTTCATTGAACTTCATACTTTTTTGTGTAGTGGTGTTTTAAGAGTTTTTGGGATTGTATGTCCACGATCCTATCGAAATGCCCAGTCGGCTGGGGCTGTAGAATAAACCAACAGCACCTCTACAGAGGAGTAAAAACTTCCAACAACGAGTGTCCTGTATATGCCACTAAACAATCTGATGGTTAGGTTCCATTAATGCTAGGGCTTTGGGGTATGTGGAGTACCCCTTCATTGCTATCGCTCCGATATCCACTCTGGCTCGGATTGATAGCATCTGATAGGGTCCTATCAATCGGTCAAATAGAACTAAACCATGGTTTCGAGTGTTTCCATTTAAACTGCGTATTAATGCTAAACTGAATTGTTTGAAATAGAAGTGTCTTAATATTTAAACAACGTACTTATCCTAAACTAAACTGCTCGAAATAGAACTGTTTTGACATTTAAACTGCGTACTTATGCTAGACTGAATTATCTGAAATAAGACTGTTTCGACATTAATTCTGTGTATTGCCCAATTAGCTGGGGCTGTTGAATACACCGACTGAATCTCTGCAGAGGGGTAAGAACACCCAACGAGTGTCCTGTATATGCCACTAAACAATCTGATGGTGAGGTTCCAGTAATGCTGGAGCTTTGGGGAATGCGAAGTACCTCTTCATTGCAATAGCTCCAGGGTCCACTCTGATGAGGTCCTATCTATTGGTTGAATAGAACTAAAGTGTGTACTTAAGCTCAAATGAGTTGTTTGAAATAGAACTGTTTTTGACATTGAAACAGTACTTATGCTAAACTAAAATGTTTGAAAACTGTTTTGGCATTTAACTGTGTGTGGACAAAAACTGTACTTCTGCTAAACTGAATTGTATGAATTAGAACCGTTTGATTAAACTGAATAGCTTGAAATAGAAATGTTTTTGACAATTAAACCGGGCACTTACATTTAAACTGTGTCCTAACGCTAAACTGAATTGTTTGAAATGAAACTGTTTTTGACATTGAAACTGTACTTAGGTGTAATGGTTATCGTCGTAGGAAATAGACACGGCGACACGAGTTCAAATTCTGGACGAGACTGATAGCATTTCACATAGCACTAATACCCTTGGGAAAGGTATGAATCCAATTATTCTCCCTCCAGCTATGAGTAAATACTTGGGCAGACTGAGTTCTTCAACCTTGAAGAGGCATCTAGTCTAGGAGAAGGAAAACTCTGAATTCAAACCTGTTAAACTCCGCTTGAAAATTGACCTTGTGTCATATCCTGCCTGAGCGGAGGGGTTGGTAAATATGGTTATAATGTAATCAACTGTTTCATCTCTCTCTATAATATTCATTTGACATATTTAAATTTTTCTTTGCTTGAAAGGTTTTATGTTTGCGGAAATGTCTTTAAATATTCGTTTTAAAGTATCCGAATAATGAAAATATAGCATTTTGTCTATACATTCGTCCAGAGGATTGGATCAATAAAATTTACAAATTTTTCGAGGAGTGTAAAAAGGCGACAGCAGATGAAGTCAGGCAACTGTTGAAAAAGTAAAATAAAATAAAATAACTTTAAACAACATAAATTCTTTTTTCGATAAAACTGTATTGTATAAAACTCAATATCATACGTCATTTATTTTCTAACAAAAAAGGAATATCTATTTTTATCTAAAAGTAAACAAAAGGAAAAAGCAACAACCACAAAAATAATAAGACTGTACCAGTTGACCACAGAGTAAAATTGAAAGAAAGCGAAAAAAAAAAAAAAAAAAATAAGCACCGGAACCTTGCCCGGGAATTGAAAAAATAATGGAACATGAAAGTGACGGTGATACCTATTGTAATTGATGTACTCAGAACAGTCACCAAAAGATTGGTACTGGAACTGGAGGACTTGGAAATAAGAGAACGAGTGGAGACCATCCAATAATGATAACAAGAAAAAGAATATCTCACGAGAACTAGAAAGCTACTCGTGGCAAAACTTTGTAGCTGAAACCTTATGATTATAAATACCTGGGCTGTACCCCTCGTTAGATATTAGGGATCCCTTTTGAAGTGGACCAGAGAAGAACTTTAGCAAATAGACCAAGGAACAAGAAAATTAATGACCATGCATAAGGCATTACACCCCAGACATAACGTTGACAGACTATATGTATCAAGAAAGAAGGGAGGAAGAAGACTAACCAGTATTGAAGACAGCGTTGACGCATTGATACGACTCGAAGACTACATAGAAAAACACGAAGGAGGGCTGATTACAGCCACCAGAAACGAAACTGAAAACACGAAGACAAACAGAATGACAATAACCAAAAAAAGAAAAAAAATGGGAAGGAAAACAACTCTATGTGTGTTTTAAATGACTAATAAGCAACATCTCACACGAGAGAACCTGGACGTTGTTAAGAAAAGGAAACTTTTAGAAAGAAACAGAATCTCTCCAAATAGCAACACAAAACAACGCCATTAGAACCAATCATATCAAAGCGAGAATAGATAAGATGCAACAAAATAGCAAATGTAAGTTATGTGGTGATAGAGAAGAAGCCATTAATCACATTATAATCGAATGCAGCAAATTAGCACAGAAGGAATATAAGACTGGGTGGGCAAGGTGATCCACTGGGAGATCTGCAAGAAATTTAAATTTGACCAAATGGTATATGCACAACCCAGCATCTGTCCTAGAGAATGATACACATAAACTCTTATGGAACTTTGACATTCAAACAGATCACCTAATCTCGGCCAGAAGACCAGACCTTATAATAATCAACAACAACAAGGGAATTGTGAACTTTACTCTACCGGCTGGCCATAGAATAAAACTGAAAGTGAAAAGAAGGATAAGTACCTCGACTTTGCTAGGAAATTGAAAAAACTGTGGAACGTGAAGATGGCAATTATACCATTCGTGATTGGTGCTTTTGGTACAGTCACCAAAGGATTATTAAAGGGACTGGAGGACCTCGAGGTCGGAGGACGAGTGGAGACCATCCAAACTGCAACATTATTGAGAACGGCCAGAATACTTATAAGAGAACTGGAGACTTGAGGAGACTTGGTGTCACTCAAACTCCAGTGAAAGCCCATCAGCTAAAATTGATGTGGAAAACTCTCAAGGAGTAAATAATAATAATAATAACAACAACGACGACAACATCAAATGATGTTCGGACAAACTAAAATTTGCCCTAGAAAATGAGACGCATAGAATTCTTTGAGATTTTGTGATACAAATGGATACTGGGAAAAGTCCTGGAAATCAGAGGAGGCTTGCTGCCACTCAGATAACCAGTTAACCAGTTAAAAGTAGTGTGAAAAATTCGCAAAGAAAGAAATAGTAATATTTTTATTATATCATATTTTATACAACACCTTTCAAAAAATTAAACTATGAATATAGATTCATTTTACTTTTTACTTAGTCTGGCATAAGGCTATAATTATGGGGGTTTTGATTCAGGAGACCTGGGTTCAATCCTAGGTCGCGTCATACTAGACTTTAAAATTGGTACTTGATACCTCATTGCTTAAGACTCAGCAATATAAGGTCCATATCAAGGGTAAAGTGGAGTAATTCAGGGAAATGAGTAGTGCCTTCCCCTACGCCTCGGTGTAGTAGCTATTGAAAAGGGAGCCTTCTGGTCGCCCTTGACTACGGTCGTCAACTTATATTTTTTTTTATTATAAAGCTCATTTCAGTAATAATGATCTGTGATACTCCTTTTCTGACCACAATTTCTAGGTGAACTGCCAATAATATTTCAATTTTTTTTAATTAACTAAAAACCGTTTTCAAATAATATTTTCATTGGAATAGGATTTCAATTGTTAGATAAACATCAAGACTTCCTAGTAATTACATACCTTTTATGTTAGGGAAACGACAGATGTAGTCAACGTATTCTAAGTCCCACCCACTAGTTGTAATAAAAATGCACCTACTTTTAATTGATATTCTAATTGATATTTTAATTGTTTTCTTTCAAAAGAAACGTGTCTCCCTGGAAATGTTCTGTCTACAGAAGGCTGACTTGATGTATTCAAATTTATATTCAGTGCAAAGAGTGTTTTTCATGTTCATATTTAGAAGATATATTGATTCCCCTTGGTTTTCATTCAATGACACAAATAAATATTTTACTATAAAAAAAAATCCAGCCCAGTTGGCTGGGGCTGTAGAATACACCGACTGCATCTCTGCAAAGAGACAAGACTCCCTCAACAAGTGTCCTGGATATAACATTAAGCAATCTGATAGTGAGGCTCAACTCCTGGAGCTTTGGGTAATGTAGATTACAATTGCTCCCTGGTCCACTCTAGCTCGGAGTGGTAGTACCAGATAGGGTACAATTTATTGGTAAAATAGAACTGTTTCATATTTAAAGTGTGTGTAAGCAAATGACTTGTGCTAAATTGAATTGTTAAAAATAGAACTGTTTGTTCATTTAACTGTGTGTAAACAAAAGACTGATATCTTATTGAATTATTAGTGATACCTAACAATACTTGGAACAATTTAACTGCGTGCGAACGAATGAGCAATTTTGAATTGAATAATAAGTGTTAAATAGTAATATTGTAACCACTTTACTGTGCGCAAAAATTAATAAATAGTAAATAAAACTATACGAATTTGATAGAAATGCCTGAAATCATTTGACTATGCGTAAAAACATGAGCACAAACTCATTAAAAAATGTTATAAAAATGCGTTTTGTCATTAAATAATCTACAAGAGTTGATATGCCATAAAACCCAACCAAACCAAATCATATATATTTGATATATATGTATAAAGAGGATTTGACATTAAATAACCTACAAGGATTGATATGCCATAAAGCCAACCAACCAACCAAAAATCACCCGGACCATTTCATTAGGTCTGTTTAGCAAGTTTCTTAGCCCCTGGGTGCGGTGAGGTGAAAGACAGTTACATTTCACACCTAGAGGACTTTTTTCAATACACCCAACTTTCTACGTCAACTATGGGAATGTCACGGGTCTATTTAGTTCGGTAGGTGAGCCATGCACTCCAAATATTTTCCTCGTTACGAATGATCCTCATCTTAAAACGTAAACCCTTTATCCTTGGAATGTGACCTCGAAATAGACGCATTCTATTCGATGATGAATTTATTTCGAAATGGTATATATCTCATGTATTGGTCGAATTTGAGAAACCTATAGATGAGTAATAATTTTGAAATGCGGAAATTCAAAAGTAATAATAAGGGTGAAGAAAAATCGTAGGCATCCAAAATCAATTCCATCAATCATTTCGTTACCAGGCCTACTTAGCGCAATGGTTATCGTAGAAGGAAATGGAATCGACGATACGAGTTCAACTCCGGGGAGAGTCTGTTTGCTTTTTACTTCGCCTTAATGCCATTGGTAAAGGCATGAATCCATCTCTTCTCCCCACCAGTTCTGGATAAATAATAGAGCAGATTGAATAAGCCAACCAAACTAGGAGAAGGAAAAATGAATTTAAACTCCTTTTAAAAATTAATCTTATATATATATATATATATATAGTGTGTGTGTGTGTGTGTGTGTGTGTGTGTGTATGTGTGTGTAGGTGTGTGTATATGAAGAAATAACAGATTTAAAAAATCCGACAAAATGTAAAAAAATATAAGTGGAAGAGTGGATAAACTGGTCAGAGACAACGGTTTCAATTGATAATTCGTCTTTATTTACCTAAAGACTTCATCAGAATGTTAGCAACTACATAACGGTTAGCAAAAGAGGAATAGATCAAAAGAGGGAGGGACAGAAAGAAGGAGAGATAGAAAAGGAAAAGGAAAAAGAAAAAGAAAGATAAGAAATATTTGAATGTCAAAAGAATATATTTAAAGTGGCCTGAGAAAAAATAAAAGTGTTTAAAATCTAAAATGTGGCAGAAAAGGTCATTTCAGTCATCATCTAATTTAATTGATCGTTTATGTTCGTAAATCTTTTTGTCTAAATTACGTTGCGTTTCGCCAATATAATAATTATCTCAATCATTACAAGGAATAAAGTATATACCTGTGTGAGAAGTGGCTATGTTGTTAGTGCGTTTAGAGATATTCGTGAAATTTTAATGGTTTGTGATGTGGTTTGAATAATCGGTATTACTAATTTAGTTAATTTGTCATAAAAGGTTTGCTGTGTATTTTAGTGGTTAGAGAGACGTTAATCATATGTTCACTGACAAGATTCCCCGGAATATTTCTCAAATTATAAAAAAATTTAACTACACTCTCTCCAAAAAAAACTAACCTACAAACTTTCGCACCTTTTGGCTAAAAGCAAATGGCAATACACTTTAATTAAACCAATCCACTGTAGAGATTCTCGTCGTCTTTTTTAATCAGCCATCATTTCGCAATCCAACCACACCATCAAACCACACCCAGGCTTTTTTACATATTTCACCCAGCCTGGCAAATATTATTTTACGGGAGAATAAAATCGGGATTGATAATGGATAAAATTAGTTTTTATAATAAGTAAAACATTTTATTTTCCCTATCACTATTCCATACTTCTAAATAATTTTTCATTTCGATATATTGTTCTTAAATTTGTATTTTGGTCAATATGGTATGCTTGTTGCCAATTTTCCTTTTCCCCTTTTGTTTAGCGCCTGCTTAGATGTCATGATGTATCAACGTGTAACCAATATTTCCTACCGTCGCTACGCTATAGCGTATATATTCTTTTGATAGTAAGATTTTTTTCTATCATCTTTTTTTTTTTCTTTTTCTTTTTCTTTTCCTGTCGCTCCTTCTTTCTGTCGCTCCCTCTTTATATTTATTCCTTTCTCTTCTTCTTTCAGCCCCTCTCTCTTTTTATCTATTCTTCTCTCTCCTTCTTTCTGTCCCTCCCTCTTTTTATCTATTCCTCTCCCTCTCTCCTTCTTTCTGCCCCCCTATTTATCTATTTCTCTTTTACCTTCCCTAATGTACGATGGACTGCGGAATCGTAGAAAGTGAGTTCGTACTCCTGTCGCGCTATTACGTTCACTTTCGGGCAAATACCCTTGGGAAAGGTATGAACCTCCTTATCCTCCCAGCTATGGGTTAAATAGTACCACTACTGTTTCTTCTAGGTGAATGGCTCTGGCATTAAATAACCTGCAAAGGTTGATATGCCATTAAACAAAGCAACCAAACTAAACCTACTCTTATGTCGTTGCCGACATTCTGATGAAGTCTTTGGGTAAATAAAGACGAAATATAAATTGAATTCGTTTCTGTAATTGGTTTATCCACTTTTCCATTTATATATCTTTAAAAACATATAGTGTCCAAAAAATGTATACACACTTTAATCTATAATAAACAACGTCTATTAAAGTTTTATAATCTGATTTTAAAAAGACAAGTACAGAATATTTTATTACAGGTGTTCGAACAGATGATCATTCTGGTCCAGGTAGTGCTGTTAGCATGAACAGACAGATGTGTAAACATCATTGAACTATCGCAGTTGTTCAAACTGACGATCATTCTGTTTAAGGCATTGTTGACTATGCAAACAGAACTGGAAACTTCACAAATCATTTCAGCAATTGGGTACATTCTCTTTTAATTGCTACTCTCAACTCATTGAACGTTGCTGATTTTGTGCTAAAAAGTTGAATTAAATGCTACAATTGCAACGACTCAGGATTCACATTTTATGGTTGAACACACTGTAACTTACTAGGGGTTACAGTTTAATGTGGATTATCAGTGGTGGGCGTAATTGGACCATTATTTTTTTTTAAAAACCAATCACCGGTCAAAGGGATTTTTTTTTAGGGGCAAACCCTATAGATATGTGTGTGTGTGCGTGAGTGTGTGCATGTGCGCGCACACACTTGAATGTGTCTGCACGCTTACTTATGAGTGTGTGTGGGTGTGGGTGCAAGAAATATTTTCCGTTTTGGCTAGCAAAACATATTTGGAATCTGAAGGTAAATTTTCTTAACCCTTTAAATGATGTAAGCTTTGATTTGTTGATTTTGACGGCATGCAAACCAGTCAAGGGTTATTTTACGCTAAGAGGTTAGGAAATACTTGTCATATTTACATTTTTTATGTCGTTGTTTCTGAAGACTTTTTTTTTTTTTGATTACACATGGTCCAATCGGATACAAAACGTTTATAGATTTTTTTGAGGGGAGGGACACCCTATCAAATACAAACATTTTTTAAATAAAACGATAAGATCCATAGATTGCGTGGGGTCAATCTAATCGGATTAAAAAGTAAAATTTATATCCGAGTATCCTGTCCACAAATAAAAGCCGAATTTATAAAAAAAAAAACAATAAAAAGAAACCAAGATTGAATTAATTAAACATTTATATACATATTAACAATTGTATTTATGCTTTTGTGCGTTTCTCAAATATTTGTGCTTTTTATATGGGTTGTATGGATGCACTACTTGGACGCTAACAAAACGGCTGGAGAAGAAGCTAGACGGCAATTACACAAGAATATTGCGAGCAATATTGAACAAGTCCTGGCGGCAACACCCCACAAAGCACCAAATATACGGCCACCTGCCTCCCATCACGAAAACTATCCAAGTTAGACGAACCAGACACGCGGGACACTGCTGGAGAAGCAGAGACGAGCTCTTAAGTGATGTACTCCTATGGACCCCCACATATGGCCGAGCAAAAGCAGGACGACCAGCTAGAACATACATATATCAGCTATGTGAGGATACGGGATGTAGTCCTGAAGACCTGCAGGAGGCGATGAACGATAGGGAGAAGTGGCGAGAGAGGGTCAGGGATATCCGTGTTGGCGGTACGACATGATGATGATGATGATATGGGTTGTATAATATAAGATTTTAAATCTTATAATAAGACCCTAACAGGTACTACAACTCCGAACCAGAGTGGACCTTAAAGTAATGGCGATGAAGTTGTGCTCTACACTGCTCATATCTTTACAACTTGAAACTCTACATCAATCGCAATTTAGTTTTATGCCCCGGATACCCCCTTTTTTTTGGGGGGGTCTTACCCCCTACATGAAATACAGTCAGCTTATTCTAATTCCTGCCAACATACCGAGTAATTTTGAAAATGATATTTTTATGAATTAAATGTATATTTCTCTTAAACTAATATTTTGACAGAAATATCATTGTCAATTAATTTATTGTCCATCATTATCATCACCATCTTCAAAGCGAGTCGACAGCACAAGTTCCTTTGACTTTCTCTCTCCATCCATCCCTATCGGCTCTCCCTCTTGGTGCATCCAGTGTCCGCTCATAGCTAATGTAAGTTTTGACCGGTCGGCTAAAACTGGTGTGTCCATGTGTAGGAGTCCATATGGGAGTGTCGCTTATGATTTTGTCCTTACTTTCCCACCAGTGCTCTGCGTGTCTTGCTCGTCTTATCTGGATTGTTTGCGGGATGGGAGGTAAGTGGCTGCTGCTTTGGAAGATGCTGCATCCGGGTTTTAGAACACAGTATTCTATTGTAGCTCTCAATTATCCAAGTTCATAGCAAGCTTTTTCTCCAAGCGTTTCATCAGAATTTAAATGGTACAACCATACGGTAGTATTGACATGAGTTTGAAATTAAAATGTTACAATATTTATTCTGATAGCATTAAGGCATTAATAGCATTGGTTAAAAAAGGCAAAAATCGTGCATAAATTTAAATAGATTGTATAGGAAATTAGATTTTGAGTGTGCGTGTTCAAGTATTACTTATAATTTTTAAACAGTCTCATCTAGGATGTGAACTCGGGTCACTGTGTCCATTGCCTAGGGCGATAACCATTACACTATAAGCACCTCCTATAGAAAAACTGTAAATGGTAACGTACAAAAACGCGATTCCCTAACCTCTAGATATAAAATGATTCGAGACGGGTTGACATGTTAAAATCAATCAATCGCATTTTCTCGATTGATTTTTATCATAAGTTGATATGCTTTTTAAATGTTTAACCTTCAGCAAGGGAGTTTTCCTAATACGACAAGCTCAAAAACTCGATGAAGGCATCTGGTGACTATCTTCATCGATATATTCAACTCTACTCTCTTTAAATCATTGACATTGTCCTTTGCCGTTGAATGAGGAATCTTTGAGACAATTTTCCTATCTATTCTGGTAGGTTCAGTTCGGTTTAGTTTTCTTTATTTAATGGCATATTAACCTTCGTGGGTTATTTATCACCAAACCCATCCTTACAGAAGAAAAGCAATGATACTATTTACCTATCGTTTGGCGGGGAGGGGATGAGTGTTTCATACCTTTCTTTGGGGCATCAGTTCAAAAGTGAAAGAAATAGCGAGACCTGAGTTCGAACTCGGTCACTACGATGTCGAAGTCAAACACGTTAGCCACGGCGCCGTTTTCTTCGTCCTTACCTCATTTTTTTTTTTATATAATGTTTCGCTATACCTATTGGTAATGCTCCGAATAGTCGATCTTGGAACATTCAAATAGTTGGAAAGTGCTGGGTATCCGTTACCTTTCTTATACATATAACTATATTTGTTTCTTCTTTTCAAGTTTGTAAACACTTTTATCAATGCTGTTATATTAAAAGTGAATAATTTACTTCATTTCTATCAAAGCTGATATCATACTCCTATAAACTTACATAGTGCGGTTACCAACTAACAACAATTCTTTCGACTGGTGACAAGATAAACTGAGGTTTTTCTGAGATTTGAATTCGCTTTATCTCTTGATATCAATTTAAACCACAGCCCCACGTTCCAGTCTTTATATTCTTCAGCCTACTGAGTGCTTATCTGTTCCTGGAAAATAGGTGTGGCATTTTGTGGGTTACATTTTAGATATATTTCAAATTATTTTAGATGATATTTATGGTGGTCCCACCTATCATTTTATTATATCATTTTAGTCATGGTCATCCAACCATCAAAAGAAGGAGTAGAAGTACGTAGAGAACGAGGAAGTGAATGAAATGGTAGAACTAGTAACTATGTGACAATATTGGTCTGTGGCGTTGGTACATGAAGAGTTAAAAGCAAAAAGTAAAATTAGAAATTCTGAGAATATTGCCAAAAGTGCAAATTTGAAAATTCTGGGAAAAGAACTTTTGACAAGGGTCAGAAATGGGAATTGGAAGATGTTGACAAGTTGGGAAGATTAAGTTGTTTACAGACACAGGAGGAAATTGAGAAGAAATATATTATTTGAGTAATAATATTAAAATGATTCCCAAGCCTGGGAAAAGTTAAGAATTAAGAACTTGACAGAAAAAGGATTCCGATACGATGTCACGTAGACACTGCAGTTAAAAGATGGGACTAAGAAGCGAACAAAGAACTCTTTATTGATGGTAAGGGGCCATCTGGAAATTGGAAAAACATTCAGCTAAGAGGTGAGATATTTTCCGAAATTTACTTATCGGTGCAGAAAGGGAAATTATTAATTAGTTTGGGATGAAGGCCAGCCCTTTCTCCTACGCAGGTTTGAAACCAGTTCCATCAAAGGTGACAGTCGAGAATATTTGGGCATAAGGGGAGGAATCTCCAGCCTGACGTCATAAGCAGTAAAATGAGAGAAACTGTGCTGGTAGGAGGAAAGCTATCCTCCTGTAGTCCTCATCCCGAGGGTAGTGAGAGGAACGACTTTTTAGCGAAAAAGGGGTTGGACCCTTTTTGATGACGAAAATTGAAACAAAGACATAATGGATGTCTGATGAGTTGAAAATGACGTTATGGAGATCACCCCTGCCACAGTCAGAACCTACTCCACAATTTTGGCAATTATCATATAAGAGAGCTGATTTTTGAGCTTAGAGCAACAGCAACAGGGTAGACGGAGGGCAGCTGACGAGCAGAGCAGAGCAGACCAGGCAGAGATCAGCAGATCGGGATTTCACTTCGTGCTGCAAACCCACACCGCCAGGACGAATTGCCACTAAGAAGAACTTAACCCTCGCCAATCTGATGTCCTTAGACCATTCTAAAGTCACACCCGCAGAAATACTGTTATCTGTAGAACTCGAAGATTTATAAAACTTTTTGTTATCTATTGCAAAAAGCAGAGTGTTATTTTTTTTATCTTCAATATATACCCCTCCGGTTTCCAGTCGTTAGCTGCCAGCAACCCTCTTCTTTTCAGACGTGAAATGTCGCTGCCTTTCCACTTAAAAGTATCACAACGTGGTGTGGGGCAGTGTATGGTCACTTTCCTGAGGAGAACTTTCCCTCTGTTTTTGTGCCCGCGCTGTAGCAGAGGATTGGAGGGAGATGGACGAGTCTGTGAGGGCCGGGGTGTTAACTCTACTATCCAACTCTCAAGTCTAAAATGTAACTCTTGTATTGAAGAATAGACCAACCTGTCTTTTCTAACAGAATAATTTTTGATCTCACAAAAGAACCTTTCGAAAATTATAATTAAAAGTGGATTATCTAATTAGATGAAAAGAAAAAATGTTTAAAAAGTTCTTGTATGCGTTTATGTTTTCGTAAACACACACACTCACATACAGATATACATACGTATACGCGCACACACACACACACACACACAAACACGAGGATCATTAAATGTTTCCAGACTTTTTTCGTATGGGCACTTTCATTGATAGTATACACATGAAACTCTAGTCTCCTTCGGAGTAATCTCCTCCGGCTGCAATGCACTTGTACCGTTCCAACAACTTCTGGAAGGCCCCATGGAAGTCCTCTTGTGTGAGCGTGTCAATGACCTTCGTCACAGCCTCTTTCATCTCCTCAATTGTCTCATAACGACAGCCTCTGAGCTTAGGGAATAACCAAAAGTCACTGGGAGTAACGTCACGACGATAGGGAGTCTGAGGAACTGTCATGATGCCCATCTTGGTCAAATAGTCTGTGACAAGGCTGGAGTTGTGGACTGGTGCATTGTCCTGGTGGAAATGCCACTGACCCGATTTGAAGAGTGCTGGCCTCTTCCGGCGGAATCTCGTCCTGAACTCCCTTAAAACCCCAACATAGTAACCCTAACCCTAACCCTTTGGCCAATCAACTGTGGTGTATTGACTTCCTTACTCCTCCCACACCTCTCATCATCCCTCTCAGACTCTCTGGCTTCCTTGAATCTCTTATGCCACACAAAAACTGATGCTCGCTTCATGCAAGAGGATTCAAAAGCAGTCTGAAGCATTCCATACGTTTCTGTGGCATCATTTTTTCCAAGTTTAAAACACAATTTTATTGCGTATCGTTCTTCTAAAGTGACCTCACGTCCAGATTGCATTTTTGAAATTCCCCAGCTGTGACAATAAGGCTTTAGTAGGGTGTATTACAATTGCTGCTGTAGCTGTTGATTTGAACCTGAAACCATAAATAGAGATCAGTCATCTCATAAGATGTATAGCAATTACATACTGAATTTTCAAGAGTCTACGACAATTTGATATGCCCATACAAAAAAGTCTGGAAACTTATTGAAGGCACCACGTATATGAATATATATATATATATATATGAATATTTGTATATCTATATATATATATATATATGTATATTGTATATATATATATATATATATACAGGGTGCACCCCCCCAAAAAAAAACAGAACCCATAAACTTTTTTATTACTTCTACAAAAATAAAGCAAAATAATTATAATTTTGTACATTCGAGCTTCTGTCTGTGTATGATTATGTCCAAAACTTTCAGTAATGTTGGATGCTTTGTACAAAAGTTATGATCTCTCCAGAATATCCTGAAAAAAAGAAAAGACTAGAATTAGATTTATGAATTTCAGTTAAAAATATGTTTTTTTGGGTCCCCCGGTATATATATATATATATATATATATATATATATATATATTAATGCCGATCTTGTGTCGAATTTTCTCTTCAACGTCTCAAATTCAAAGTAGCTTTTCTTTCACATGGAAAGAGAAAAGAAAAGAAATCAGTTAAAAAAGTTCGTGTGTGCGTTTGTTATATCTTAGTTAGGTGTGTGTACTTCAACTGCAGCCAATCGGAGAGGTCCCTCCGGTGTGGTTGGTGTTGGTTTTCCCGTACCGGCTAGCTCCATCTCCACTTGTTCGGTTTCCGGATATGTTTTCTGTTGGTGAGCTACATTTTTCACTCCTCTACCTCTGTACAACATCGTCGGCTTGTTTCTTACCCCCTGTTTCGGCCAAATACTTATAAACACGACTAACACAGCCATTGCTGATATCAAAAGTAAACTTACAACTAATGCCACTATCTTCCATGTAAGAAAATCTACCCTTTGATCTTTCTGAGAGTTAGATGTCTTACCGATTGTCTCTAACCTATGTTTTAGATCATTTCATTTAATTTTCTTTAAAGATCCTAATACCTTAGAAATCTCTCACAATGTCTTTTAGGGAAATTCCATAGTTACTATTTACCAACCCCTCCGCTCGGGCAGGATATGACACAAGGTCAATTTTTAAGCGGAGTTTAACAGGTTTTGAATTCAGAGTTTTCCTTCTCCTAGACTAGTTGCCTCACCAAGGCTCAAGAACCTAGTCTGTCCTACTATTTACCCATAGCTGGAGGGAGAATAAGGGGGTTCATACCTTTCCCAAGGGTATTTGCCCGAAAGTGAACGTAATAGCGCGACTGGAGTACGAACTCGCGTACTACGATTCCGCAGTTCATCGCTTTAACCATTACACCACGAGGACACCCCATAACCAAATAGTTAAAGGTTCCCAGAGTTCCGTCCATTTGTCAACTGAGGCATTAACTAAGCGGAAGGAAGATTCTCTCATTTCAAAAGATTCTTCTGCCTGGTCGTGTGGTGGAAGTACAGTAGTATCCCCAAATGCTTTGCAGCCCATTGGTCGCTCGAAGGGGGTCAACGGGGAAAAATCCTAAGTGTTGTTGATGTCCCGCTGCATTCCTGCGTCATTTATAACTCGGCTTTTGTAGCTACTGCCCATATTCCATCGTTCAGACAAACGGTTTTTGGCAATATAGTGTCAACCAATTTCTCCACCTGGCAATTTTTTTCACACCCTTTTTGTTATCGCTAAACGACTCTAGGATACACAAGTCTCGACTACTGGCCACATATATTGGACAACTGGGTGTACAAGTCCCGAGAATATTGATCCTACATTTTTCGGCGTTTTGTTGGGAAAGTACCATGAATTCGGTCAGAGATATGTTCTCTGATTCTCTTTTTTATTGTGCTACTATTCCTAGGCCTTGCTTTGCATCGGGGTAGGGGATAGGTAAGTTAATTACTTCGAATACCTCAAACACCATTCCTGCATCCAACAATGGCACAGATACTAGTGTCAATAATTTACCGTTTTCTACAAGAGTTATGCAGCCCAGTGAGTTATAATAACGCCATTACTCAAACGTAGAGTCTTCAGGCAGGCTGAAGTGATGGGGTAGTTTTGCTCGGATTTTCAGCAAGTAGTCCCTGAGATAACTTGGGTCCACTATACTTGGTGACAGATGACCCAATGAGAGCCTGTCAAGTTGACTCCTTAAATGTTGCAGAGATTGCAGTTTATGGCATATTTGGTTAATTAACGCGGATAATTGAAAGTATTCTCTTATACACTGCATCAACTCCATCACTTTTGTCATCAGTGCCTCTGTAACGTTACCAAGTTCCCACCTCATCACTTGAGTGTTTTTTTTTACTAAACAATTGATATTTCGATCATCCTTCTTTAGTTCTATCCTAGCTATGTTTATAATTGAGATACTTCTCTTTTCCACTAGAACTAAGGTTCGTTGATCCCTCTCGAAATTATTCAGTTTATCCCTAGTGGTTCCCAACTCTTCCTCCGTTACGGTACCAAAGAGCACGTTTAAGGCCTTCCCCATTATAGAAATTATCGACCTTTTTGTTCAACTTTCAAATAATCGTACTCCCTTTAGATATTCTTCCATGATTTTCCAGTCCTCTTCCATTCCCTTTATTTCTTGCATTAGGGAGCATCACAAGTTTAAACAGTTTTCCTTATCATTACCTATTCAATCTTTCTCTACCCTTTTCCTTGCCGTAGCCGTTTCAGCTAGTTCAGACTCTATCTTCTTCAGCAGTAATTCATACGGTCTTAGGTCAATCGTCAAAGCTATTAGCCATTTCGACTTTGTAATTGTTACCTCCTTTATACTCCAGAATATCGTATTTTGATTATGTTTCAGAGCATCCACTACTGTCGCCAAAATCAGTAAGCATAATAGTCCCTCAATAGTTATTCAAACGGGTACACAGAAACGGGTTTAACAGTTATAAATGGTATTTCATCCTTTCTACTTCAAAGACCTTCTATCTTTAGGAAAATTATTATATCCGCATGACTAGGGAAAACCTCAAGAGACCCAGCCAAACCCACAACCAGCCGAACCCATGGCAACAGCGTGCACTTACTGCAGCTGGCTCGGATACCTGCAGATATAGTTACCTTCCATAAGCATCGCCCCATCAATTAGTTAGATTTACATCGGTACCGACTAACTTTTTTCTTGAACTTCTGAGTCTTTCAGTGGAACTTCAGCTTCTGCACTAGATCTTTCTTTTTCTACCCTTCTTAATTCTGCTAAGGGGATTTCGTATTCTGTTTCCCAGCCCTCTGAATCCTGTGAAGGAGAGTCCTCTGCTTCTGTAACATGAAGGAAACTCTCAACTTGGTTCCAAATGTAGGGAATATTTTCTACTTGGATATCGTCATCGGAGTCTGTCTCCGGAGGAGGAACGACCCATGTTGGTCTTCTAAAGGTTTTATCTGGTTCTTTAATCTTGGGAGTTTTCTATTCCACTATTTCAGCTAATTTTATATCATTGGCATGCACCCTTTACGTGGTTCCACTTATCTGATCCCAAACAACGAACGAAACTGGTCCCGTCTTCCCTACTATTCGGTAACAGGGCCTCCACCTCATATCGAGTTTACCCTGTTTGGCATGAGCCTTATAATATACAGGGTCCCCTATGCCAAGTTCTACTTCCTTCCTATTCTGATTCACCCTTTTATTTTTTTATCTTCTGGACACGCTCAATCTTTCTTCTAGCCTGAGCAAAGATTTTATGCTTCTGTTCAAGGATAGGATTATGATGGTCCTCGCCCATGTATTTCCTCCGTGGCTTTAGAAGATTGTCTATGGAAAGTATCAAATCACGCCCAAATAGCATATAGTAAGGCGAAAACTGTGTTGTTTCATTTACTGGGAACCTCACAGCAGCCAATGCCTGACTTAGTTGAAAATCCCAGTCTCTGCTGTTTCCCCTTTTGACAAAATATTCCCCAAGAATCGATGGAAACGTTCCACCTTAGCGTTACTTTGAGGGTGGTAGAGAGAAGTAGTAATATGTTGGATATTTAGACAATGTAGGATTTCCCTCATTACTTCGTTTACGTTTTCCGTACCATTATCAATTACCAACAGTAAGGGAGCTCCATATCTGGGGGAATATTTCGGTTAGTATCAGATCAGCGATTGCTTGGGCCCTTTTATGTGAAACTGCGAAGACTTCAGGCCAATTGCTCAGCCAATCGACAAAACTAACTATATACATGTTCCCCTGTGACGTTCCACCGTAGGGACCGGATATATTCATACTTATCTTCTGGAAGTGGTAAGAAGGAATATCTGTCTCCAGCAGTAGTGACACATTCTGTTTACCACTTCTCGATTGACAGATCATGTATGCATTGACATAATTGTTAATCTCTTTATATAATCCCGGCCAATAATACTTACTACTTATGAGATCATGGTTTTTTTCTGTTCCCAAACCAAATGTCCTATCTTATCGTGGCATTCCTTTAAAATGTGTCCTCTAATAATTTTGGTACTTGCAATCGTGGTCTAATATCCTCACCCTTACCAGATAGATAATAAAATAACCCATCCTTCAGCAGGTATCTATCTGTCCAAGTCTTTGGTGCATTTCCTGATTCTATTGTCTCTTTAATTGCCTGGATATCTTCATCCTCTTGAATATTCCCAGACAGTGGCTCTTGGTAACCTTATGAATTACTCTCTTCCATTTCCGTATCTGCTTCGTCTAATTTAGGTCCATCTTCCAAGTTATGCGAATTCAGGACATGCCTTATCATCCACCTGCCTTACACTCTCCGATTCTTGTTTTAACTTGTTAGGAATACGGGATTGCTAGTCAGTATTTTCTCGGACCGATAAATACTCGGTCTTACAATTGTATTCGCTGATTCTCAACGCCCATTGCAGTATTTTTCATTTTTCCAATTGGCCTTAAATAAGTACTCGAGTGTTTTATGGTCAGTCTTAATAATAAAGAAGGTTGCCCCACTTAAATAGAAGTCTATTTTATAAGGTATATATTATAGCGTACGCTTCTTTTTCTATCACTGGCCACCTTTGTTCTGTGGGGTTTAGTTTATGTGACAAAAAAATAAATAGGGATTTCTTCAGGTATTCCTGGTACAGGACCCTATTTTTCCGGGGATAGCTGAGTAAGACACGCCCCTATACACTGATCCCTTGCGTCCGTGTACAAAACTATTGGCTTACTTAAATCTGGGTATATTAATAAGGATATGGCCGTTAACTGATCTTTTAGCGCCTCGAATGACCGTTGGCACTCCTCGGACCCCTTGAACCGAGCATATTTCCTTGTGAGTGCTATTAGGGGGTGGCTATACTGGAAAATACTGGGATAAACCTTCGATAGTATCCTATAGCCCCTATAAATCCCCTAACTTGCCTAACGGTCTTTGGTTCTGGCAGAGATCGGATCACCTCGATCTTATTGAAATCAGGTTTTATCCCGTTTTTATTTATGACAAAACCCAAATACCTGGTCTCTTCGTTCATGAACTGGCATATTGGTAACTTCAACTTCAGACCATTGCTTTTCAATCTTTCGAATACAGCCTGTAGGTGCTGGAAATGTTCACTAACACTGCTTGAGAAAACTAATATGTCATCCAAATATGCCATGGAGACGTTTTCCAGCCCTGTCAACACGACGGACATTAGTTGTTAAAAAAAAAAACAGGTGCGTTAGGAAGCCCGAATGGCATCACTCTAAATTGAAAAAGCTCAGCGTGGAATGCAAATGTAGCTTTTTCTCGATCAGCTTCATCAAGAGCCACTTGCCAGTATCCTGAACTCAAATCAAGGGTGGAAAAATAGGTTGCTCTGCCCAGCAGAAATAGGATATCGTCGATTAATTGAAAAGGGTATGTCAGAGGCTTAGTGATATTATTTAATGCCCTAAAATCCACACAAGCGCGGTGTCCCCCATCCTTTTTGTCTACCGGCACTACCGGGAAACTCCAAGGAGAATTAGAGCGTTCGATTACCCCGGATTCAAACATGTCCTTTACTGCTTCCTCTAATAGTTTCCGTTTATGGATTGGGGTTCGGTAAGGTCTTAATTTTATAGGAGGGTGGTCCCCTGTGTCTATCCTCATTTTGGTCGTCTGCGTTCGACCTAATTACTTATCCGTGTTAGCAACAACTTCCCTATTTTTATATATCAAATGTTCTTTTTTGCTTCTATGTTCTTGTGGTACTCGTATCTCATCGGGATTAACTATAGTCTTGCCATCACGGCATGGTCAGGTCTCAATATTCCTCACCTGTCTCTTGGTTTTGATATTAAGTACTGTCCCCAACTGTACACCTTTGGGCACATTCACGGTTTTATTACTCAAATTAGCTAACATTACGGGTACTTGGCTACTGTCATTTCCCTCAACTATAGCTTCTACCACCATTACATCGTTTTCTAAGAGGGGTTTGTTCCTAGAGATTACCTGGTATAATATCCCATCTGACTCTTCCGGTGGGTCTAATCTAGCAGAAAAATCGCCATTGCTCTACTGGCACCTCAACCCAGTAGTATTTTTACGCCTTTATTAGAATACCACGCTGTTGTACTCAACAGATCCACATGACAGAGCACGAGTTCGAAGAACAGTGGTATGATGAGGGCAAAAGAAATGAAAAGAAACACAAGGTTTGAGGGGCTGGTTATACCCACGGATGAGATGGGTCTTACTCTAGGACCTTTCTCTAGCTCTGTACTCCCTCCAGCGTGCGGCGTGAACTCTCCCCCGATACTCTGCAATCTCTGGAACCGCTACAACTGACTATCGACCGCGTCTAATTCGGGTCTCAGGTCATTGCTAACTCACTATTCTACCTCTAGTTTGCACCAATGGCTCGAGACTTCTCTTCGCCTGAAAACGAGAACGGGTTTTATAGTCTTCCCGGGATTGTCAAAATTTCCAGGACTTTTAGGATAATTCCACCTCATCTGAAAACAAGAAGTGCTTGGCCATTTCCTCTTTCTTTATTTTACTTCTGACGGGTAGCCTCATCCTCATTCAAGGTCACGTGGTCACTTCAAATCCACGTTTTGATCTACTTGCCAGTCAGGCTGGTAGTTGATGGGTTAATTTTTCCTCCTCCTTCTTCTTTCACATATTGTATAGATACATCTAGGCTCCAACATAAACACATATATATATATTCATATCTGCACACACATACACACACACACACACACACACACACACACACACACATATATATATATACATCTATGCCTATAGTCAACTCACTGCTATACACATATGTACCCCACACACATACATACACATACATCTAATTTTATATACTAAAACACTAAAGGTCCTTGCACAGTCGGCTGAGGCTGAAGAATACACGAACTGCATCTCTGCAAAGGGGTAAGACCACCCACCAACGAGTGTCCTGGATATGACTCTAAACAATCTGATGCTGAGATTCCAGTGATGCTGGAGCTTTGGGGAATGCGGAGTACCCCTTCATTACCATTGCTCCCTGGTCCACTCTGGCCTAGATTGGTTGCACCTGATAGGGCCCTATTTATGGGTAAATAGAACTGCATACTTATGCTAAACTGAATTGTTTGAATTATAACTGTTTGACTAAACTGAATAGCTTTAAATAGAAATGTTTTTGACTATTAAACTCTACTTAAATTTAAACTGCGTGCTTATGCTAAACTGAATTCTTTGAAATGGAACGCCTATGCATCTGAAGATTACGTCAATGACGGATGAAATAAATTTATAATGGAATATACTAATTGATTTTCTTTTCTTAATTATATATATATATATATATATATATATATATATAGTTTGCTATATTCTTAAATATGCAGTGCTCAATATCCTTTATAGTGCATATACTAGGTTCGTTCAAAAAGTTCTCAGCCTCACCCAGAAAGTAGAAGTATAATTGAACATTTTTGTTGTGGTTACATACTTCCACTTCTTACAAAACAAGAAAAACTAATTCCGTCTAAATTTCTGCACTGATGAGGCCCATACATATGTGAGGAGTGCGCGACGAATCTAAAATATTGTTGTCAATGGCAGCTGCAATTAGTGTTTCTTTGCTCTTTTTGATGCATTCCTCGAGTCCTTCAATTGCTGCATTATGGTACCAATAATTTCTTTATATATATATATATATATATATATATATATATATATATATATAAGTAAATAATGGAGTGTAATTCGACAATATATAAAGAAAAATTGATAACAAGATAATCCAAGTAGAAGGAGAGATTTACTGAGAAGCAAAGTCGATACTATAGTCCTGATGATGGTTCACTAGAACCGAAACGCTATAGTGTCGACTTTGCTGCTCAATAAATCTCTCCTTCTTCTTGGATTACATTGTTATCAATTTTTCTTTATAGATTAAATACTTATAGATTGAAAACACATCACTAATATCATCCCTCATAGTCCTGATGATCCTTCATTAAAACCAAAACGCTATAGTGTCGACTTTGCTTGGATTACCTTGCTATCAATTTTTCTTTATATATATATATATATAAATTAAGTCCAACAATAGACTTATAAGGAACAATCCCTCATAGAATATATAATTAGCAATAAATTCTAACAGAGTGCTCAATTTGTGGCTATAAATATATAAAGATATTTTTTTAGTGTAACACACGGAACAATTATATCATTAATATCAAGTAAAAATTGACAGATATTAAACCATTAAAAATTTATTTCAACAATCATTTTGCATATATCATATCCTCAGATGGCGAACAAATTAAATAAAGTTGTTACCGTTATTCCGGGGAAATATTTTATCTTAATTTAGACATTATTCATAAAAAGAAACGTAAACTATTATTTCTCCTTCAAATTTTTTGGTGCAACATCAGATTAGAAACGCGTAAAAACTAAATTATGATTGATTGGGTCAATATTTTTTGTATACGAGGATCATTAAATAAGTTTCCAGAACTTTTTTTTTCTATGGGCACTTTTATTGATAGTACACACATGAAACTCTAGTCCCCTTCGAAGTAATCTCCTCCGGCAGCAATGGACTTGTTGTACCGTTCTGACAACTTCTAGAAGGCCCCATGGAAGTCCTCTTGTCCGGAAACTTATTGAATGCACCGCGTAGTATATTTTTCATTTTTATTATGAATATTGATATAAGTTAGTAAAGTTAGCGACCTGGGATTGAACCTAAGTCTCCCGGACAATTGGCGAAAACTCTATATAATTCCTTAAATATCTAAATTAAAATAAAATGTATTTCCCCGGAATAACAGTAACACTCCACTGAAAATTGTTCGCCATCTCAGGATACAATCAGTTCAAACGAGTGTAAATAAATTTATAATGGCTAATATCTGTTG
>OY757914.1:113489532-113492032 GCA_963585895.1 Sepioteuthis lessoniana | reverse complement strand
AGTTTCCTTCATATTTAAAAGAAAAATTATAAATTCATAAAAAAATTCAATATTTTTTAAAAATTCTTAAGTTCCTTTTATTGACAGTTTCTGTCTCACTGTATATATAGTAAGTAAAGTTGGCGATCCTAGTCGAGGGTGACCCGAAAGCCTCTTTTCAATAGCTACTACACGATGGTATTGAGGAGAGCGCAATTCTTTTCCCTAGATTGCTCGACTTGACCCTTGACCCTTTATCTCTACCTTATAATGCAGTTAAGTAAGGAGGCATCAAGTAACATTTTTGAGTTTTTGGTATGACTCGACTTGAGATTAAACTCTGGTCTCCCGAGCCATTGGTGAACACTCTACCCACTTGGTCAATGGTACATATATATATATATATATATATATATATATATAGAGAGAGAGAGAGAGAGGGGGGGAGAGAGAGAGAGATGGGGGATAGAAATAAACTGAGAGAAAAAATGGAGAGACAGAGATAGGAAGACATAGCCAGACTGAGAAAGGGAGTCAGAGACAGACATATTGACAGACAGAGTGTTGGTGACAAAAACTTTATAAATACTTGTAAAAGAGTTTTGAGTTTATTTATTAATTTATTTTTATCAACTCGGATGCGGTTTTATTGATTTAAATGAATATAGGTAAATATATATACGTCTCTACGTAAATGTATTTGTATATGTCCGCTCGAATGAATATCTCTCTCAGTATACATTCACTCCCTCGTATGTAAGTATGTGTGTATGTGGTATGATTTTTTGTTGTCATCACAAACACCTGCAATATCTTCGAACTTATTTCCAAGAAATTTGACTAACGTCCACGTACAAAGAACAAAGTATGAAATTTGTTGGTAAAAAAAAGGATCTCACAATCGTTGCAAAAACAAAACAAAAAAAGAGAAAAAAAAAAAAAAAGGAAAAAAGAGTTAACCAACGAAAAGACGCAAAATGCCATTGGTTCGACTAAGTACTCGCTTTTAAATGCACACCTTGATTCGTTTGTCAACCTGGAAGGGTAACGCGAGGGGTGAGTTTACTGCTTCGGTGGTCTATAAATAGGAAAGGAGTTGAGACGACCTACGCATAAGCGGTCATCTATCATTGGCGGAGCAGACAAGAACAGTGTATATAAAAAAAAATTATGCAAATCAATTATCAAGATAAGGGAAAAGAAAAAAAACATACCTTGATATTTTTTTTTAACTAAAAGGGAACTGTACTATTTATAAAGGACGCGGAAAACAGGATATTTACACAATGGCTGGGAATATACGAAATGATCCATGGGTAAATATATGTATATGTATATATATATTATATCTATATATTCAGATATATGAATATATTGGTTTTATATAAGGTGCTAACCAATAATTCTGAAAATTTGATCATAAATATCATTCTAATATCTAATTTCCACCTATTTCTTTGAAATAGATATAATAAGAAGTAGTGTCTGGATAGATGTGTTGGCGTATATATGGATACACATAGATAGATAGATAGATAGATTTTTTTTTGTTGTACGGATTAATGACAAATATCAAAATTTTTTGGCAAACAGCAAATAACTAATCTATTTATCGTTATCGAGTATCCTATACGTTGTTCCCAAGTTTGTTTTTTTAATATTACTTCTAATTTTATTTATTCATAAATGATAAAAAAAATAAATCTTTCCTGTAGTTGTGAGATACTTCACTACATTTAAAAAAAAAAAAAGAAATACGTAAAAAGAAAATAGTTTATCAACTTAAAATTTTCTAAGGCTATATTTCTGAAAATGAAAAAAAAATCCTTTTAAACATTTAAATCTAAAACTTTAGAACATCCCTTATGAGCGAACGAAGCCAGCGTTCGATTCTCTCTAAGTGCCTCATAATTTGACCCTGTGCCACAACTAAGTCAATATTCCTAATTAAACTATATATAAACTTTTGGATACAATTCTTGTCTAAAGATTAAAGATTCCAATTGATCAACTTTTAGTTGCGAGAAAACCATTTGTTTTTTTTTTTGTGTGTGGTGTTTTTATCTCAAACTCTTTCTTTTATGATGAGTACCGGTTCGGTTCATTTTCTTCATTTAATGTCATATCGACTTTTGTGGGTTATTTAATGCCAAAATCATCTTTGTAGAGGAATAGTAATGGCGATAACGTGAAGGTAATAGGACGACTGGAGTTCGAATTCACTTACTTCAATGTAGCTCTGATTATCGATTGTTGCGTGAATATTACAATTGGAATGAAAGAAAATCTCCGAAATGACTTGGAGGATTACCTTTTTGGTTAACAAAATATTAATTGTTTTTTTTTACCTCGGATATTTTACTTAGGTACTTCTGTTGGTATGTGTAGGTGTATATATATATATATATTATATATATATATATATATATATATATATATATATATATATATATATATATATATAGCGATATCTATCTTTCTAGCTAGCTATATATATATATATGTTCGAAGGTAAGGTGAT
>OY757914.1:113364532-113484532 GCA_963585895.1 Sepioteuthis lessoniana | reverse complement strand
TCCAATTTCGAGAAGTAATTTTTAGGTTTTAAAAAGTTGGTGCTTTGTTATTGTTGCCATTTTTGCTTAGATGTGGCACAAGGCTATATGAAAGGAGCACCCAATGAGACTCGAACTCACTCGTGTAGGTTTACAAGTCGAGCTTTCTAAGCATTACAACACCAAAGGTGCCCTGTTGCCTACTATAGGAGATCTAGAATGAATCAATGATTGCAGCGTGACATATTATTTGTTTGTTATACTTCCTTAACCGGCTCATTGGCCTAATGGGTAGAGTGTTTGCCAATGGTCCGGAAGATCTGAGTTCAATCCTAGGTCGTGTCGTACCAAAGACTTTAAAAATGGCACTTGATACCTCCCTGCTTAACACTCAGCAATATAAGGTACGTATCAAGGGTAAAGTGGAGCAATTCAGGGAAAAGAGTTGCGCCCTCCCCTACACCTAGTAGCTATTGAAAAGGGAGCCTTCTGGTCGCCCTCGACAACGGTCGCCTACTTTACTTTTTTTTATACCTCCTTGGGCATCTCCTCTTTTTCTATCTTCGCACATTGACCTTAAAGAGAATGAAAAAAAAGAAAGAAATGAGGAGAGAAAATCTTTTAACTCGAATTATGATCAGCCTATTTTTCTTTATATCAAATGGCTGATTTCTTTTTAAAAAATGAAAAAATATTAAACTTGAAGAACATTTCAATATGCTTTCGCACAAAAAAAACATTACTAAAAATCTGCTAAGAAAACTACTTTTCAATGTATACTTTGTTGTTCTTTAGTTTCGATCGTACGGCAATCCAACAACGCCATTATTGATACTAAAAAATTGAATGATATTGGAAAATCAAGCCTAATAGGGTGCTATTTACAGATTTTCTCTTGTTAACATAATAAATCAAGGCAAATCAAAGCAAATTTAAAAACAAATCACAGCAAATAAAAGTTTTCATTGGAAAACTTTTTTTTTTTTTAAATATAAACAAAATGAAATTATTTTGTTTATCTAATTCATATAAGAACAGCTGCAAAGGAGTTTTCTACTAACTTCAAACATGTAAAAAAGGGTTAAATGTTTTACATATTTAGATTAATTTCTTACATTTCTCACTTTATGGACCATTGTTATGGAGAAGTACAAAATCTCAAACGAATGATCATAGTGAATAAAAATAGTCGGGTAAATCTGTTATTGTTATGACAATGATAACATTTTATTTATTAGATACGTATTAAAATATTATGTCTATTCTATTTTGTTTTAAATTAATGCGATCCCAATGTATTTATTGTACAGTTGAAGTCAACACGTGTGTGTATCAAATATCAGTTGATATATACATTGGTTTTGCTATCTATAGAATGAAGGCAGACAAACACATACACGCGCATACCCCCCCCCAACAGAGTTTTCTTCATTTGAGAGATTATTAAAAGGATTTGTTCAAAGCACTAATTCTAACCAGATCACAGAAATTAAGCAGTGATGAACCTGTCCCATTCTGAGATGGGTAACCACTTAGAAACAGCAGTTCCTGTGAGTTGCCTGGGGCCTCCGTGCCAGACTAAGCAAAACTGAATGAATAACAATTATAGGCATGTCCAAAGTTAAGCAGTGATGAACCTGTTCCCTTCTGAGATGGGTGACCACTTAGGAACAGCAGCTATTTTTAACAAGCGGAGGCTTGTGCTCCATATTAAGTAAAGCTTAGATAATCGCAACTGCAGTTGTATTGTATATATGGACCTGAACACACACAAAGATTTTTTAGGAGATTATCTTTAGTTATATTCGAATGAGTCGTAATTTACTAAGCTTTTTGCTTCGATGTGGCACAAGGCCGAATAAATGGAATACCCTTTGAGACTCGAACTCATTCGTAAAGGATTGATAGTCTAGCTAGTTAACCTTTATATTCCTATGTGTAAGTGAACTGCATATACGGTTATATATATATATATATCTACAGTAATTGTTGTATTAAAAGTGAAGAGGGGGTGTCCAAGTGGTGTAATGGTTAAAGCGATGGACTACGGAATCGTAGTACGCGAGTTCGTACTCCAGTCGCGCTATTACGTTCACTTTCGGGCAAATACCCTTGGGAAAGGTATGAACCCCCTTATCCTTCCATCTATGGGTTAAATCGTACCACTACTATTCTAGGAGAATGGCTTTGGCATTAAATAACCTACAAAGGTTGATATGCCATTAAACAAAGAAACCAAACCAAACCTCAAAGTGAAGACTTATTTCCGGCTTAAGTTAATATTCATAAATTGGTCTATCCTCTTTTCACCAAAAAAAGTTAATCAGATCAATCGTATCAACTTGTCAAATTCATAAGGTGGACTGGTATGATTAATTAGTGAAATGTTGAGATTTAATTGATATAATCAAAAACAATTTAAAAAAATATATATTTGGCGGCCTGAGTCGAGGGTGACCCGGAGGTTCCCTTTTCAATAGCTACTACACCAAAGTGTAGGGGAGGGTGCTACTCCATTCCTTTGATTGCTCCACTTTACCCTTGATCCTTACCTAATGATGCTGAGTATTAAGCAAGGCGGCATCAAGTACCATTTTTTGAGTCTTTGGTATAACTCGACCTGGGATTGAACCCGGTCTCACAGGAGCATAGGCAAACACTCGGCTCATTTTGAATCCAAAAGCAAAAAAATACAATTTTTTAGAAATTAAATCCATTATACACTATTTACAAACAATTAAGCATTAGTAAGTTTGACCCAAAGTTTCATATTTGACCCATAGTTTCATATTTGACCCAGAGTTTCAAATATACAATTCCATCAAAGTAATATTTTAAAAGTGAGACACACAAGTCCGTCAGAATCGAAAAAAATAAATGAATCACCGGTTGCTTTTTTTTGTTTTTGTTTTTTCTGATAATAACTTCAACACAAAATATTCCTAAAGAACAATTGCCCAATGAATAAAAGTGTTGGTTCGGCATATCTAGTTACCTCTCTGTTATGAGGTCCATCCATACAATCTGTGTGTCAAGGACAAATTAACTAGGATGAATTAGCTGATATGAGATATCATCTGAGCATAGACAGCAGAATGAGATAAAAAAAAAAAAAACGACCCCTGTGGATTGAATAGAAGTCCGGTTTAAAATTTCCAGCTGGAGAAGAAGCTAGACGGCAATTACACAAGAATGTTGAGAGCAATATTGAACAAGTCCAGGCAGCAACACCCCACAAGGCACCAACTATACGGCCACATGCCTCCCATCACGAAAACTATCCAAGCTAGACGAACCAGACATGCAGGACACTGCTGGAGAAGCAAGGACGAGCTGATAAGTGATGTACTCCTATGGACCCCCGCATATGGCCAAGCAAAAGCAGGACGACCATCTCGAACATACATACAGCAGCTATGTGAGGATACAGGATGTAGCCCGGAAGACCAGCCAGAGGCTATGAATGATAGGTAGAAGTGGCGAGAGAGGGTCAGGGATATGCGTGCTAGCGGCTCGACATGATGATGATGATGATGATATATTTGAAATGATTTGATGTTTAGATACATACATATATATATATATATATATATACGTTTCTTCGTCCGAGGATCATAGAGGCGAGAAAGTGACTGTTACCAGGCGTCGTTGACTTTGTCTATGTCATCTTAATTTAATTATATATGCTCTATCTCTGATATTGAGTACTCTTCATTTATAAGTATAACAAACGGTATTACAAAATATCTACATGTATGTGTCTGCGTTTCTGTGTGTCCCTGACTCTGTGGTGGTGGGGGGGAGTGAACAAATTAATGTAAACTATAACGGATAAAAATTGAATTCCGCCATGTTTTCGTGTTACGCTACTAGTACAGCCGTCAAAATGTAGTGGGTTTTACGAATTCTAAATTTTTTACAGTGATTTTTGATGCGATGGGAAACCAATCATAAACACGAATGCTGAAGGGATGTTTATGTTATGTCTATCCAAAATATAAAGCACTGTTTGTATTTACCCAATCCCTCCGCCACTGACATGATGAGACATAAGGTTACTTGTTAACTGGAGTACAGCTGGTCTGAATTCAGGGTTTTCCTTCTTGTTGCCCGAGCCAAAGCTAAAAATATTTTGCCCTACTACTTTCTCATCGTTGGAAGGAGAACAGATAGATCCTTGTCTTTCCTTGAACTCGGGTTATCGATTACATTTCCTATGATGATAATCGTTACGCTAAGCATGGCTCATGTAATGAAAAATGTTCGTTCATTTTATTATGCGACTATTTGCCACGTTTACTGATTATGATACTCCCACGTTTTCTTCTTTTGTGCAAAAACGTCTTCTTTCCAACAGAAAACGATTAGCTGAGTTACCAGCAATGCCTCGGGAAACTACATATAATGAAAATTATATATATATATATATATATATATATATATACGTATGGGTGTGTATATTTGTGGTGGTAGTCTTTTTTTTTTTTTTTTTTTTTTTTTGCTATTTTTCTCATCTTTAGACGCCACCCTTATAGATGAGTAACTACAGTTTGCTGTCTGAACTATTAGATTGTGGTCGTTGACCTATGAGGTTCTTCCAACCATCATTTGGTGAAGTGTGTCGTTGACCCGTCTTTGGATTCATTCGCCTTACTTCACATCCACCATGCTGCATCGCATAGTTTCCATTGGAATAGGATTGTATGGCTCGTATGGCTCGTATTCTACTCTTCACTCTCAGAGACTGTTATTCAGTAACAAGTCGGGTCAGGATATCTGAGTGGTTATGGAGGCGAGAGAAAAAAAGTCCACACTACTTGATATATATATATATATATATAAACGCAAACGTATATATATATATATATATATATATATATATATATATATATATATATATATAAGGAAAAATGAATATGTTTATACATTACTAAATTCATAAAACTTTTATATGTACAAAAATGATTAATTTCTGAAAGCCTCTTTGTACACAATATTTCTTGATTTGTTTCTTTCACTTTTTTCAAATATTTAATCTTTTTATTATTTACTATTTACATATAACTGCCCATGAGTCTGACTTTGTTGATTTCACCACTTTTGGTACTTATTATCAGTCTTTATCTCCGGTAGGTCGGAAATAACATATTTTGTCATCTAATGACTTCCGACAACTTCAAATGACCACGTACATTATTCTGGTATTGCTAGTGTTGGAACTCGAAGTCAAAGACAATATCCATGCGAAGGATCTTTTCCTTTGGCAGTGATCCTCAGGCCAATACCAATTCCAACATGTTAATATTGATGACAATTTAACAAAATCTCATGGAAAAGTTAGAATCTGTAAATAAAATGATCAACGTCCTTTAGGTTTAATTTTTTTTTTTTTTTTTTGAGCTTTAAATAACATTATGGTCAGTGGTGACCTTAGAGATTTAGTAAGAAACTCATTTTATTAAATTGAGAGTCATATGAATATCAGACGTTAAAACGGGGGTGTCCTCGTGGTGTAATGGTTAAAGCGATGGACTGCGGAATCGTAGTACGCGAGTTTGTACTCCAGTCGCGCTATTACGTTCACTTTCGGGCAAATACCTTTGGGAAAGGTATGAACCCCCTTATGCTCCCAGCTATGGGTTAAATAGCACCACCACTGTTCTTCTAGGAGTATAGCTTTGGTATTAAATAACCTACAAAGGTTGATATGCCATTAAACAAAGAAAACAAACAAACAGACGTTAAAAGAAAGTTTCAGAAAACAATTAACTCTCTCCATATATGGTCAATTATATCAAGGCCAGGGCTTTGAACAAACCAATCGTTTAACATTACTCAGTCTTCATCTGTGAGAAACTAGTTTGTTGTACGCCATGTATTGTAATCGTCGCATATTGTACCGCTAGACAAACAACGAAGACCACGTAGATATATAAAAATATAATTTATATTCTTATTCTTCGACGGCGACGTGTGTGAAGTAAGAATACAGTCGGAGAGAGTTCGCACATATCTTTCTTCTGTGGCGGGGACCCTTTGTGTGTATTAGAGCAACGGCCGGAGAACATACATGACATGTTTGCTTATGTGACCCGCAGGTCTTTACCTTCGCTTGAGAGACTAGCGGATCTCTCCCCTTCACTTGAGTGACCAGCGGGTCTCTCCCTTCGCTTGAGCGACCAGCGGATCTCTCCCCTTCGCTTGATAGACTAGCGGATCTCTCCCCTTCACTTGAGTGACCAGCGGGTCTCTCCCTTCGCTTGAGCGACCAGCGGATCTCTCCCCTTCGTTTGAGTGACCAGCGGATCTCTCCCCTTCACTTGAGTGACCAGCAGGTCTCTCCCTTCGCTTGAGAGACCAGCGGATCTCTCCCCTTCGCTTGAGTGACCCGCAGGTCTCTCCCTTCGCTTGAGCGACCTGCGGATCTCTGCCTTCAGTCCAAAATTACAGACCTTATATTGTCTTTTCAAGTCCCATGCGGAAGTATGAACATCCTCTTCGCCTCTCGTATTTTCTGTTTATGGCTGGTTATCGGAACTTACATACTTCCGTTTTTTTTCGGTAATTTGTTGATCTTATCTGCGAACGGAAATATCTCTCATTCAACCCACAGGCATTAAATTACATTTTTTTCTTTCCTGTGAAACCACTTTGTTGAAGTTATCTTGTGACCGCATTGAATCTGCAAAGTTCATCTTTGCCAGCTAAGCTAGTATATTACATAAGTTGGATATTTGTAAAGTAATTAATTTCTTTGTTTTACTATATTGCGTCGATTTTTATCAACGTAGCTGTATATTTTCTTTTGAGGACTCCCACCATCGAATTTTACAGCCTTTGTTGTATATTTTGGATAATATTTTTTAAACCTCAGTATTCCGAGAGATGTGTTCAAAAAGTATTGAGACTGAAGATGTCACGACAAATGAACAAAGTATGAAACATGAATTTTCTTCAGCACATTTATTTCAACGATCTTTCCATTGATTGAAGCATCACTAAAACTTCTTTTGGTATTGTGCGAAGCTTTTATGTTTCTTTTATTGTCAGCCATGTTCTCAAATCTTAACAAAATGATTCCAATACCAACATGCATCTTCTAGAAGACTTGGACAGATCCTTTCGGTCTTTCGGTTTCAGTTTCTTTGTGTAATGGCATATCAACTTTTGGGGGTTATTTAACGCGAAAGCCATTCTTTTAGAAGAAAAATAATGGTACTATCTAACCAATAACTGTGAGGATAAGGGGTTTCATACCTTTTCAAAGGGTATTAATCTGAAAGTGAACATAATAGCGCGACTTGATTTAGAACTCGTTTGCAACAATGTCGTAAACAACTTCCCCATAGGGACATCCTCCTCAGTCTTTTTGTTGTATAGCCATGACCATGACCAACTATACCAACACATAATACATATACATCTACATATGCATGCAGAATCATAACGACGACACAATCATAGACGAGCGACACAGTTCTTAGAAAAATATACCTCTCGCTTTATTTGAAAGGGTTGTGTGTGAGAGGGAGTTGGAGACCGAACAGAACTGCAACATTATGACCCTCACTCTATTGGCCATAACTGCGTTTCTTTCCCGTTCTCCTGAGCTGCACAACCGGGAGCCTGGGGGTCCACTCTGCTTGGTTCTGGCTTTCTCTACCGCATCTTGTCACCAACGGGTCTGGTCTCCAAACTAACTGACTTCCTGTCTTCACCGAGTTATATCATAGTTCAACGCCCCCTTCTTGTGGGTGTCACAATTGCACTCATTCAACCCATCCACGGTCAAGGTTATAATTCTGATATTCCTCGACCGTATGCACCTGTTATTTACATAGGTGCATTTCCTATTTTGACTGCCCGGCTGGGTCGTAGGTCAATATACAACATTTTAATACCCTTAGCGATTTCACTTTGACTCGTTCTTTGAATCATTTCAATTATTATCATCCTTTTCCTGTTTCATTATGAAATTTAAACAATCTTCGCTAAAAGGCGAAATTGAAGGCACCGAATTATAATTGTTCCTTTTAACATAAATAAATCCAAATGAACATCTTATTCTGTGAAGTCATTTGCCATGGAGATGGCAATGTGGCTTGTACCTTTTACATATTCTATTTTAAGCCTCTGTATTCAGTTCTATATTTCCTTTCATATCATGTCAATATGAATGCGAAAACTTTCACAACAGTCCTGAATGACCACCGTAAGTATATTGTCAAATACTAATAGTTTCTTGGTAGAAAATTAAACAGCATGATCTTCAAATAGGTGACTCATTTCTGTAACTCTCTATTGTATTCTCATGGGATGATATCCAAATAAAAGAGCGGGAGCATCACTGGAAGATAAGAAAATTAAAGAAAGTGACATTATCCAAGCGGACCAATGTATCAGCCTGGCTATTACCTTGTATTAGAATTCACTGGAATTAATTTTATAATAAAAAAGTTTTGGAAATGATTTTACGATGAAAATTCATTGAAAATGATTTCATGAAATATATTAGGGGTGATTTTACAATCAACAAGCATTGGAAATGAATTTTACCGAGGAAAAACACCAGAAATGATTTTACTACAAAAATGCACAGGAAATTATTTTACTATAAACATGCATTGGAAATCATTTTGTAATAAAAATGCATTGGAAATGATTTTACAATAAAATTGCAACGGAAATGAGTTTACAATAAAAATACATTGGATATATATATATATATATATATATATATATATATATATATATATAAGGCATTGGTTCTTATTTTTACAATAAAACTACGTTGGAAATGATTTTACTATAAAACTGCATTGGACATTATTTCTATTATAAAAATGCATTAGAAAGGATATTACAATAAAAATGCATTAGAAAGGATTTTACTGGAGAAATGCATTTGAAATACTAATAGCTCTGAATAGAACTGTTTTACTGTTGAGTACAAAGTCTTCCTAATAAAGAATAAGTAATCTCAGCGATTTTTTTGCATCCTTCTAATTCATGAGATGATAGAAACACCTTGAACAGACGACAAGATGAACCCTACGTATGGAGTGGTTCATCTATTTGATTCTCGTACAACAAACTCTTAATACGTTTTATAGAAAAAATGGGAGTGAATCAAGTGTGGTCCTATGCTAGTCACTACTACAGACTATCGCATGCGTTTCTGGCTAGTTGGTTTATCAACTTTCTCTGTACCCACGATGTGCTTGAAAGATCCACAGATGGGGGTGACACAACCTATCCGGAACTTCTGATGGTTTTGGTGGTCCGTTGGAACTAGTTGCCTGTATATTGGCAACTCAAAGACAAGAAAAACTCTCCATTAACAATTAACAATTATTCATTGAAACATAATGTCACAATAATATACGTGTATATATATATATATATATATATATATATATATATATATATATAAGGAAATCGTGTCGCTATTTGTTGTATTTGAGACAGACAAATGAAGCATCGGGTTGGTGCAGTCTTTCTACGCTAATCAATTTTTCAGAGTGAGACTTTTGCAGGAGTGGCTTTAATTCTCGGAGAGATTTCTTTTTTTTATTCTCCTGTCTTGGGTATGGACATCAAATCTCTTCACTCATCTAACCCTAAAAGCATCAACTTTTATAGAGGATTCCCCTGGGAACAAAGATTACTGATTGGCTAACAAATCACAGATCATTTCGTATTCTTTTACGACTTTTTAACTGGTCAGCCAATCAACCGCGCTGATCTACGTCTGTGGGAATTGTATCCATTCCACGTATCAGATTTTAATTAGTTATCCAATCAAGCCACAATGTAGGGGCTTGGTTAATCAAAGGTCCCATTCCATGATTTGTTGGGGAGCATCTCTTTTTACATTGATCAAAACAAAAATCAAAGATTTGATTGATCTATCCAAAGATTCGACCTTTTAACCCCAACAGGTGGAAAAAGAGGTTTTTATGATTCAAACCGGTCCAATGCACTGACAAAACCCGAAACCTGCTTAACTTTTTTTGACAATTTGTAAGTTCAAGTAGTACTAGTCCTTCACTGACCTTTTAGATTGATTTTTGAATTTCTTTCAAAGTCAATAAGTCAGTTTTATATTTTTATAAAAATAAAATGACATTTTCTTGAATAAAAAAATGCATCGTACTCTCTATAAGTTTTTAGCACCAGCGAATGTATTGTCATATCCCTCCAATACCTATCCTGTCATTTGTCTATGAGGTAAATGACAGAATTTTTAAAATATACATTTGTAAAGAAAACGTGAATTTTTAATCGCATGCACTGTTTCATTCCTGAAAAAAAATTTGAGTTCCTTAAACAGGACATGTTTCTACAGGGGGCAATCGTAGTGGCCCTTTCTGTTTGACTGGTGATTTTCAAGCTGGCTCTCTGCTAACTGATTTCATTACAATTTGTTGCTTTGGGGTACGTTCTTGTTTGTGGCCATTGCTTTCACCTCTCCAACACGCCTGTACGAACTTATTCGACCCTTATTGTTTTGTTTTCAATTGAAGTCGTATTATCATGGCTAGCTGAAACAGCTATTAAGCAAATAGCTATTTTTAGAACGGTCTATGTGGACAGACCTATAAGTTGGTTCTCTATTGAAATGTCTACCTTTCTAACAGTGTCCAGTTTACTTGATTGTTCTTTTTAAACTTATGCTTTTTAATGACCCTTGTTATTCTTCTACCAATTAATTTCCTTTCATAGATTGGGGTTCGGTAAGGTTTCAATTTTATATGGGAGTGATTAGCCGTGTCAATTTTCATTTGTTTGAATTGGCAACATCTCTATTTCTGTGTATTAGATTTCATAATTTTCTTCTATGTTCTTGTGGTACAGTGAGGTCATATGGATTCATCCTACCTGTACATATCCTATTTGGATTCGTCTCAATATAGTTAACTTGTTTTCTCATGTTCACAGGTGATATTCACCTAAAATAGTCTCCCTTTTTTACCTTCATAATGTTGTTGTCCAAAGTGGTTAACGTTATTGCAATTTTTCCTGTACTGATTTCTCTTACCATCGACTCAACCAAAACCAAAACTTTATTACTGGGATTGCTTCATCTGTTGGAATTAATCAGCTT
The DNA here is from genome assembly GCA_963585895.1 of Sepioteuthis lessoniana. NCBI lineage: Eukaryota > Metazoa > Mollusca > Cephalopoda > Myopsida > Loliginidae > Sepioteuthis > Sepioteuthis lessoniana. The sequence goes on along the minus strand of OY757914.1, from coordinate 113,473,446 downwards.
ATGCTGATTCCATTCTGTTGTTTTTTGGAGACTGATTTGGCAGTGCAGGAAATGGTGGTATGTGAGAGTTGTTTAATACGGATTAATGAGTAGATATTGAACTCACCCATGAAATTAATAACAAGTGGAATTTTTACCCCCTTCAATTGGTTTGGATTAAAATTTATCTGGTCTCAGTTTTTCTTTAACCAATCTTCACCTAATATCATTGTCCGATCCAAGTCTGGCGCAATATAGCTTCGATCAAGTTTTAATCCCTCCCACCTCTGTGGGCAAGAGGACCATACCACTTAATTCCATTTTTTATCCGTTAGTTTGTGTTACTGTTAAATCTGAATCTTTCAACATTATAGCATTAGTTTCTAATTCCTCGAAAAGATTGTTTTTAGAAGTGAGTTTTCCGATCCAGAATCTATCATTACTTTTGCCAGCCCATAATAGTTACCTTAGATATCATGACCGAGCCTTTGGTAAGAGTTCGTATTCTTCAGCCGCCTTTTTCTTTTGGAGTTTCACACTAGCGTTTGTCGGTCTTTTACTGGAGTCTAAGTAACAACAAATCTCTTCAAGTGTCCAGGATTTTTCTCAGTATTATTGCCGATCTTAACAATGCTGTAGTTTGAATGGTCTCTATTCGTCCTCAGATTTCCAACTCTTCAATCCCCTTTAAAAAGCTTTTGGGGATATCTCTGAGCGCACCAATTACAATAGGTATCACAATCGTCTTCATGTTCTATAGCTTTTTTAGTTCTCCGCTAAGGTCTAAGTTCTTATCTCTCTTTTTTCGATTTCTTTGATTTTCCCTCTGTGGTCAACCGGGGCAGCAAAGTCCACATGTTAGGAGGGTCTCTTTTTTCTTTCTTTTCTTTTCTTTTCTTTTTTTTTTTTTTGTTCATTATCACTATGTCTGGTTGTCTGGCCGTGATTAGGCGATCTATTTGTATCTCAAAATCACAGAGAATTGTATGCGTCTCATTCTCCGGGACAGATTTTGGTTTGTGCATATATTTGGTTGTTGGTCAAATTTCAATTACTTGTACAATTCCCAGTGAATCACCTTCCCCATTTAGTCTCATACTCTTTTTTGCGCTAGTTTGCTCCATTCGCTTATTATGAGGTTAATCGTTTCGTCTCTATCATCACATAACTTGCACTTTCTATACTGCTGCGATTTATCTATTTTCGTTCATGTTTGTGCTGCTATTAAAAGAAATTCACTTTCTTAAGGTTTCTCTTTCTTAGCTATAGCCAGGGTTTCTTGCGTGAGATTTCTTTAGTTTGTCGCTTGAAATATCCATACAGTTGTTTTTCTTCCTATTTCTGTTTCCTAGTTATTATTGTTCTGTTGATCTTTATGTTGCCTTTGTAGTTTCTCATCTCCGTAATTAGTCTTTCTTTACTCTTTTTTCTGTAGTCTTTGAGTTTTTGTATCGATACATCGACGCTCCCTTCAATACAGGTGAGTCCTCTTCCCCCTTCTTTTCTTGACACATATAGTCTGTCTATGTCATATATTGGATGTTGAGCTTTATGCATCGTCTTTAGTTTGTTTTTTGTTTGTTTGTTTTTTGTTTTGTTTTTTGTTTGTTTGTTTGTTGTTCTCTGCTTCATTTGTTGAAGTTTTTTCATCCTCCACTTTAAGAATGGTCCTGAGTATCTTACAAAGAGGACCACTCAGGTATCCCTTTGATGAGATTTCTGCACTAGAGTTTAGTTTTGAGAAGTTTTCTCGTTCATTTGAGATACTGTTTTTTTTTAGTTTTTTTCTTTCATCTCCACTTGTTTGATGTGTCCACTTCCAATATTCCCAAGTACTTGTAGCTTTCCTTTTCTCCAAGCGTTCTGATTCTGTCTTGATCTGACAGTTCTATACCTTCCGTCATTTTTCTTTTTCCGCCTTTTATTATTAGCACGGCTCATTTCTCTATGCCAAATTCCATTCCTATATCATGACTAAATATTCTTATGGCTTGTATTGAAATCAATTTCTTTTTTTCATTTTTTTACAAACAGCTTGATGTCGTCCGAGTACATTAAGTGGTATTTTTTCTTGCGAGTTAGTAAATTTGAAGCCCTCCGGGCATTTTCTATGTATGTGATAGAGTGACATCATCAGCATTATAAACAGTAATGGTGAAAACGCATCTCCTTGGAAGATACCTCTCGGGATTTTCACCTCAGCAAAAGTTTTTCCTTCAACAATCAACTCCGATTTCGAGTTTTTCAAGGCTTCCGTTATGAATTTTATGACATTCTTAGTCTATTACCAGCTTTGTGAGATCGAATCATTGGTGGTTTTGTTGTCAATCCACACCATAGCTACATTTTCTGTCTCGTTTTGCTATTATTTTATCCTATCAGTTTTAACGAGTGGTTTTTCACTCGAGTCTGAGTGATATGAAGTCTCCTTAAGTCAACAGTATTCGGGTCGATTTTAAGAGTACAGTGGTCTCTATGATTGTATTTTAACCATGTCCACGTTATCTTGAGTGTAATCTCTCCAGGTTGTAGCTTGAAGTATCCATAGAGTTGTTTTTCTTCCCTTTCGGATTTTCTAGATTCATTTGTTTTACTATTTGTTCTTATGATGACATTGCTATTATCGCCTGCTGTAGTTATAGTCTTTATTAGCTCATTTTTGTGCCTTTCTTGAGTTTTTGAATCGCTGCATCTACACAGTCCACCTTCTTTTCTTGATATTATTATTATACTTCTCAGGAGTTTTTCGCAGCAACGTGAGCCGATGGTTTTTCATTGGATTCTGAGTAAGAGTAAGTTTCCTCAAGTTTCCAGGACTCTTCTCAGTATTCTGGCTGATCTTAACAGAACTTTGATTTGAATGGCTTCAGCTCGTCCTCTGATTTTCAACACTTCCATTCCCTTTTCTAAGCCTTTTGGGACCGTTCTAAACACAGTAATTTTAATTGACGTCATCATTACTCACACGTTTCACAGATTTCTTAGCTCTTGGGCAAGGTCTAAGTACTTGTCTCTCTTTCGGTTTCCGTTGATTTTCATTGTATGGTCTACTGGAAGAGTAAATACTAGTATACGGCAAGTCTCTCTCTCTCTCTCTCTCTCTCTCTCTCTCTCTCTCTCTCTCTCTCTCTTCTTTTCTTTTGTTAATTATCACTAGGACTGGTCTTCTAGCCGAGATCAGGTTTGTATTTCAAACTCCCAGAGAATTTAGGTGTCTCATTCTCCTGGACAGATTCTCGTTTGTACGTTATTATTATTATTATTATTATTATTATTATTATTATTATTATTATTAATTCTTTATTGATTTGCACTCTGTCTGATACAATCCTTTCTCAAGTCTTTGATTTGAGACTTGGGTTAAATGAAGGTGTTTTGTTTATAAGTCATTGAACATATTAGACTGAGTGATTTTTTTTCTTTGTTATGTGAGCAGTGCTCATGAGAACGATATTTTCTATCGAAATGAGATAGAATTAAGGATCTTTGAAATAATTTAATTACAATAGTGTGACGGAAAATTTTCTTGAATAAATATCTTTTCAAATTTCTAAACTATTTTATTTTTTGAGATATTATATATCACTATTAGTTCAAAGTAATTTCAAGGGTCTTTATCCAAATTTGTTCAATTTCTAAAATGATAATTGACTTTAATGTAACTCGCTATCGTCACTCTATTGACTTACCAGCAAAATTATGAAATAAACACACTTCTGAGATGTTAGCATCATCGTCTCAGTTCTTGTAAGGTTTTTATTACCACCTAACACTGGTGGTCTTTCACAGGTGTCTGAATGACAGAAAGTTTCCTCAGGTCTCCAGGACTCTCCTTAGTATTCTAGCCGATCGGGCAAAGTTCAAATGTGTGTCTATCTTTTCGATTTCTTTTATTTTTACTCTGTGGTCTACTAAAATAGCCAAATCTACCAAATGACAAGTTCTTTTTTTTTTAATCACCTTTCCGACCCAGTCGTGCCTTGTATTCTTTTGTACCAGTTTGCTGCATTCGCTTATTATGTGATTAACTATTTAATCTCTGTTTCCACATAACTTACACTTGCTACTCTTTTGCGTATTATCAATTTTCGTTCAAATATAATTGGTCCTTATGGCATTATTTTGTGGTATTATTAATAGAGATTTAGTTTTTCTCTCGAGGTTTCCATTTCTTAGCACATGCCCAGGTCTTCACGTGTGTAATCTCACCAGTTTGTTGCTTAGAGTCTCCATACAACTGTTTTATTATTATTATTATTATTATTTACTCTTTTAGAGTTTTTCACATCAGTATTAGCTGATGGTTTTTCACTGGAGTTTGAGTAACAGCAAGTCTCCTCAAGTCTCCAGGACTCTTCTCAGTATTCTGGCCGTTCTCAGTAATGCTGTCATTTGGGTAGTCTCTACCTGTCCACCAACATCTAAGTCCTCCAGTCCTTTTAATAATCCTTTTGTTATTGTGTCAAAAGCACCAATCACAATTGGTACAATCGTCACTTTCATGTTCCACAGCTTTTTCAATTCCCTAGCAAGGTCGAGGTACTTATCCTTCTTTTCACATTCTTTCAGTTTTATTCTGTGGTCAGCTGGGACAGCAAAGTCGACAATTTTGCAAATTCTCTTTTTTTTTTTTGTTAATTATTATAAGATCTGGTCTTCTGGCCGAGATTAGGTGATCTGTGTGTATGTCAAAGTACCATAGGAGTTTATGTGTGTCATTTTCTAGGACAGTTGCTGGGTTGTGCATATTACTCCTTTGAGAGTTTTTCACATCAATATTAGCTGATTGTTTTTCACAAGAGTTTGAGTGATAGCTAATCTTCCCAAGTCTCCAGAATTCTTCTCAGTATTCTTGCCGATCTTAGTAATGCTGTAGTCTGGATGGTCTCTATCTGTCCTCTGATTTCTAAGTCTTCCAGTCCTTTTACCAATCCTTTGGAGATTTGGAGATCGTTCCAAGTGCACCAACTACAATTAGTACACCGTCACCTTCATATTCTATAGTTTCTTCAGCTATCAAGGTCCAGATATTTAGTTAGATGTCGTTTGCCACTTTTCATAACGAGCAGGGCGCATTTCTCAATCCCAAATTCCATCCCTATATCCTGACTGTATATTCTAACTGCGTGTATTAGAGTTTCCAGTTCGTTTTCATTTTTTACAAATAGTTTGATGTCATCCATGTACATTAAATTATTGAACTTTTCCTGCGATCTACTAAGTTTGTATCCGGCTGTGCATTTTCAGAGTATGTGGTTAAGTGGTATCATGGCAATAATGAATAGTAACGGTGATAGAGCATCTCCTTGAAAAATACCTCTTTGGATCTATTTCTGGTGTTCATCGCCGGGAATCAAGTAGCAGCAAGTGATTTTTTTAATAATCCTCGACACTCATTTCATTTTATCTATAGTCGGTCGGTACTTCATAAACTTTTAGTAGCTATTTTCTACTTTTTTAACAGGATGACCCAATGTTATCATGTGCTGACCAAGACGTCCGGACAGGAAAAAAATTGACGCCCTACTGGCCATATTTGTTTAGCAACCGCCAGGTTTCATGGATTCACGATGACGATGATAGTGTGTGGGGCTCTAGCGTCCAGGAAGAAAAAAAACAAAGAAAATACTCAAGAAAAAGAATCGTTATCGTCTTTATAATCATCTTCATCTTTCTCATCTTGGTTGGAACCATCACAGCGACGGTTATTCTCTCTCAGAAGCAAGAATCTAGTAAGTAAAAATTCTTTCCCATTGTTATTCGAACGAGTTTCTTCGTCTATGTTGAAATTTTGACTAACAGGCTTTGAATACGTCAACTGTGAAGAGGAGTGAGACCCCCACACACAAAAGGTGTAATCTTGAGTATGATATTAAGCAGCATTCAGTGGTGAGGTTCCAATCGATGAGCACTGGGTAGTGTTTGTATATTTTTACCCAACCCCTCTGCTATGAGCAGGATCTCCACAAGGTCAATTTTTAAGTGGAGTAGAGCTGGTTTGAGCTCAGCGTTTTCATTCTCCTAGATTAGTTGCTGAAGCAAACCCAAACCGATTCATTTTGATTTTGGTGCTTGCATGGGTAAAGAAATCTGGAGAGTTTTAGACTTATGGATCAGTTTAGGTTTGGTTTATTTGTTTAACGGCATATCAACTCTTTATAGGTTATTTAATTCTGAAATTTGATCCATTTGTAATTGTTTAATTATAATCCTAATCATTTTTAAACATTCGACTGCATTTTTTAAAATTGCTCTTTTATTTTTCTACGATTATTTGTTTGCACAATAACTGACAGAGCTTTTTACTCGGCTTGTCGATAACACTTTTCGTGTTAATAACCATCACACTTCATAACCCCTAACAAATTCTAATTGAACGAAGTATTTTCAAAAGAGGGTATTTTGTATTTCTCTTTACATTCGGCCAATGCACGTAAAACAATATGTTTCTAGAAGGATTTCCTTCTTTAATGGCATATCAACCTTCGTGGATTATTTAATACTCAAGCCATTCTTATAGAAGAACAGCAGTAATGCTATTTAACCAATAGTTGGTGGGATAAGGTGGGTTTCTTTAACTTTCTCAAGGGTATTAGTCTGAAAGTGATTGTAATAGCGAAACTAGAGTTTGAACTTGCTGACTGCAGTCTAGCCATTACGCCATGGCGATTTCCTCCCTTTGTCCACATTTTTTTTTAATGGTATAAAATCCTGTTATTATTAATACCCTTCTTGTATACAATGATGTTCGTTTTTATGATTCAATTTTATTCTTGTTTTGTTTTTAGCGCCATCAAATCTAAAAATTGTGTTAAACGTCCGCTTGAATGAAACATACCTGCCTCAATACAACACCTTGAGTGATCCAATTACTATTAATTTCACACAAAAACTTACTGCCGAGGTAAGGTTTGCTTTTCTCTCAAAATTCTCATAAAAAAACAATCTGATTGATTACTTTTTACTGGATTACTGATCAATAATTCCAATCTAACAAGTTTCTTTATCGTAATTCGATCCCAACTAATTATTTGATTAATAAAACTATAACGAATAGATTAATTAATGAATCTCTCTCTCTCTCTCTCTCTCTCTCTCTCTATCTATCTATCTCTTTCTCTCTCTCTTTCTTTCTCTCTCTCTCTCTCTCTCTCTCTCTCTCTCTTTCTCTGCTGAATTTCCGGGTTGTAACCCTCTTTTTACTGTGCTAATTTTATTTTTTAAGTTCTCATAGTTTACAGAATTACATGAAAAGTCTTCTAACAATAGTCCCAGTTCCACTCTGACCCGGAGTGGTAGGAATTTGGTTTGTGTGTTTATTTTGTTTAATGGGATATCAACCCTTGTGGGTATATATAATGCCAAATCTTGTCTGTTTTTTATTGTTGTATTGGGGGGAGTTTTGGGGTGAGGTTGCTAGGTTTTGTTTTCCGTTTTCTGTTTTTCGTTTTCTTTTGTTTGTTTGTTTTTGTTTTGTTTTGTTTTTTTGTATATATGATTTATAAGCTAATAAGTTGCCGGTAAATATTCTTGTTTTTAAACGAAATGTTAGAACACCAGAAAAAAGTTAGTAGACAATTTTGCTTTACATATTTATGTAATAATGGTTATTTATTTGCACAAAGTTGTATAGTTTCAAACATTCTTATCTTGTACCAATAACCATATGGCTTCAGGTAATTATTTCTATGTAATAATCTTTTGTTAGCACACAGTCATATGGTTTCAAGTAATTATTTCTATGTAATAATCATTTGTTAGTACACAGACATACGGTTTCAAGTAAATATTTCTATGTAATAATCTTTTGTTAGCACACAGTCATATGGTTTCAAGTAAATATTTCTATGTAATAATCTTTTGTTAGCACACAGTCATATGGTTTCAAGGAAATATTTCTATGTAATAATCTTTTGTTAGCACACAGTCATATGGTTTCAAGGAAATATTTCTATGTAATAATCTTTTGTTAGCACACAGTCATATGGTTTCAAGTAAATATTTTTCTGTAATAATCATTTGTTAGCACACAGTCATATGGTTTCAAGTAAATATTTCTATGTAATAATCTTTTGTTAGCACACAGTCATATGGTTTCAAGTAAATATTTCTATGTAATAATCTTTTGTTAGCACACAGTCATATGGTTTCAAGTAAATATTTCTATGTAATAATCTTTTGTTAGCACACAGTCATATGGTTTCAAGTAAATATTTCTATGTAATAATCTTTTGTTAGCACACAGTCATATGGTTTCAAGTAAATATTTCTATATAATAATCTTTTGCTAGCACACAGTCATATGGTTTTAAGTAATTATTTCTACTTAATAATAATCATTTGTTTGCACACAGTTACCCTTTACAAATAACAAATAATAAAATAATCCTTAGTAAATAATTATTGTTTCAAGTAACTATTCTTTATACAAATAATTTAGTTATATATAAAGTATTCCGATCCAATATAAATGATTTGCGCACTGTTGTGTGGTTTCAGGTATTCCTTATACAAATAATTATATGGTTATACGCTTCACGAATTTATGTGTCATCTTCACGCAATGACCATTTCCAATTTCTGTATATGTACAGCCAAAGTGCGTATTGGGGCGAAAGTAAATTGTTAGCTCCTATCTATGGGTCAACTAGATCTGTTTGAAAACTAAAAATATGTGAAACTATTAGTGTGAAGACAAATGATTATGATTAAATAAGTTCTCGGGGGTATTAAGAGTCCTTTCATTGCCATTACCCCCAGGTCAACTCTGACTGGAAGTTAGAATCCTATCTATGGATCAAATAGATCGATTCATAAATAATTTGTATAAGATAGAAATACTTGTAACAATATAATTGTATACCAATTGATGAATCCTAGTGTAGTGGTTAGCGTCGTAAGACATGGACAGGGCAAAACGAATTCAAGTCCCGGAAAAATTTGTTTCCATTTCACATAGCGCTAATACCCTTGAGAAAAGGCATGAATCCAATTATTCTTCCTCCAGCAATCGATAAATAGTAGGGGAGATTGGACTCTTTAACCCAGAGATGGCAACCAGTCTAAAAAAAAGGAAAACTTTGAATTAAAACCTGTTAAACTCCGCTTAAAAATTGACCTTGTGTCAAATCCTGCCAATGCGAAGGGGTTGGTAAATACATGTGTACAAATTATTAGTATTTGATAAGAATACTTGATATTATAAAACTCTTACGATACAAATTCATAAAAAATGTAAATATAAACATACAATGAAGGCCTAGTCGGCTGGGGCTGTAGAATACTCCGACTGCATCTCTGCAGAGTATGACACCAAACAATCTAATGGTGAGGTTCCAGTAATGCTGGAGCTTTGGGGAATGTGGAAAAGTCCTTTCATGCCATCGCTTCCTGGTCCACTCTGACCCGGAGTCGTAGCTCCTGATAGGGTCCTATCAAAGGCTCAAATAGAACTAAACGTTGTGCTTATGCTAAACTGATTTGTTTGAAATAGAACTGTTTTGATATTTAACTGTATGTAAATAAATGACTGATGTTTAATTGAATTGTTAGTGATATATAGCAATACTTGGAACAATTTAACATTGTTGACTAAACTGAATAGCTTGAAATAGAACTGTTTTTTACATTTAAACTGTGTACTAATGCTAAACTGAATTGTTTGAAATAGAACTGTTTAAACATATGCAAATGGATTTGGCATTAGATAACCAACAATGGTTGATGTGCCATAAAACCAAACTAAACGAAATATACAATGAATTTGATTCTCTAACCTTAAGGCAGAAAATAACCGTTGACGGTTTGATATGACATGAAGTCAATCAAATAATTAAATGAAAAGTACACAGTAAAAATCACACAACAGTTTATCGCTAGAAAAAAAAGTTACCACTGATTTATCCAATAAATGTTCTTAATAAATGTACTTCCATTCTGTCTAATTTTGATTGAATTCATTTCTGTAATTAATGAGCTTTTGTTAAATCTTAAATTTCCATTTTCCAATATATAATGATTTGCTTCTGGTTCAACAGGTGGATAAGAAAATGAAAAGCAGCAATGTAAGTGATACTTACCGCGGCTCTAATGTGACTAATCTAAGGTAAAAACCTCAATATTTATAGGTCTTGAATTAGAATAGCACAAGACTCTCTCGTATATATTATATATATATATATATATATATATATATATACTAGGATCATTAAATAAGTTTCCAGACTTTTTTCGTATGAGCACTTTTATTGATAGTACATACATGAAACTCTAGTCCCCTTTGAAGTAATCTCCTCCGGCTGCAATGCACTTTTACCGTTCCAACAACTTCTGAAAGGCCCCATGGAAGTCGTCTTGTGTGAGCGTGTCAATGAACTTCGTCACAGCCTCTTTCATCTCCTCACAGACTCCCTGCCTTCCTTGAATCTCTTATGCCACTCAAAAATTGATGCTCGATTCATGCAAAAGCAGTCTGAAGCATTCCATAGGTTTCTGTGGCATTTTTTAAAACAGAATTTTATTGCATATTGTTCTTCTAAAGTGTCATCACGTCCAAATTGCATTTTTGAAATTCACCAGCTGTGACAATCAGTATAGGGTGTATTCCAATTGCTGCTGTAGCTGTTGATTTGAACCTGAAATCATAAAAATTGGTGAGTCATTTCATAAGATGTATAGCAATAACATACTGAATTTTCAAGAGTCTACCACAATTTAAAATGCCTGTACAAAACAAGTCTGGAATATAAATGAATTTTTGATATTCAATACAATTATTCAAACAAATTATATATATATATATAATTATGATAATGACTAAAATTTAACGCTAAAAGTGTTTTTTCCGTAAAATCTTTAAAATGTATTTAAAGTATAAAAGCATAAGATATAAAACAGGATAAAAATTCACGACTCAGAGTTTTATGATTTCGATCCTCAGCTAAGATTCAACACATCTGACTTGAATACTTGCTCAACTGGGGATCAAAAGCATGACGCTCTTAATCATGAGTCTTAATCTTGTTTTATATATATATATATATATATATATAATTATGATAATGCTTGAAATATTCAATACTCACGTGCGTGCATGCGTGCGTGCGCGTGCGTGCGTGCGTGCATGCGCGCGCGCGCACACACGCACACACATATATATATATAATCTTTCTCATATGTTTCTTTTAAACGATTAATTTTTTTTATTTTTTTCGTTTCAAGTAATGGCTCAGTTATAGCTGCTTTTCTGTTACTTTTTGACGAACCTCCTGTTTTAAATGAACAACTACCAAAAGCAGATCCACAGCGGATTACAGCCATTTTGAGAAAATCTGACCTAAATTTTCTCGAAGTCCCAATCGCTTGCTACGAAGGTGAGTAAAAATGTTCATTCTATTTTGCTTCTGTTTCATTTTCTTTGTTTAATGGCATATCAACCTTGGTTGGTTATTTAATGCCAAAGCCATTCTTGTAGAAAGAGATTAAAGGTGCTATTTCAACCATAGCTGTAGATCAGGCGTAAGAGGGTTCATATTTTTTCAGATGGTATTAATCCGAAAGTTAACGCAATAGCGTAACTGGAATTCGAACTCGTTATCTACGCTATCACAGTTCAGCACGTTAGCAGCAGATATTTGCGATAACATGAATAGATAAAAACAGTTTATTTAGCGTTAAATTTATTTTAACATTCTAGATGAATCGAATAAAGAGAGCATTTGCGAACCAAAAACAACGACAGCAGCAGCGACAACAACAGCAACAGCGGCAACAACAGCAGCAGCAGCAACAACAACAGCTCCCAGCACTCCTGCCACACTGACAACCCAGAAGAATACCACGACCACTAAAACAGTTCCCTCTCCAACAAAAACTTCTCAGATGACCATTGTCACTCAGGAGACAACAACAATTAGTTCACAAAGTTCAAAATTGGATACGTTATCATCTGAGACCACAAAAGATTCAACTTCATTGACAGGTATGTTCAAAAGATATTTTTTTCATACATATCTATTATACCAATACAAAAAACAAGAAAGAATTTATGATCCACAATGTGTGAGATCTGCATTCTCTCGTGATAAGTAGCGAAAAATAATTATTTACAAGTTAAATTTAAAAGATTTTCTATCTGACCTCAATTTGAAAACATGCAACCTGCTACAGTTGATAATTTGGTTTATTTGTTTAATGGCATATTAAACTTCCTGGGTTATCTAATCCCAAAGTCATCTTTATAGAAGAACAGTAGTGATACAATTTAGTTCATAATGAGGGGTGAGGTGATGAGAGGGTTCATACCTTTCGGAAGAATAGTTTGAAAGTGAACGTAACAGCACGACTGGAGTTCGAACTCGCTTACTACGAGGTTGCATTTCAGCACGTTAGCCACTGCACCGCGGGGACTACTCCATAGCAATTCGAACTATGAATCTGTCCAATTAGATTTAAATTCTAGCTGCTTCTGTTTCGAGGAAAGGGATCAATTGATTGATTGATTGTAACAGTATGTCAACTCGTCTAGGGTTATTTTATACCTAAAGTACATTGATATTTACATTTTTTTTCTGGAGCATATTTCTTAGTCATTTGTTTGGATGCATTTAATATTTTCAAATAACTAATAATGATCCTGAGTAAACAATTAAAATTATAAGTAACTATTCTTAATACAAATAATTTACACACATTTACATAGTATCAAGTATTCCTGTTAAATACAAATAATTCGTAAACAGATCTAGTCGACTCATCAATAGGATCCTAATAAATACTTACAATCCACGCCAGAGTGGACCTGGGGTAATGACAATAAAATGGTAAATCAACCCCCCAGATCTCCAAAACTGGAGTCTCACCATCAGATGCATTCTTGTGTCATACTCAAGACACCCTTTTTTGAGAGGTCTTTCTCCTCTGCATGGGATAGAGTCAGGGTATTCTAAGACCCCCACCTCCGACACTGCTGAATCAATTAGACTAGGCTTGATGTGCAATATTTTGTGTGTGATTTTTCGGACTGTTGTCCTCATCTTCATTGCTGTTATTTGTAAAACAACGTTTCAGCCGCTGTATCCTCTAGCCTTTCTCAGGTGTCCCTCGTTTATCTTGTCATGGAAATGACTTAACCTGGGAAATCATTTTTAAGGTTTGTCAGTTGATCAAAATATACTTTCAAGAATTATAAAGATCTTATTCAAATAATGACATCATTGTTTTTCACGCCTATTAATCCGAGAAGCATTCGAAGGAAGTTACTTACCAAGTAACTGAAACTTACCAAAAAGTGAGCGGTTAGAAAATGCTCCTTTTGCCATTCTCATTTCCACCGAGAAGCGTCGTGAGATGAATTCGAAACGTAAAATCCGATGACATCAGTTATTCTTCATATTCTTAAGTGATTTTCTTTAAATATAATTTAGCTTTTTCAATTATTGGTTGCCAGATTGCGTTCATTTCCTTATTTAGTCTATTGAAGAAGACGACATAGCATAACATATGTGTCGCTTCTTTGAGACGTCTTCTTTTCCAATATCCTTCCCAATCGATTCAATTATTATTACCTCTTATTCGCCCATCACTTTCGTGGTAATCATTCATTATTTTGCTACTATATATATATATATATATATATATATCATCATCATGTCGTGACGCTAGCACGTATAGGATATATATATATATATATATATATATATATATATATATATATAATTTTTAAGTAAATTTTCTTCTAAATCAAAGGTACAACGATTTTATCATTCCTCACTGATTATACAATCAAAACGAATTTTTATTACATCTTATTCATGACCAAAATCTACACAGTTTAAACTCTGTCGCCAAAAATATCAATATGTCACAATAAAAAAATAAGTACACTCTTTATGTACGTATGAATGTATGTACGACAGTGGATCAATGTACCCGATGATGAGGTTCCAGTTCTGGAGGTCTGGAAAGTGCAGAGTAAACTTCATTGCCATTACTCCCAGCCCCATGCTGAACCGGAGTGGTAGTAGCTGTTAGGGTTCATATATGGGTCAAATAGATCTGTTTAGAAATTATTCCTATTCGGTATAACTGGAAAAAAATAAAATTAAGAATTAGCTACACAAAAAATATAAGCATAAATGTACAATGAACGTACTTCCTTAACCTTGAGGTATGAAATAATCTATTATCAAATATCTATTATCTAAAAGCATGTTGTTCGGAGTTACTTTTATTCTTTACACACGATTACAAGTGTGAGGAAGTGAAAAAAATTTAAGTCTTCTTTTAATATTATTCTATTCAGATCTTCTAACGGAAATCTCGATAACAACGGAAAAGGATTTGACATCAGCAAAATCAACAAACAATATCGAAACGGTCTCAACTGCAGCAAAGGAAACGAAGACTAATGACATTTTAACCACGAAAGTAACAGCTGCAATGGATACAACTACTGCATCTACAGATTTTACCAGAGAAAACATTTCGACAATTGGGATCACGACAATATTGTCTGTTTCAAACACTCAATCATTTAAATCAAAATCAAATTTAAGCACGGAACAATCAACACATTCCACTAAAAAATTGCCAACGACAGACATAACCACCGGAGTAAACATATCGAAAGATTCAAATACACAAATGATTACCACGTCTACGGATTTAACAAAAGAACAAATAACTACGTCAGCTGGTGTAACCACTAAACAAACCACTACCAATGCAAATTTAACCATTGTAGTAACTACTCCAACTGAGGTAACAACGGAACAAACAACTACCAAAAGAGATTCAACCACTGTAGTAACTACTCCAACTGAGGTAACAACAGAACAAACAACTACCAACAGAGATTCAACCACTGTAGTAACTACTCCAACTGAGGTAACAACGGAACAAACAACTACCAAAAGAGATTCAACCACTGTAGTAACTACTCCAACTGAGGTAACAACAGAACAAACAACTACCAACAGAGATTCAACCACTGTAGTAACTACTCCAACTGAGGTAACAACGGAACAAACAACTACCAAAAGAGATTCAACCACTGTAGTAACTACTCCAACTGAGGTAACAACAGAACAAACAACTACCAACAGAGATTCAACCACTGTAGTAACTACTCCAACTGAGGTAACAACGGAACAAAAAACTCCCAACAGAGGTTCAACCACTGTAGTAACTACTCCAACTGAGGTAACAACAGAACAAACAACTCCCAACAGAGGTTCAACCACTGTAGTAACTACTCCAACTGAGGTAACAACGGAACAAACAACTACCAACAGAGATTCAACCACTGTAGTAACTACTCCAACTGAGGTAACAACAGAACAAACAACTACCAACAGAGGTTCAACCACTGTAGTAACTACTCCAACTGATGTAACAACAGAACAAACAACTACCAACAGAGGTTCAACCACTGTAGTAACTACTCCAACTGATGTAACAACAGAACAAACAACTACCAACAGAGATTCAACCACTGTAGTAACTACTCCAACTGAGGTAACAACAGAACAAACAACTCCCAACAGAGGTTCAACCACTGTAGTAACTACTCCAACTGAGGTAACAACGGAGCAAACAACTACCAACGGAGATTCAACCACTGTAGTAACTACTCCAACTGAGGTAACAATGGAACAAACAACTACCAAAAGAGATTCAACCACTGTAGTAACTACTCCAACTGAGGTAACAACAGAACAAACAACTACCAACAGAGATTCAACCACTGTAGTAACTACTCCAACTGAGGTAACAACGGAACAAACAACTACCAAAAGAGATTCAACCACTGTAGTAACTACTCCAACTGAGGTAACAACAGAACAAACAACTACCAACAGAGATTCAACCACTGTAGTAACTACTCCAACTGAGGTAACAACGGAACAAACAACTACCAACAGAGGTTCAACCACTGTAGTAACTACTCCAACTGAGGTAACAACGGAACAAACAACTCCCAACAGAGGTTCAACCACTGTAGTAACTACTCCAACTGAGGTAACAACGGAACAAACAACTACCAACAGAGATTCATCCACTGTAGTAACTACTCCAACTGAGGTAACAACAGAACAAACAACTACCAACAGAGGTTCAACCACTGTAGTAACTACTCCAACTGATGTAACAACAGAACAAACAACTACCAACAGAGGTTCAACCACTGTAGTAACTACTCCAACTGATGTAACAACAGAACAAACAACTACCAACAGAGATTCAACCACTGTAGTAACTACTCCAACTGAGGTAACAACAGAACAAACAACTCCCAACAGAGGTTCAACCACTGTAGTAACTACTCCAACTGAGGTAACAACGGAGCAAACAACTACCAACGGAGATTCAACCACTGTAGTAACTACTCCAACTGAGGTAACAATGGAACAAACAACTACCAAAATAGATTCAACCACTGTAGTAACTACTCCAACTGAGGTAACAACAGAACAAACAACTACCAACAGAGATTCAACCACTGTAGTAACTACTCCAACTGAGGTAACAACGGAACAAACAACTACCAAAAGAGATTCAACCACTGTAGTAACTACTCCAACTGAGGTAACAACAGAACAAACAACTACCAACAGAGATTCAACCACTGTAGTAACTACTCCAACTGAGGTAACAACGGAACAAAAAACTCCCAACAGAGGTTCAACCACTGTAGTAACTACTCCAACTGAGGTAACAACAGAACAAACAACTCCCAACAGAGGTTCAACCACTGTAGTAACTACTCCAACTGAGGTAACAACGGAACAAACAACTACCAACAGAGATTCAACCACTGTAGTAACTACTCCAACTGAGGTAACAACAGAACAAACAACTACCAACAGAGGTTCAACCACTGTAGTAACTACTCCAACTGATGTAACAACAGAACAAACAACTACCAACAGAGGTTCAACCACTGTAGTAACTACTCCAACTGATGTAACAACAGAACAAACAACTACCAACAGAGATTCAACCACTGTAGTAACTACTCCAACTGAGGTAACAACAGAACAAAAAACTCCCAACAGAGGTTCAACCACTGTAGTAACTACTCCAAATGAGGTAACAACGGAACAAACAACTACCAACAGAGATTCAACCACTGTAGTAACTACTCCAACTGAGGTAACAACAGAACAAAAAACTCCCAACAGGGGTTCAACCACTGTAGTAACTACTCCAACTGAGGTAACAACGGAACAAACAACTACCAAAAGAGATTCAACCACTGTAGTAACTACTCCAACTGAGGTAACAACAGAACAAACAACTCCCAACAGAGGTTCAACCACTGTAGTAACTACTCCAACTGAGGTAACAACGGAACAAACAACTACCAACGGAGATTCAACCACTGTAGTAACTACTCCAACTGAGGTAACAACGGAACAAACAACTACCAACAGAGGATCAACCATTGTAGTAACTACTCCAACTGAGGTAACAACGGAACAAACAACTACCAACAGAGGTTCAACCACTGTAGTAACTACTCCAACTGAGGTAACAACTGAACAAACAACTACCAACAGAGATTCAGCCACTGTAGTAACTACTTCAACTGATGTAACAACAGAACAAACAACTACCAACAGAGATTCAACCACTGTAGTAACTACTCCAACTGATGTAACAACAGAACAAACAACTACCAACAGAGATTCAACCACTGTAGTAACTACGTTAACAGGTTCTACCAATAAACCAATTACAGCATCTACCGATTTAACCACGAAAGAAGTAACTACCTCAACTGAGGTAACAACAGAACAAACAACTACCGACAGAGAATTAAACAGTGTAGTAACTACTTTAACTGGTTCTACAAATAAACCAATTACAGCTTCTACAGATTTAACCACGAAAGAAGTAACTATCACAGGTGAAATCACCACTGAACCCAGTACTACCAGTACAGATTTTACCACTAAAGTAACTACGCCAACAGATTCGACCACTGAAACAATCACAGCTTCTACGAGTTTAACCACGGCTGACTTAACTACCACAAGTGAAATTACCACTGGACAAAGTACTACCAGTACAGATTTTACCACTGAACTGACGACGCCAACAGATTCTACCACTGAAACTAACACAGCTTCTACTAGTTTAACTACGGCTGACCTAACTACCACAATTGAAATTACCACCGAACAAAGTACTACCAGCCAAGATTTTACCACTGAACTGACGACGCCAACAGATTCTAGCATTGAAAAAATTACACCTTCTACTGGTTTCACCACGTCTGAATTAACTACCACAACTGAAATTACCACTGAAAAAAGTACTACCAGTACAGATTTTACCACTGAACTGACTAAGCCAATAGATTCTACCAGTGAAACAATCACAGCTTCTACTGGTTTCACCACGGCCGACTTAGCTACCACAACTGAAATTACCACCGAACAAAGTACTACCAGTACAGATTTTACCACTGGACTAACTACATCAACAGATTCTACCACTGAAACAATGGCAGCTTCTACTGGTTTCACCACGGCCGACTTAGCTACCACAACTGAAATCAACACTGAACAAAATACTACTAGTACAGATTTTACCACTGAACTGACGACGCCAACAGATTCTACCACTGAAACAATCACAGCTTCTACTAGTTTCACCACGGCCGACTTTACAACCACTAGTGAAATTACCACTGAACAAAGTACTACCAGTACAGATTTTACCACTGAACTGACGACGCCAACAGATTCTACCACTGAAACAATCGCAGTTTCTACTGGTTTATCTACGGCCGGCCTAACTACCCAAACTGAAATTACCACTGAACAAAGTACTACCAGTTCAGATTTAACCACTGAACTGACGATGCCAACAGATTCTACCACTGAAACAATCACAGCTTCTACTAGTTTAACTACGGCCAACTTAACTACAACAAGTGAAATCACCACTGAACAAAGTACTACCAGTTCAGATTTAACCACTGAACTGACGACGCCAACAGATTCTACCACTGAAACAATCACAGCTTCTACTAGTTTAACTACGGCCGACTTAACTACAACAAGTGAAATCACCACTGGACAAAGTACTACCAGTTCAGATTTAACCACTGAACTGACGACGCCAACAGATTCTACCACTGAAACAATCACAGCTTCTACTAGTTTAACTACGGCCGACTTAACTACAACAAGTGAAATCACCACTGGACAAAGTACTACCAGTACAGATTTTACCACTAAACTGACGACGCCAACAGATTCTACCACTGAAACAATCACAGCTTCTACTAGTTTAACTACGGCCGACTTAACTACCACAGTGGAAATCACCACTGGACAAAGTACTACCAGTACAGATTTTACCACTGAACTGACGACGCCAACAGATTCTACCACTGAAACAATCGCAGCTTCTACTAGTTTAACTACGGCCGACTTAACTACAACAAGTGAAATCACCACTGGACAAAGTACTACCAGTACAGATTTTACCACTAAACTGACGACGCCAACAGATTCTACCACTGAAACAATCACAGCTTCTACTAGTTTAACTACGGCCGACTTAACTACCACAGTGGAAATCACCACTGGACAAAGTACTACCAGTACAGATTTTACCACTGAACTGACGACGCCAACAGATTCTACCACTGAAACAATCGCAGCTTCTACTAGTTTAACTACGGCCGACTTAACTACCACAAGTCAAATCACCACTGAACAAAGTACAACCAGTTCAGATTTAACCACTGAACTGACGACGCCAACGGATTCTACCACTGAAACAATCACAGCTTCTACTAGTTTAACTACGCCTGACTTAACTACCACAAGTGAAATCAACACTGAACAAAGTACAACCAGTACGGATTTTACCACTGAACTGACTACGCCAACAGATTCTACCACTGAAACAATCGCAGCTTCTACTAGTTTAACAACGGCCGACCTAACTACCACAGTGGAAATCACCACTGGACAAAGTACTACCAGTACAGATTTTACCACTGAACTGAAGACGCCAACAGATTCTACCACTGAAACAATCGCAGCTTCAACTAGTTTAACTACGGCCGACTTAATTACCACAAGTGAAATCACCACTGAACTAAGTACTACCAGTACAGATTTTACCACTAAACTGACGACGCCAACAGATTCTACCACTGAAACAATCGCAGCTTCTACTAGTTTAACTACGGCCGACTTAACTACCACAAGTGAAATCACCACTGAACAAAGTACTACCAGTACAGATTTTACCACTGAACTGACGACGCCAACGGATTCTACCACTGAAACAATCACAGCTTCTACTAGTTTAACTACGGCCGACTTAACTACCGCAAGTGAAATCACCTCTGAACAAAGTACAACCAGTTCAGATTTAACCACTGAATTGACGACGCCAACAGATTCTACCACTGAAACAATTACAGCTTCTACTAGTTTAACTACTGTTGACTTAACTACCACAAGTCAAATCACCACTGGACAAAGTACTACCAGTACAGATTTTACCACTGAACTGACTACGCCAACAGATTCTACCACTGAAACAATCGCTGTTTCTAATGGTTTATCTACGGTTGGCCTAACTACCACAACTGAAATTACCACTGAACAAAGTACTCTCAGTACAGATTATACCAATGAACTGACGACGCCAACAGATTCTACCACTGAAACAATCGCAGTTTCTACTAGTTTAACTACGGCCGACTTAACTACCACAAGTGAAATCACCACCGAACAAAGTACAACCAGTACGGATTTTACCCCTGAACTGACTACGACAACAGATTCTACCACTGAAACAACTGCAGCTTCTACTAGTTTAACTACGGCCGACTTAACTACCACAAGTGAAATCACCACCGAACAAAGTACAACCAGTACAGATTTTACCACTGAACTGACGACGCCAACAGATTCTACCACAGAAACAATTACAGCTTCTACTAGTTTAACTACGGCCGACTTAACTACCACAAGTGAAATCACCACTGAACAAAGTACTACCAGTACAGATTTTAGCACTGAACTGACGACGCCAACAGATTCTACCACTGAAACAATCGCAGCTTCTACTAGTTTAACTACGGCCGACTTAACTACCACAACTGAAATTACCACCGAACAAAGTACTACCAGTACGGATTTTACCACTGAACTGACGACACCAACAGATTCTACCACTGAAACAATCGCAGCTTCTACTAGTTTAACTACGGCCGACTTAACTACCACAAGTGAAATCACCACTGAACAAAGTACAACCAGTACGGATTTTACCACTGAACTGACTACGCCAACAGATTCTACCACTGAAACAATTATAGCTTCTACTAGTTTAACTACGGCCGACTTAACTACCACAACTGAAATTACCACTGAACAAAGTACAATCAGTACAGATTTTACCACTGAACTTACGACGCCAACAGATTCTACCACAGAAACAATTACAGCTTCTACTAGTTTAACTACGGCCGAGTTAACTACCACAAGTGAAATCACCACTGAACAAAGTACTACCAGTACAGATTTTACCACTAAACTGACGACGCCAACAGATTCTACCACTGAAACAATCGCAGCTTCTACTAGTTTAACTACGGCCGACTTAACTACCACAGTGGAAATCACCACTGAACAAAGTACAACCAGTACGGATTTTACCACTGAACAAACTACGCCAACAGATTCTACCACTGAAACAATCGCAGTTTCTACTAGTTTAACTACGGCCGACTTAACTACCACAAGTGAAATCACCACCGAACAAAGTACAACCAGTACGGATTTTACCCCTGAACTGACTACGACAACAGATTCTACCACTGAAACAACTGCAGCTTCTACTAGTTTAACTACGGCCGACTTAACTACCACAAGTGAAATCACCACCGAACAAAGTACAACCAGTACAGATTTTACCACTGAACTGACGACGCCAACAGATTCTACCACAGAAACAATTACAGCTTCTACTAGTTTAACTACGGCCGACTTAACTACCACAAGTGAAATCACCACTGAACAAAGTACTACCAGTACAGATTTTAGCACTGAACTGACGACGCCAACAGATTCTACCACTGAAACAATCGCAGCTTCTACTAGTTTAACTACGGCCGACTTAACTACCACAACTGAAATTACCACCGAACAAAGTACTACCAGTACGGATTTTACCACTGAACTGACGACACCAACAGATTCTACCACTGAAACAATCGCAGCTTCTACTAGTTTAACTACGGCCGACTTAACTACCACAAGTGAAATCACCACTGAACAAAGTACAACCAGTACGGATTTTACCACTGAACTGACTACGCCAACAGATTCTACCACTGAAACAATTATAGCTTCTACTAGTTTAACTACGGCCGACTTAACTACCACAACTGAAATTACCACTGAACAAAGTACAATCAGTACAGATTTTACCACTGAACTTACGACGCCAACAGATTCTACCACAGAAACAATTACAGCTTCTACTAGTTTAACTACGGCCGAGTTAACTACCACAAGTGAAATCACCACTGAACAAAGTACTACCAGTACAGATTTTACCACTAAACTGACGACGCCAACAGATTCTACCACTGAAACAATCGCAGCTTCTACTAGTTTAACTACGGCCGACTTAACTACCACAGTGGAAATCACCACTGAACAAAGTACAACCAGTACGGATTTTACCACTGAACAAACTACGCCAACAGATTCTACCACTGAAACAATCGCAGCTTCTACTAGTTTAACTACGGCCGACTTAACTACCACAACTGAAATCACCACTGAACAAAGTACAACCAGTACAGATTTTACCACTGAACTGACGACGCCAACAGATTCTACCACAGAAACAATCACAGCTTCTACTAGTTTAACTACGGCCGACTTAACTACCACAACTGAAATTACCACTGAACAAAGTACAACCAGTACAGATTTTACCACTGAACTGACGACGCCAACAGATCCTACCACAGAAACAATTACAGCTTCTACTAGTTTAACTACGGCCGAGTTAACTACCACAAGTGAAATCACCACTGAACAAAGTACTACCAGTACATATTTTAGCACTGAACTGACGACGCCAACAGATTCTACCACTGAAACAATCGCAGCTTCTACTAGTTTATCTACGGCCGACTTAACTACCACAACTGAAATCACCACTGAACAAAGTACAACCAGTACGGATTTTACCACTGAACTGACGACGCCAACAGATTCTACCACAGAAACAATCACAGCTTCTACTAGTTTAACTACGGCCGACTTAACTACCACAAGTGAAATTACCACTGAACAAAGTACAACCAGTACAGATTTTACCACTGAACTGACGACGCCAACAGATTCTACCACAGAAACAATTACAGCTTCTACTAGTTTAACTACGGCCGACTTAACTACCACAAGTGAAATCACCACTGAACAAAGTACTACCAGTACAGATTTTAGCACTGAACTGACGACGCCAACAGATTCTACCACTGAAACAATCGCAGCTTCTACTAGTTTAACTACGGCCGACTTAACTACCACAACTGAAATCACCACTGAACAAAGTACAACCAGTACGGATTTTACCACTGAACTGACTATGCCAACAGATTCTACCACTGAAACAACTGCAGCTTCTACTAGTTTAACTACGGCCGACCTAACAACCACAGCTGAAATTACCACTGAACAAAGTACTCTCAGTACAGATTTTACCACTGAACTGACGACGCCAACAGATTCTACCACTGAAACAATCGCAGCTTCTACTGGTTTATCTACGGCCGACTTAACTACCACAACTGAAATCACCACTGAACAAAGTACAATCAGTACGGATTTTACCACTGAACTGACTACGCCAACAGATTCTACCACTGAAACAATCACAGCTTCTACTAGTTTAACTACGGCCGACTTAACTACCACAAGTGAAATCACCACTGAAAAAAGTACTACCAGTACAGATTTTACCACTGAACTGACGACGCCAACAGATTCTACCACAGAAACAATAACTCCTACAACCGAACTTACTTCGTCAGTAGATTTTACCATTGTAACTAACACAGCTTCTACTGATTTAACCTCCCCAAATTTGAATACTGCCGTATCAACTGAAAATAGTACTGTCAGTGGAAATTTAACAACTGCACTGAACAGTTCTGATTATTCTACCTCTACAGTAGAAACCTCTTCTACGACATAATATATAAAGTAATATGTAAACGTTAAGATATGTAATATTTATATATATATATATATCTTTCATAACATCGATATTTTTCAGGTTCCATAATGGAAATTAAAACTTCTTTTTTTGTGTTGCAAATCACAGATTTTGACGAAATATCTGTTTTCTTCAAATGGTTTGATTTGCACAGTCAAAATTCGCTCTACCAGATTTGTTATATTTGGGGGGGCGGGGTATACAAGGCTAATTGCATTCATTTCATGCATTTGTCGAACGAATACCTCCAATTTTGTGGTTTGTTGTGTTTCGTTTCTTTGTTTCTTTTTTTGCTGTTGTTTTTTCATGCAATCTTTCAGATCTTC
Source organism: Sepioteuthis lessoniana (assembly GCA_963585895.1). Lineage (NCBI taxonomy): Eukaryota > Metazoa > Mollusca > Cephalopoda > Myopsida > Loliginidae > Sepioteuthis > Sepioteuthis lessoniana. The sequence continues at coordinate 113,448,868 of OY757914.1, read as the reverse complement.
TCCATTTCTTCTGAAACCCTCCTTGTAGTCTAATGGCTAAATCGCTGGATTGCAGAATCGTAGTAAGTGAGTTCGAACTTCTGTCGCGCTTTCCCGTTCACTTTTGAACAAACACCCTTGGGAAAGGTATAATTCCCCTCATCCTTCCTGCTCTAGGTGAAATAGTACCATCACTCCTCTTTAAGGAGGATGGATTTGGCATTAAATAACCCAAGAAGGTTGATATGCCATTAAACAAAGAAACCAAACCCTTTCATTGTTCACACATTTTCAGACGATCGCATACAAATGGATTGTGTTTCTTCTCAGGACAAATACTGTATTTTTCAGTGCTGACTTTCTGTACTTGGAAAATTAGCACTACATAATCTTCCAACTTTTGTAGTTCGCATTTACTCCACCACTTTAGTTTTACTATGAAAGGCAAATAAAAAAATAATCATTTTTCTGTGTCGACGTCATCCCAGTGAATTTTTAAATTAATGCAATTAATGTTGATATAAGAAATGAGGTATCAAATTATGTTATGGTACATAATCAAAAGGCGAGCTTAGCAGAACGGTTATCGTCGTTGGAAATTGAATCGGCGACTCGATTTCAAATCATGAAAGGGACATGTAACCTCTCACTCCACGCTAATGCTTTGGAGAGATTGGCATGAATCAATCAGTTCTTTCTTTCCACAGTTATGGGTAAATAGTAGGATAGACTGTATTCTTTAACCTTGATAAAGCAACCAGTCTTATATGAAAATACTGAATTCAGACCAGCTTTACTTCACTTAAAAATTGACCTTGTGTCACATTTTGCCTGTGGAGGAGGGTTGAGAAATATATACTTAATCAATAATTTTATTCTATGTCATAGAAGACCAAGCTTAAATACATTCAGACATTCATAATAGGTGTCATTTCGAATTCATGTATGATATCATTTTTAATGATATCAAGCTATAGCAGTGCTTGAAACTGTAATGAGGAAAGACAGTGAGCCGAGTCAATCCAATATATTCTAAGCTTCAATAATACATAACCAAAAAAGAAAAAAAAATCAATATCACATTGCTTGACGTAAGTGATGCAATAGGTTTAATATCAGAATGCCAGAGTAAATTCCCTTAGCAAATAAAATAATTTCCAGTCCAATTTGCAATGCAATGATTATTTTGTAGGATCAGCGTTTGTCCAGGACGTCATGTTTTGATCCTCCAGTCCTTGATTAAATGGAGATAACTATGAAATGCTATTTAGAATCCTTCACTCCTTCCTAAATAGAAGCATCAGTATAATCATGGACTACTGTTACAATGGTAATCCAACAAGTTCATGGGTCATGTAGTTAGAACTAAAAAGCAGATTTTGATAAGTCTTATTCGAGAGATAAAATCAAATATAAAGTATTTCTACGAGCATAAAATAGTATATGTGCCTACTATGAATCGCTTGCTCGACTGAAATATTTGAGAGTCTGCTAAAGCGAGCTGACATGAGCACTCTAAAAGTTCTCAAGATGAAGTGTTACAACGATAAACATGTTAGAATAAAATCATTTTATTTTTATGTGATCTTTTTACAAGCATTCATAATAGAATGTATACACGTTTAGTCGAAATAGTATGGGTTGTCTTCATTTTCTTGTGAATACGTTCCCATTCCAAATACTCCGTCACTCGATTATTTTAAATTAAAATAGTCCCAAACTTTCGTTCAAACAAATCTTTCAATATATTTTCGAGACGTAGCGGGTTTCCCCCCCACACACACACACTTTTATCCCTGGGACAATGTAAGAAAATAAATCTGAATTAATAGTTTCAATAAACCTCTGCCTTTGTTATCTACATCTGCAAAAGTCCCCCCCCCAGAAGTTCTAGTTATGGACAGCTGAAAATTATAGCTAAATAGCCGAAAATATTTGGATGCATTTAACCCGGTTTTTAAACGGAAAATACTCTTTTTAATTAATAAAAGATTTTTTTTGCTTACTGAAAATATAGCGATAGTGCGCACGCGCGTGTTTCAAAATCATAAAATCAAATGAAAATCGTCGATAAAAATGAATTAAGATAGGATCTTATATATTAGACCTTTCCTTACGTTTCTGTCAGTTTCACGGGGTGTTTTCAATCATCAGATCCATAATATGATCATTTCGATCGTTTGGTGTTTGAGAACACCCCTTGAAACTGACAGTAATGCAAAAAGCCTATTTAAGTGGTTTTTAACAGACCTTTAAGATTTTAAAGCATACACGTGGCTTTGCCACCTGATGTCCAGCACTGGAATAATTAAACAGTAATTTTTTGTATATATAAATGGGGGGGGAGGTAGAATTTGAGCATAAAAAATTATTATGTATCCTACATTCAACGTCTCCTTCGAACTAATCCCGTGTCTGTCCTTTGCCCACTAGTGCACAAAGGCTCACAGAAGGTGGCAGTTAATTTTATATTAGAGTCATAGAGCGAGTTTTATTCAAATTAAGTAGCATCTCGTATATGTAAACTTAAGAATTGGAGATAATTTCTTCTAAAGCTGTAAGAAACCACAGATACACATACACACACATATATATTGTGAGAGAGAGAGAGAGAGAGAGAGAGATTGAGAGAGAGAGAGAGAGAGATTCTCTGACTTATCTGCTCCTTATTCTAAACTTAAAAACTTTTCAAAAGTTGTTTTTTATGTGTATCGTCTCGTTTGTATTTGTTTATTCGTGTTCATTATGTTAAAACAATAAGTGGGCGGGTACCCACTTTTGTATATAGATATATATATATATATATTTTTTTTTTTTTTTTGTAAATGACCAGATCTTATTGTATCAGTACAGGTTTTCCAACTTTTTTCATTTTTTTGTCTTAAATCAATTTGTTTTAATCAAATTTCGCACAATGGTAAATTCTTTGAATTTATACGTTATCGTCCAAAAAACTTTTTACAAGTAAATATGTTTTCATTATTGTACCTGCTGGACGAGTACTATTTCTATTAATAAAATCCTCAATCACCAATGTTTTTTTAACTGAGTTAGTTTTCTTATTTGCAGTTGATTGTAGAAAGATGACTTTTAAGAAAAGATTTTTTAAAAAGGGCTTAGATTTTACCAGGCATCAAACTACCGCAAAATGCAGCCGACAAATTGAAAAGGTGTAAAGATACAAATCTTCTCGACTAGAACAATACAAAATATTTATATACAAATCGGCTTATTTTGTCAGGCGAAATTTTCTAGCATCTCTCGATAGCTTTGTCATCTACAGTGGATGACTAAATAAAAAGAAAAAAAGGCATACCTTTCTACATTTTGTGAAGAGACGATGTCTATGAGATATGATATGACAATATTTCAAATACTGTGCAGTAAGGTTATGATTAGCCAAGGGTCTGAACGGAGAAATAATATGGATGTGGTGCAAGGCCGGATGAATGAGGCACTCCATGAGACTCGAACGGGAAGTAATTTACAAAGCTTTTTGCTTGAGTGGGGCACCCGATGAGACTCGAACGTGAAATTTTGCTAGTCTACCATGCTAATCATTATCCTACTCTAGTGCACTCTAGTGTGTGAGCGGAGTAAGCCTGTGGCGAAGTGACCCAGCCAGTTACAGAGCCTCACCGGGCCAATATAGTAAACTATAAAATAATTACTCTAGATTAGAACTTTTTGAATATTTCCTTTTCTTGGTTGGTTTTTTTTTGTGTGTAGGTGGGGGTACTTTTCCGTTTTTAAATCATTATTACAACGGTCTCTGTATTATTCCGACTTATTACTTCGGCTTTCACAACTGATATATATATATATATATATATATATATATATATATATATATATATATATATATATGTGTGTGTGTGTGTGTGTTGTGTGTGTGCGTGTGTGTGTGTGTGTGTGTGTGTCCTTACAGGAGAAATAAAGAATCCAGTTTAATTTCCCTGTGTACAAAGTACAAATATTATTTACCGGTTTTATAGGTATTATTTTATTATTGTGTAAAAGTCATCAATTAATACGGAGTATCGATGGCTAAACCTGAAAATTAAATGAAACATACCGAAGGTGAATTGTATGCGAGGACGACATGTTTGCTAAAATTTGCGGTAGTCAAAAATATACCATTATATTCATTTAGTAGATTATCAAAAATACTAAGAAATTAATTTTAGATTTTCGTATCCACTACCTCATAATTGTTTTTAGACAACAAATTATATCTTTAAAGATTTGATCATTGGTGGATCTTAGCACCATTGACAACTGTATTTATTTGCTACAAAAAGATCAAAAAGAAAATATCAACTCAGATCAATTCCGAGAATCCTTGTCCTTGATATCATATATATCAGGCAGTACAACACAGGAATTAAAACCATATATATAGTTTTTTTTTAAATTTCTGTATTATAATGCCTATATATGCTCTGTCTCCGATATCGAGCACTCTCACTATAAATTCTGCAACTTATAAGATGCAAATGCAAATGAGAAAAAGTACTCGACAATTTTATAAAAATGCAGGTATGAAACTCATAAAAATCTTGTGAATTTATGATCTTATGTAATTTCTTAGAAGCCCGTTACTATAAGTTTCACGGGAAGAAAAACACTTTAACGAAACCAACTTTTAAAAACCCCACTTGAAAATTAATCTTGTGTCACGGTCCTAGCCTGTAGTGAACGGGTTAGGTAGATACACCCTGTAAGTTTCATGCGTTATACATAATCATCAGACACAAAAGTGAGAAAAGTGTCCAATCAACTGTGGTTATATTGTGATGTATTAAGGTGGAAGTAAACGTGACACTCACACGCGGATTTTTTTTTAAAAAAAAGAATATATAATCACGATTGACAGGACACCTTTTGTCTGATGCTTGAGTATACCACATAAAACAAATTCAGTGACGAATTTCTAGTGTTTATATATATATATATATATATATATATATATATATATATTGCATAAATGATTATTCGATAGATATTTTCCATCATTAATCAATAATGTTATAACCCTTAGTTTTGTAACATTAAATTTGATGTGTGCAAAAGTTTCCGGTGTTCTTTTTTCATAGACTCACTGCCTGGTAGAAAAATGGTTGTCAACCGGAGACTTTTGCACATCCCTAATATTTTGAACCGTCCAGTAGCTTGTAAGTAATTATATATATATATATATATATATATATATATATATATATATATATATCATCGTAAAATTTCAGAAAATTAATTACCTTAATATTAACGACACAAAAGAAAATCGATTTTTAAAAGATCTGAAGATTTTTCTATGAAAATTGTAAAAATCTTTGGAAACAAAAAAATGAATCAGTTAAAACCGACAAAAATGTTCTCATGTTATTGTGAAACTGTTACAAATAAATTATATTTTTTAATATTTCTGTCTTGTTGTTAATATTTTAATGTTTTTATTTCAGTGCATCAAGTATAAAAAAACATAAATAAAAAGTTAGACAAAAAAATGTCCTTAAATTTTATCGAGAAAGCATTATCTTGTAGTTGACCTTTCTAAAAAGAAAATACGGCAATCTTTTGACATACGTAACGAGGAAAGAATTGAATTACAAAAACAAAAATACGAAACGGCGTCTTACAACGAATGTCCCAAATTCTATTCAAGAATTTGGGTTCGTCTGACACAGGATCACATTAAAAATGATTGATTGATTGATTTTACCGGCATATCAACCCGTCTAGGGTTATTTTATGCCATGAGGTTTGAGAATCGTGTTTATTGTAAATTTATATTCACATTTATTTTGGTAATTGTTTTTTAAGAGTTTTTTCCTATTGAATACGAATAATTCCCAAGCAGATTTGTTTGACCCATAGATGGGACCATAAGAAATCTATTTGACCCCTACATGGAACCCTACTTGATTTCTAGATAGGACTCAAACATTTTTTGACCCATTGACGGAACTCTAACAGAATTATTGGACCCATCGATGGGACCTTAACAGATCAACATGACCCCTGGATAGGAACTCTAACAGATATATTTGACCCCTAGATTGGACCCTTACAGATCTTTTAGACCCATAGATAGGAACCTAACAGAACTTTATGATCCATAAATCGGACCCAAATAGATCTATTTCACCCATTGATGGAACCCTAACAGATCTATTAAACACATTGATGGGACCCTAACAGATCTATTTGATCCATAGATTGGATCATAATAGATCTTTTTGACCCATACGTAGGACCCAACAAATCCATTTGACACATTGATCAGACCCTAACAGATTTATTTCATCAATAGATACAACCCTAACAGATCTATTTGGTCTATAGATTGAACACAAAGAGATATATTTCAAAGATTGATGGGACCCTAACAGATTTATTTCATCAATAGATAGGACCGAAATGTATTTACTCCATAAATGGGATCCAAACATATCTATTTGACCCCTAGATTGGACCCAAACAGATCTATTTGACCCAAAGATGGGACCCCAAGAGGTAAGATCATTTTGACACATAGATGGGAGCCTGATAGATCTATTTGATCCATACATGACACCCTAACAGATCTATTTGATCAATAGATGTGATTCTATCAGATCTATTTGACCCCTAGATGGGACCCAAACAGATATATTTGACCCATGGATGGGACCCTAAGTCGTAAGATCTAGTTGACCCATAGAATGAACCCTAAATGGTAAGATCTATTTCACCAATTAATGATATCCTAACAGATCTATTTGACCCCTAGATTGGACCCAATCAGAGCAATTTGACCTATAGATGGGAGCCTAACGGGTAAGATCTATTTCACCCATAGATTGGACCCTAACAGATATATTTGACCCTTTAATGGGACCCACTCCGATTCAAAGCGGGGCAGGGAATAATGTTAATGAAGCCCCCAGATCTCCAGAATTGGGGCCTCACAATAAGATGCAGTTTAGCGCCATAAAAAGCCACCCCTTTTTTGAAGTTCTTCTTCCTTTGCAGGGGATACAGTTAGAATATTCTAAACCTCGTCGACAGAGTGAATCAAAGGTTATCACTGAAAATGGAACTTAATATATAAGGTGGGACTGAAAAGTTTTCGGCTCCAACTAGAAAGGATTTTCTTTTTTTTGAATGTTTACTGAACTGAAGAAAATGATGTGCCTCGTGTGTAGTTACAGGTTGGGCAGAGAACTTTTCCACTCGCTCTTGAACTCTCAAGCTCTGCTCGAACTTAGCAAAGGGTCCAATAATCAGGTGGACAGTGAGAATCGAAAGACTATCCTAATAACTATTGCTCTATAACATATAACGATTAATATTTTCTCATTGATGACACATGGTTTTATAATATATTTCAAGTCACATTAAACATGGATATTTCTCACAGTTGAGGTGCCATGCCGAGTAATTCCCCTTCATCCCACTCAGGACAATAGGAGGATTACTTAGCGGCGCTCATCTACTCTCTAAGTAATAATTTGTACTGGGTTATATAATACCAGCAAGGTTGGTTAGTTGGGTGTTTGGGTGTTATGACATATCAACTTTTGTAGGTTATTTCATGCCAAATCCATTTTTATACAAATAATCATTTCTATTTCAAACAATTCACTTTAGCATGAATACACAGTTTAATTATAAAAAAAAAACTTCCATTTCAAGCTATTCAGTTTAGTCAAACAGTTCTAATTCAAAAGTTCAGTTTAGCCTAAGTACAGTTTCTATGTTAAAACAGTTCTATTTCAAGCAATTCAGTTTAGCATAAGTACTCAGTTTAGCTCTATTCAACCCATAGATAAGCCCCTATTAGGTGCTACGATTCCGGACCAGAGGGGACCAGTAGCAATGGCAATAAAGGGGTACTCCGCATTCCCCAAAGCTCCAGCATTACTGGAACCTCACCATCAGATTGTTTAGTGTCATATCCAGGACATTCGTCGTGGGTGTCTTACCCCTCTGCAGTTGGTGTATTATACCAGCAAGAGGTGCGTTTATTGTGACGGTTACCGGTGATCCGAGTTCAAACCCGAACGAAGTTGTTTACATTTCGCTTTTCGCTAAGATTCTTTGGGAAAGACATGAATTCTCTAGCTATGGTGGGTAAATAGCAAAGCAAACTGCTTTCTTTTGCTTTGATAAGGCAACTAGTCTATGAGAAGGAAAACTTGGAATTCAGATCTGTTGGACTGCGTTTAACAATTGACCTTGTGTTACATCCTTCCCGTGGCAAGTGGTTTTGATTGGTTTGGTTTGGTTTGGTTTTATGGCATATCAACCATTGTAGGTTATCTAATGCCAAATCCTTTTCTACACATATATTAGATTTCATTTGAAAACACATTTTGTTGATAACATTTTTAAACGAGCCTGAATTCATTTTTTTACGCACAGTTAAATGATTTCAAGATTTGCAATTCATCACTTATTATTCTATACATTATCATTCGTTTTAATGAAAAAGAAATCCATCGGTGATCTGACATCACTCGATATCATCTTTCCTAGTCTTGAAGAAGGTTCCTTCGAAGGGAAACGTTTAAACGTCGACTTTCTTTTACATTAAATTCTTCTCTTTGGATTACTTTTTTTCTATTTTTCCTATATATATATATATATATATATATATAATCATCCTCTGAAAACCTTGTCATAAAGTCGGATTTTTTTTTCTAGTTTTTCCCTTATATATATATATATATATATATATATATATATATATATATATATGCGTGTGTGTGCGTGTTGAAAAGATAGATTTGTCGTGAATCTGCCAGTATGATAGAAATACGTGGAAAGTTGGATAAATCAAACACTTAACTCAAATTTAGATGTGTGATATTTCGTTCGGGCTTTATGTCATCTTCACGAACCTCTTCAAGGGAGAAGTTCGCGAAGATAAAATAAGAACTTCAAGGAAAACGTTCGTGAAGATGAAATAAAGCCCGAACGAAATATCGCACATCTAAATTTGAATTAAGTGTCTGATTTATCCAACTTTCCACATGTTCCTAATATATATATATATATATATATATATATATATATATATATATATATACACACATATATATATATATATATATATATTAATGAGTGTGTGTGAGTGTGTGTGAATATATATTGGCTTGTGTAGGAGTTGATGGAGTCACAAATTTCCTACCAGTACCATTGAAGAGGAACGCTGATGGGATGGATGAGCTCAGATCCATGTTTTTCACAAAGTCAGCTTAGATGTTCGATGTTCATGAGTAAATAAAGAATAATATTACATATTTTTATAATGAAGAATAAGAACTGCGTTGTACCCTAATAATTAAAATTTTCTTTTATGTTTAAATCTTTTTGTAGTGTATTTTGTTATATTCCTATTTCTCTCGCCATAGAATCTTTCTAAAATTTATTTCAAGTCGAATACATCCAAATATGTGGCTTTTTTTTTACAGGAGTGAGTAATGCTGGGTAACCTTACTAGTAGGAATATATTTCAATATGAGCCAAAGATTGGCTTCCTGATTTTTTTTTCTGGGCTGAGAATTTTCATACTACTTTAAGGAATAAGAAAAAAGACAGTCTATAATTAGGGTTTGAGGGATACAGCAGAAAAATTATAGTGAAAATAAATGGTCAGAAGAAATAAATTAAAGGTAAAAGAGTGCAATAATTAAGAGTGAACGCGAAAGAGCAGAGGATTTAGCGTAAGATAAAAGAGAGAAAGAGCACAAGAGTTTGGGAAAGCACAATAATTAGAAAAAAGGCAAAAGAGCACATGAATTAGTGTGAAGGTGTAAAAGCATATTAATTAGTGTGAAGAAGAAAGAGCAGATGAATTACTGTGAAGGTGTAAAAGCACATTAATTAGTGTGAAGGCGAATGAGCACACGAATTAGTGTGGAGGAGAATGAGCACGTGAATTAGTATGAAGGTGTAAAAGCACATAAATTAGTGTGAAGGTGTAAAAGCACATTAATTAGTGTGAAGGCGAAAGAGCACATTAATTAGTGTGAAGGCGAAAGAGCACATGAATTAGTGTGAAGGTGTAAAAGCACAAGAATTAGTGGGAAGGTGTAAAAGCACATTAATTAGTGTGAAGGTGTAAAAACACATTAATTAGTGTGATGGTGAAACAGCACATTAATTAGTGTGAAGGTGTAAAAGCACATTAATTAGTGTGAAGGCGAATGAGCACATGTATTAGTGTGAAGGTGAAAGAGCACATGAATTACTGTGAATGTGTAAAAGCACATTAATTAGTGTGAACACGAAAGAGCACATTAATTAGTGTGAAGGCGAAAGAGCACATGAATTAGTGTGAAGGTGTAAAAGCACATGAATTAGTGTGAAGGCGAAAGAGCACATGAATTAGTGTGAAGGAAAAAGAGCACATAAATTAGTGTGAAGGTGTAAAAGCACATTAATTAGTGTGAAGGTGAAACAGCACATTAAATAGTGTGAAGGTGTAAAAGAACATTAATTGGTGTGAAGGTGAAAGAGCACATGAATTAGTGTAAAGGTGTAAAAGCACATTAATTAGTGTGAAGGCGAAAGAGCACTTGAATTAGTGTGAAGGTGTAAAAGCACATTAATTAGTGTGAAGGCGAAAGAGGTCATAAATTAGTGTGAAGGCAAAAGAGAAAATAAATTAGTGTGAAGGTGTAAAAGCACATTAATTAGTGTGAAGGCGAAAGAGGTCATAAATTAGTGTGAAGGCAAAAGAGAAAATAAATTAGTGTGAAGGTGAAACAGCACATTAATTAATGTGAAGGTGTAAAAGCATATTAATTGGTGTGAAGGTGAAAGAGCACATTAATTACTGTAAAGGTGTAAAAGCACATTAATAAGTGTAAAGGCGAAAGAGCACTTGAATTAGTGTGAAGGTGTAAAAGCACATGAATTAATGGGAAGGTGTAAAAGCACATGAATTAGTGTGAAGGTGTAAAAGCACATGAATTAGTGTGTAGGTGTGAAAGTACATTAATTAGTGTGAAGGTGTAAAAGCACATGAATTAGTGTGAAGGTGTGAAATTACATTAATTAGTGCGAAGGTGAAAGAGCACATTAATTAGTGTGAGCGCGTAAGAGCACATTAATTAGTTAGAAGACGAAAGAGCACATGAATTAGTGTGAAGGTGTAAAAGCACATGAATTAGTGTGAACACAAACGAGCACATGAATTAGTGTGAAGGCAAAAAAGCACATGAATTAGTGTGAAGGTGTAGAAGCACATGAATTAGTGTGAAGGTGTAAAAGCACATGAATTAGTGTGAAGGTGTAAAAGCACATGAATTAGTGTGAAGGTGAAACAGCACATTAATTAGCGTGAAGGTGTAAAAGCACATTAATTAGTGTGAAGGCGAATGAGCACATGAATTAGTGTGAAGGCGAAAGAGCACTTGAATTAGTGTGAATTTGTAAAAGCACATTAATTAGTGTGAAGGCAAAAGAGCACATGAATTAGTGTGAAGGCAAAAGAGCACATAAATTAGTGTGAAGGTGTAAAAGCACATTAATTAGTGTGTAGGGGAAACAGCACATTATTTAGAGTGAAGGTGTAAAAGCACATTAATTGGTGTGAAGGTGAAAGAGCACATTAATTAGTGTAAAGGTGTAAAAGCACATTAATTAGTGTGTAGGCGAAAGAGCACGTGAATTAGTGTGAAGGTGTAAAAGCACATGAATTAGTGTGAAGGTGTAAAATCACATGAATTAGTAGAAAGGTGTAAAAGCACATTAATTAGTGTGAAGGCGAAAGAGCACTTGAATTAGTGTGAAGGCTAAGGACCACATGAATTAGTATGAAGGTGTAAAAGCACATGAATTAGTGTGAAGGTGTAAAAGCACATGAATTAGTGTGAAGGCGAAAGAGCACATGAATTAGTGTGAAGGCCAAAGAGCACATGAATTGGTGTAAAGGTGAAAGAGCACATGAATTAGTGTGAAAGTGTAAAAGCACATTAATTAGTGCGAAGGCGAATAAGCACATGAATAAGTGTGAAGGTGTAAAAGCACATTACTTAGTGTGAAGGTGAAACAGCACATTAATTAGTGTGAAGGCGAAGGAGCACATGAATTATTGTGAGGGCGAAAGAGCACATGAATTAGTGTGAAGGTGTAAAAGAACATTAATTAGTGTGAAGGCGAAAGAGCACATGAATTAGTGTGAACGCGAAGGAGCACATAAATTAGTGTGAAGGCTAAAGAGCACATGAATTATTGCGAAGGTGTAAAAGCACATTAATTAGTGTGAAGGCGAAAGTGCACATTAATTAGTGTGAAGGCGAAAGAGCACATGAATTAGTGTGAAGGCGAAAGAGCACAAGAATTAGTGTGAAGGTGTAAAAGCACATGAATTAGTGGGAAGGTGTAAAAGCACATGAATTAGTGTGAAGGCAAAAGAGCACATGAATTAGTGTGAAGGTGTAAAAGTACATGAATAGGTGTAAAGGCAAAAGAGCACATGAATTAGTGTGAAGGTGAAAGAGCAAAAGAATTAGTGGAAAAGTGTAAAAGCACATAAATTAGTGTGAAGGTGTAAAAGCACATTAATTAGTGTGAAGGCAAAAGGATACATGAATTAGTGTGATGGTGTAAAAGCACAAAAATAAGTGTGAAGGCGTAAGAGCACATGAATTAGAGTGAAGGTGTAAAAGCACATTAATTAGTGTGAAGGCGAAAGAGCACATGAATTAGTGTGACGGCAAAGACCACATTAATCAGTGTGAAGGTGTAAAAGCACATGAATTAGTGTGAATGCGAAAGAGCACATGAATTAGTGTGGAGGTGTAAAAGCACATTAATTAGTGTGAAGGCGAAAGAGCACATTAATTAATGTGAAGGCGAAAGAGCACATTAATTAGTGTGAAGGTGTAAAAGCACATGAATTAGTGTGAAGGCGATAGAGCACATAAATTAGTGTGAAGGTGAAAGAGCACATTAATTAGTGTGAAGGTGTAAAAGCAAATTAATTAGTGTGAAGGTGAATGAGCCCATGAATTAGTGTGAATGTGTAGAAGCACATTAAATAATGTGAAGGTTAAAGAGTACTTGAATTATTGTGAAGGCGAAAGAGCACATGAATTAGTGTGAACGCAAAAGAGCACATGAATTAATGTGAAGGCCAAAGAGCACAAGAATTAGTGTGAAGGTGTAAAAGCACATGAATTAGTGGTAAGGTGTAAAAGCACATGAATTAGTGTGAAGGCAAAAGAGCACATGAATTAGTGTGAATGTGTAAAAGCACATAAATTAGTGTGAAGGCGAAAGAGCACATGAATTAGTGTGAAGGCAAAAGAGCATATGAATTAGTGTGAAGGTGTAAAAGCATTTTAATTAGTGTGAAGGCAAAAGTGCACATGAATTAGTGTGAAAGTGTAAAAGCACATGAATTAGTGTGAAGGCAAAAGAGCAATGGACTAGTGTGAAGGTGTAAAATCACATGAATTAGTGTGAAGGCAAAAGAGCACGTGAATTAGTGTGAAAGTGTAAAAGCACATGAATTTTTGTGAAGAGGAAAGAGCACATAAAGTAGTGTGAAGGTGTAAAAGCACATTAATTAGTGTGAACGCGAAAGAGCACAATAATTAGTTTGAAGGCAAAAGAGCACATGAATTGGTGTAAAGGTGTAAAAGCACATTAATTAGTATGAAGGCGAAAGAGCGCATTAATTAATTTGAAGGTGTAAAAGCACATGAATTAGTGTGAAGGCGAAAGAGCACATGAATTAGTGTGAAGGCCACAGAGCACATGATTTAGTGTAAAGGCAAAAGAGCACATGATTTAGTGTAAAGGCGAAAGAGCACATAAATTAGTGTGAAGGCGAAAGAGCACATGAATTAGAGGGACTGTGTAAAAGCTCATTAATTAGAGTGAAGGTGAAAGAGTACATTAATTAGTGTGAAGGTGTAAAAGCAAATTAATTAGTGTGAAGGTGAAAGTGCACATTAATTAGTGTGAAGGTGTAAAAGCAAGTTAATTACTGTGAAGGTGAAAGAGCATATGAATTAGTGTGAAAGTGTAAAAGCACCTTAATTAGTGTGAAGGCGAAAGAGCACATGAATTAGTGTGAAGGTGTAAAAGCACAGTAAGTAGTAGGAAGAGGTAAAAGCACATGAATTAGTGTGAAAGCGAAAGAGCACATGAATTAGTGTGAAGGTGTAAAAGCACATTAATTAGTGTGAAGGTGAATGAGCACATGAATTAGTGTGAAGGTGTAAAAGCACATTAAAAAATGTGAAGGCGAAAGAGCACTTAAATTAGTGTGAAGGCAAAAGAGCACATGAATTAGTGTGAACGCGAAAGAGCAATTGAATTAGCGTGAACCCGAAAGAGCACATGAATTAGTGTGAAGACCAAAGAGCAAAGACTTAGTGTGAAGGTGTAAAAGCACATTAATTAGTGTGAATGTGTAAAAGCACATAAATTAGTGTGAAGGCGAAAGAGCGCATGAACTACTGTGAAGGTGTAAAAGCACATGAATTAGTGTGAAGGCAAAAGACCACATTAATTAGTGTGAAGGCAAAAGAGCACTTAAATTAGTGTGAAGGTGTAAAAAAACATTAATTAGTGTGAAGGAGAAAGAGCACATGAACTAGTGTGAAGGTGTAAAAGCCCATGAATTAGTGTGAATGTGTAAAAGCACATAAATTAGTGTGAAGGCGAAAGAGCAAATTAATTAATTTGAAGGCAAAAGAGCACATGAATTAGTGTGAAGGTGTAAAAGCACTTTAATTAGTGTGAAGGCGAAAGGCCACATGAATTAGAGTGAAGGTGTAAAAGCACATTAATTAGTGTGAAGGCAAAAGAGCACATGAACTAGTGTGAAGGTGTAAAAGCACATGAATTAGTGTGAAGACAAAAGAGCACATGAATTAATGTGAAGGTGAAAGAGCACATGAATTAGTGGGAATGTGTAAAAGATCATAAATTAGTGTGAAGGCGAAAGAGCACATTAATAAGTGTGAAGGCAAAAGAGCACATGAATTAGAGTGAAGGTGTAAAAGCACTTTAATTAGTGTGAAGGCGAAAGAGCACATGAACTAGTGTGAAGGTGTAAAAGCACATGAATTAGTGTGAAGACAAAAGAGCACATGAATTTTTGTGAAGGCGAAAGAGCACATGAACTAGTGTGAAGGTGTAAAAGCACATTAATTAGTGTAAAGGCGAAGGAGCAAAATAATTAGTTTGAAGGCGAAATAGCACATGAATTAGTGTGAAGGTGTAAAAGCACATTAATTTGTGTGAAGGTGAAAGAGCACATTAATTAGTGTGAAGGTGTAAAAGCACATGAAATAGTGTGAGGGCGAAAGAGCACATGAATTAATGTGAGTGAAGGTGTAAATGCACATTAATTACTTTGAAGGTGGAAGAGCACATTAATTAGTGTGAAGGTGTAAAAGCAAATTAATTAGTGTGAAGGTGACAGAGCACATTAATTAGTGTGAAGGTGTAAAAGCAAATTGATTAGTGTGAAGGTGAAAGAGCATATGAATTAGTGTGAAGGTGTAAAAGCACCTTAATTAGTGTGAAGGCAAAAGAGAACATGAACTAGTGTGAAGGTGTAAAAGCACATTAATTAGTGGGAAGGTGTAAAAGCACACGAATTAGTGTAAAGGCGAAAGAGCACATGAATTAGTGTGAAGGTGTAAAAGCACATTGATTAGTGTGAAGGTGAAAGAGCACATTAATTAGTGTGAAGGTGTAAAAGCAAATTAATTAGTGTGTAGGTGAAGGAGCACATGAATTATTGTGAAGGTGTAAAAGCACATTAAATAGTGTGAAGGCGAAAGAGCACTTAAATTAGTGTGAAGGCAAAAGAGCACCTTAATTAGTGTAAAGGCGAAAGAGAACATGAATATGTGTGAATGTGTAAAAGCACATTAATTAGTGTGAAGGCAAAAGAGCAAAAGAATTAGTGTGAAGGTGTAAAAGCACATGAATTAGTGGGAAGGTGTAAAAGCACATGAATTAGTCTGAAGGCGAAAGAGCATAAGAATTAGTGAGAAGGTTTAAAAGCACATTAATTAGTGTGAAGGTGAAAGAGCACATGAATTAGTGTGAAGTTGTAAAAGCACATTAATTAGTGTGAAGGCGAAAGAGCACTTCAATTAGTGTGAAGGTGAAAGAGGACATGAATTAGTGTGAAGGCCAAAGAGCACATGAATTAGTGTAAAAGTGAAAGAGCACATGAATTAGTGTAAAGGTGTAAAAGCACATGAATTAGTGTGAAGGCAAAAGAGCACAAGAAATAGTGTGAAGTGTAAAGGCACAATAATTAGTATGAAGGCGAAAGAGCACATGAATTAGTGTGAAGGCGAATGAGCACATGAATTAGTGTGAAAGCCAAAGAGCACATGGATTAGTGTGAAGGTGTAACAGCACATGAATTAGTGTGAAGGTAAAAGAGCACATGAATTAGTGTGAAGGCGAAAGAGCACGTGAATTAGTGTGAAGGTGTAAAAGCACATGAATTAGTGTGAATGCGTAAGAGCTCACGAATTATTGTGAAGGTGTGAAAGCACATGAATTAGTGTGAACGCGAATGAGCACATGAATTAGTGTGAAGGTGAGAGTTCCCATGAATTTGTGTGAAGGTGTAAAAGCACATTAATTAGTGTGAAGGCGAAAGAGCACATGAATTAGTGTGAAGGTGTAAAAGCACATGAATTAGTGTGAAGGTAAAAGAGCACATGAATTAGTGTGAAGGCAAAAGAGCACATGAATTAGTGTGAAGGTGTAAAAGCATATTAATTAATGTGAAGGCGAAAGAGCACATGAATTAGTGTGAATGTGTAAAAGCACATTAATTAGTGTGAAGGCGAAAAAGCACATGAATTAGTGTGAAGGTGTAAAAGCACATTAATTAGAGTGAATGCAAAAGAGCACGTGAATTAATGAAAAGGTGTAAAAGCACATTAATTAGTGTGAAGGTGAAAGAGCACATGAATTAGAGTGAATGCAAAAGAGCACGTGAATTAGTGTAAAGGTGTAAAAGCACATTAAATAGTGTGAAGGTGAAAGAGCACATTAATTTGCGTGAAGGTGTAAAATCAAATCAATTAGTGTGAAAGCGAATGAGCACATGAATAAGTGTGAAGGTCTAGAAGCACATTAAATAGTGTGAAGGCGAAAGAGCTCTTGAATTAATGTGAAGGCGAATGAGCACATGAATTAGTGTGAACGCAAAAGAGCACATGAATTAATGTGAACGCAAAAGAGCACAAGAATTAGTGTGAAGGTGTAAAAGCACATGAATTAGTGGGAAGGTGTAAAAGCACATGAATTAGTGTGATGGTGTAAAAGCACATAAATTAGTGTGAAGGCAAAAGAGCACATGAATTAGTGTGAAGGCAAAAAAGCACTTAAATTAGTGTGAAGGTGTAAAAGCACATAAATTAGTGTGAAGGCGAAAGAGCACATGAATTAGTGTGAATGTGTAAAAGCACATTAATTAGTGTGAAGGCGAAAGAGCACATGAATTAGTGTGAAGGTGTAAATGCACATGAATTAGTGTGAAGGAGAAAAAGCCCTTGAATTAGTGTGAAGGTGAAAGAGCACATGAATTAGTGTGAAGGTGTAAAAGCACATTAATTAGTGTGAAGGAGAATGAGCACATGAATTAGTGTGAAGGTGAAGGAGCATATGAATTAGTGTGAAGGTGTAAAAGCACATTAATTAGTGTGAAGGAGAATGAGCACATGAATCATTGTGAAGGTTAAAGAGCACATGCAAAAGTGTGAAGGTGTAAAAGCACATGAATTAGTGTGAAGGAAAAAGAGCACATGAATTAGTGTGAATGTGAAGTGCACATGAATTAGTGTGAAGGTGTAAAAGCACATTAATTAGTGTGAAGGAGGATGAGCACATGAATTAGTGTGAAGGAGAAAGAGCACATGAATTAGTGTGAAGGCGTAAGAGCACATGAATTAGTGTGAAGGTGTAAAAGCACATGAATTATTGCGAAGGCGAAAGAGCACATAAATTAGTGTGAAGGCGATAGAGCACATGAATTAGTGTGAAGGCGAAAGAGCACATGAATTAGTGTGAAGGTGTAAATGCACATAAATTAGTGTGAAGGGGAAAGGGCACATGAACTAGTGTGAAGGCGAAAGAGCACATGAATTAGTGTGAAGGTGTAAAAGCACATTAATTAGTGTGAAGGCGAAAGAGCACATTAATTAGTGTAAAGGCGAAAGAGCACATGAATTAGTGTGAAGGTGTAAAAGTACATTAATTGGTGTGAAGGTGAAAGAGCACATGAGTTAGTGTGAAGGTGAGAGTTCCCATGAATTAGTGTGAAGGTGTAAAAGCACATTAATTAGTGTGAATGTTAAAGAGCACATTGATTTGCGTGAAGGTGTAAAAGCAAATTAATGAAAGTGAATGAGCACATGAATAAGTGTGAAGGTCTAGAAGCACATTAAATTGTATGAAGGCGAAAGAGCTCTTGAATTAATGTGAGGGCGAATGAGCACATGAATTAGTGTGAACGCTAAAGAGCACATGAATTAATGTGAACGCAAAAGAGCACAAGAATTAGTGTGTAGGTGTAAAAGCACATGAATTAGTGGGAAGGTGTAAAAGCACATGAATTAGTGTGATGGTGTAAAAGCACATAAATTAGTGTGAAGGCGAAAGAGCACATGAATTAGTGTGAAGGCAAAAGAGCACATGAATTAGTGTGAAGGTGTAAAAGCACATTAATTAGTGTGAAGGCAAAAGAGCACATGTATTAGTGTGAATGTGTAAGAGCATATAAATTAGTGTGAAGGCGAAAGAGTACATTAATTAGTGTGAAGGCAAAAGAGCACTTAAATTAGTGTGAAGGTGTAAAAGCACATAAATTAGTGTTAAGGCGAAAGAGCACATCAATTAGTGTGAATGTGTAAAAGCACATTAATTAGTGTGTAGGCGAAAGAGCACATGAATTAGTGTGAAGGTGTAAATGCACATGAATTAGTATGAAGGAGAAAAAGCACTTGAATTAGTGTGAAGGTGAAAGAGCACATGAATTAATGTGAAGGTGTAAAAGCACATTAATTAGTGTGAAGGAGAATGAGCACATGAATTAGTGTGAAGGTGAAGGAGCACATGAATTAGTGTGAAGGTGTAAAAGCACAATAATTAGTGTGAAGGAGAATGAGCACATGAATTATTGTGAAGGTTAAAGAGCACATGAAAAAGTGTGAAGGTGTAAAAGCACATGAATTAGTGTGAAGGAGAAAGAGCACATGAATTAGTGTGAATGTGAAAGTGCACATGAACTAGTGTGAAGGTGTAAAAGCACATTAATTAATGTGAAGGTGGATGAGCACATGAATTAGTGTGAAGGAGAAAGAGCACATGAATTAGTGTGAAGGCGAAAGAGTACATGAATTTATGTGAAGGCGTAAGAGCACATGAATTAGTGTGAAGGTGTAAAAGTA
This sequence comes from Sepioteuthis lessoniana, assembly GCA_963585895.1. Classification (NCBI taxonomy): domain Eukaryota; kingdom Metazoa; phylum Mollusca; class Cephalopoda; order Myopsida; family Loliginidae; genus Sepioteuthis; species Sepioteuthis lessoniana. Next base: position 113,429,456 of record OY757914.1, on the reverse strand, counting down.
CATGAAGTAGTGCGAAGGCGAAAGAGCACATAAATTAGTGTGAAGGCGATAGAGCACATGAATTAGTGTGAAGGCGAAAGAGCACATGAATTAGTGTGAAGGTGTAAATGCACATAAATTAGTGTTAAGGTGAAAGAGCACATGAACTAGTGTGAAGGCGAAAGAGCACATGAATTAGTGTGAAGGTGTAAAAGCACATTAATTAGTTTGAAGGCGAAAGAGCACATGAATTTGTGTGAAGGTTAAAGAGCACATGAATTTGTGTGAAGGTGTAAAAGCACATGAATTAGTGTTAAGGTGAAAGAGCACATGAATTAGTGTGAAGGCGAAATAGCACATGAATTAGTGTGAAGATTTAAAGCACATTAATTAGTGTGAAGGTGAAAGTGCACATGAGATTAGTGTGAAGGTGTAAAAGCACATTAATTTGTGTGAAGGCGAAAGAGCACATGAATTTGTGTGAAGGTGTAAAAGCACATTAATTAGTGTGAAGGTGTAAAAACACATTAATTAGTGTGAACGCGAAAGAGCAAATGAACTAGTATGAAGGTTAAAGAGCACATAAATTAGTGTGAGGGCGAAAGAGCACATGAACTAGTGTGAAGACGAAAGAGCACATGAATTAGTGTGAAGGTGTAAAAGCACATGAATTAGTGTGAATTCGAAAGAGCACATGAACTAGTGTGAAGGTGTAAAAGCACATGAATTAGTGTGAAGGTGTAAAAGCACATGAATTAGTGGGAAGGTGTAAAAGTTCATTAATTAGTGTGAAGGCGAAAGAGCACATGAATAAGTGTGGAGGCGTAAAAGCACATGAATTAGTGTGAAGGCAAAAGAGCACATGAACTAGTGTGAAGGTGTAAAAGCACATGAATTAGTGTGAAGGCGTAAAAGCACATGAATTAGTGTGAAGGCGAAAGAGCACATGAATCAGTGTGAAGGTGTAAAAGCACATGAATTAGTGGGAAGGTGTGAAAGCTCATTAATTAATGTGAAGGCGAAAGAGCACATAAATTAGTGTGAAGGTGTAAAAGCACATTAATTAGTGTTAAGGTTTAAAAGCACATTAATTAGTGTAAAGCGAAAGAGCACATGAATTAGTGTGAAGGTGTAAAAGCACATGAATTAGTGTGAAGGTTAATGAGCACATGAATTAGTGTGAAGGCGAAAGAGCACATGAATTTTTTGAAGGTTTAAAAGCACATTAATTAGTGTGACGGCGAAAGAGCACATGAATTATTGTGAAGGTGTAAAAGCACATGAATTTGTGTGAAGGCGAAAGAGCACATGAATTAGTGTGAAGGCGAAAGAGCACATGAAATATTGTGAAGGTGTAAAAGCACATTTATTAGTGTGACGGCGAAAGAGCACATGAATTAATGTGAAGGTGTAAAAGCACATGAATTTGTGTGAAGGCGTAAAAGCACATGAATTAGTGTGAAGGCAAAAGAGCACATGAATTAGTTTGAAGGTGTAAAAGCACATGAATTAGTGGGAAGGTGTAAAAGCTCATTAATTAGTGTGAAGGCGTAAAAGCACATGAATTAGAGTGAAGGTGAAAGAGCACATGAATTAGTGTGAAGGTGTAAAAGCACATGAATTAGTGTGAAGGTGAAAGTGCACATGAATTAGAGTGAAAGCATAAGAGCATTCCGCGACCTGCCGATAAACGTAAATCGATCGGATTACTCGCTCGCCTTAGGACAATTATATCCGGATTTGGCTGGAAATGAGTAAGCCTTTTTTATGACCTTGATATCCCGTTACAGCTAAAAAAAAAAAGGGGATAAATTAAAATTGATAAAATTTACGAAACACTTCGGCCAAAAATAACTTGATAAATATGGAATTAATAGTCGTTGCCAGCTTATAGCAGGTTAAAAAAAGTACTTAATCGCTACACCCATTTCTATAAAAGAATTTACTATTCACGCGGCTGGAGCTGTGTTTCAGAGCACCTCCTTAATATCAACAAGCCCTTTTTCAACGCTGGTTGTCCCGTCCTTTGCGGCGTTGCTTTGTGTCCTGTGGTGGGGCTCTCTCGACCGGCGGTGGTTGCGTGCTGCACAGTTCGTTCGAGTGTGTTCCACCACTGGATACATCACCTCTGACCTCAGGGGGCCGTCCCCCCAGGCTTTAACCCTCTTCGGAGGGGTTGGGTTCATCGCCCCGCGCCTGAGGCGCCCTTAAAAAGGGAATGCCGACGGGGTCCGAGGCATTTTTGGAACTGCCTGTCGCTTTGGGCTTCGGCCTTGCGACAGGACCCACCTTAAAAACCGCGTTGTGCCACATTCGTTCGCTGGTGAGGCGTAGTATAAATATCGGCACGTTCTTTGCGGAGCTCATACGAGGAAAAGAATCCTACGTTATTCGTGGTTGCATTCACCTCACCGCCACTTCTAGTGATAGATTCAACAACCTTTTTTACGGTCCTTTTTAAGGGCTATGAGAGGTACCCTTCTGTGGGTCAGAGTATCTCTGGTGGTCATTAACGACCAGTCGAAATAGACGGCCTGGAGGCAAACACGAAGAGGACTCACAAAGACCAGCCAGCCTTAACCATCGCTCGGTTCCGCTCGTTCGTTCGGCCGCGCAACGCTAAAGGCACGGGTTAGCCTTTAGCTCCAACTTCGATACTTGCGCAGCGCTAAAATAACGCCAATCTTAGCCGTGGCCCTCTGGCCTGCTTGCTCGATTGTGCACAGCTTTGGCGCGAAAAGCCTTAGCTACCGCACAGCTTTGGCGCGAAAAGCCTTAGCTATCGTCTCGATCCGCTGTCACAGCTTTGGCGCGAAAAGCCTTAGCTATCGTCTCGATCCGCTGTCACAGCTTTGGCGCGAAAAGCCTTAGCTACCACACAGCTTTGGCGCGAAAAGCCTTAGCTATCGTTTCGATCAGCCCTCACAACTTTGGCGCAAAAAGCCTTAGCAACCGCTCAGCTTTAGCGTGAACAGCCATAGTTACCGTCAACGATACGCCTGCACAGCTATATGGTACGAACAGCCATAGCTACCGTCAACGATACGCCCGCACAGCTATATGGCGTGAACAGCCATAGCTACCGTCAACGATACGCCCGTACAGCTATATGGCACGACAAAGCCATAGCCACCGTAAACGATACGCTCGCACATCTAGGGGCACGACTAAGCCCTAGCTTCATCGATCCGCTCGCTCAACTGCGTATATGCTAAGGCCTGGCAAACCTTAGCCACCACCTCTCCGTTCATTCACTCGGTCTGCAGTACTAAGACGCGATTAAGTCTTAGCAAACCACGCTCGCTCCATCTGTACGCTACCAAGCTGCCAGCACTGACTTCGACCACGACGCTGTTACAGACGCTCCTGCATTCTACGACTCGACTGATCTCAGCTTCCAGCAACGATCAACCAACCGCACCTACGACTCGAACATACCAGCTACCGACATCGCCCATCTAGCTGGAAACCGAACACAACGACTACGTCTGTAATTTCTGACAATACATTGCCATCCTTGTTGTATTTGTTACCTTGCCTCTTTGTTCTCTTCATTGTCTTTGGTTTTCACTACTCACACGCTTTAAACTAAATTCATTTGCGGGGTCGACTCGTTTATCGGCTCCACAACAAGCACATGAATTACTGTGAAGGCAAAAGAGCACATGAATTACTGTGAAGGTGAAAGAGCACATGAATTACTGTGAAGGCGAAAGAGCATATGAATAGTGTGAAGGTGAAAGAGCACATGAATTACTGTGAAGGCGAAAGAGCATATGAATTACTGTGAAGGCGAAAGAGCATATGAATTACTGTGAAGGCGAAAGAGCACATGAATTAATGTGAAGGCGAAAGAGCATATGAAATAGTGTGAAGGTAAAAGAGCACATGAATTACTGTGAAGGCGAAAGAGCATATGAAATAGTGTGAAGGTGAAAGAGCACATGAATTAGTGTGAAGGTGTAAGAGCATATGAAATAGTGTGAAGGTGAAAGAGCACATGAATTACTGTGAAGGCGAAAGAGCACATGAATTACTGTGAAGGCGAAAGAGCATATGAAATAGAGGGAAAGTGAAAGAGCACATGAATTACTGTGAAGGCGAAAGAGCACATGAATTACTATGAAGGCGAAAGTGCATATGAATTACTGTGAAGGCGAACGAGCATATGAATTACTGTGAAGGCGAAAGAGCACATGAATTACTGTGAAGGCGAAAGAGCATATGAAATAGTGTGAAGGTAAAAGAGCACATGAATTACTGTGAAGGCGAAAGGGCATATGAAATAGTGTGAAGGTGAAAGAGCACATGAATTAGTGTGAAGGTGTAAGAGCATATGAAATAGTGTGAAGGTGAAAGAGCACATGAATTACTGTGAAGGCAAAAGAGCACATGAATTACTGTGAAGGCGAAAAAGCATATGAATTACTGTGAAGGCGAAAGAGCATATGAATTACTGTGAAGGCGAAAGAGCACATGAATTACTGTGAAGGCGAAAGAGCATATGAAATAGTGTGAAGGCGAAAGAGCACATGAATTACTGTGAAGGCGAAAGGGCATATGAAATAGTGTGAAGGTGAAAGAGCACATGAATTACTGTGAAGGTGAAAGAGCACATGAATTACTGTGAAGGCGAAAGAGCATATGAATAGTGTGAAGGTGAAAGAGCACATGAATTACTGTGAAGGCGAAAGAGCATATGAATTACTGTGAAGGCGAAAGAGCATATGAATTACTGTGAAGGCGAAAGAGCACATGAATTAATGTGAAGGCGAAAGAGCATATGAAATAGTGTGAAGGTGAAAGAGCACATGAATTAGTGTGAAGGTGTAAGAGCATATGAAATAGTGTGAAGGTGAAAGAGCACATGAATTACTGTGAAGGCGAAAGAGCACATGAATTACTGTGAAGGCGAAAGAGCATATGAAATAGTGTGAAGGTGAAAGAGCACATGAATTAGTGTAAAGGTGTAAGAGCATATGAAATAGTGTGAAGGTGAAAGAGCACATGAATTACTGTGAAGGCGAAAGAGCACATGAATTACTGTGAAGGTGAAAGAGCATATGAATTACTGTGAAGTCGAAAGAGCATATGAATTACTGTGAAGGCGAAAGAGCACATGAATTACTGTGAAGGTAAAAGAGCATATTAAATAGTGTGAAGGTGAAAGAGCACATGAATTAGTGTGAAGGTGTTAGAATATATGAAATAGTGTGAAGGTGAAAGAGCACATGAATTAGTGTGAAGATGTAAGAGCATACGAAATAGTGTGAAGGTGAAAGAGCACATGAATTACTGTGAAGGCGAAAGAGCACATTAATTAGTGTGAAGGTGTTAGAGCATATGAAATAGTGTGAAGGTGAAAGAGCACATGAATTAGTGTGAAGGTGTAAGAGCATATGAAATAGTGTGAAGGTGAAAGAGCACATGAATTACTGTGAAGGCGAAAGAGCATATGAATTACTGTGAAGGCGAAAGAGCACATGAATTACTGTGAAGGCGAAAGAGCACATGAATTACTGTGAAGGCGAAAGAGCACATGAATTACTGTGAAGGCGAAAGAGCACATGAATTACTGTGAAGGCGAAAGAGCATATGAAATAGTGTGAAGGTGAAAGAGCACATGAATTAGTGTGAAGGTGTAAGAGCATATGAAATAGTGTGAAGGTGAAAGAGCACATGAATTACTGTGAAGGCGAAAGAGCACATGAATTACTGTGAAGGCGAAAGAGCATATGAATTACTGTGAAGGCGAAAGAGCATATGAAATAGTGTGAAGGTGAAAGAGCACATTAATTAGTGTGAAGGTGTAAGAGCATATGAAATAGTGTGAAGGTGAAAGAGCACATGAATTACTGTGAAGGCGAAAGAGCACATGAATTACTGTGAAGGCGAAAGAGCATATGAATTACTGTGAAGGCGAAAGAGCATATGAAATAGTGTGAAAGTGAAAGAGCACATGAATTAATGTGAAGGCGAAAGAGCATATGAAATAGTGTGAAGGTGAAAGGGCGCATGAATTACTGTGAAGGCGAAAGAGCATATGAAATAGTGTGAAGGTGAAAGAGCACATGAATTAGTGTGAAGGTGTAAGAGCATATGAAATAGTGTGAAGGTGAAAGAGCACATGAATTACTGTGAAGGCGAAAGAGCATATGAAATAGTGTGAAGTTGAAAGAGCATATGAATTGCTGTGAAGGCGAAAGAGCACATGAATTACTGTGAAGGCAAAAGAGCACATGAATTACTGTGAAGGCGAAAGAGCACATGAATTACTGTGAAGGCGAAAGAGCTCATGAAATACTGTGAAGGTGAAAGAGCACATGAATTAGTGTGAAGGTGAAAGAGCACATGAAATAGTGTAAAGGTTTCAGAGCACATGAAATAGTGTGAAGGTGTAAGAGCCCAGAAAATACTTTTTCTGGGCATCGCTGGACATCGCTGGGGTTGTACAACAAAATTTTCTGAATACATCGTGAGATGTGGTGAAAAGTGTATTGTATAAACCATATATACATTTATATATATATATAACTATTCTATTGTAGAATATATTTTCATATATATATATACATATATATATAGGTGAGTCCTTGTGGTGAGGTGGTTAACGTGCTGAATTGCCATATCGTTGTCAGTTCAAACTCAAGTTGCGCTGTAACGTTCACTTTCGAACAAACACTCTTGGCCAAGGTATGAACTCCCTTATTTCCTCGGCTTACCCTTGTAGGTTAACACTAAGACCACTACCATAATCGTATAAGGGTAGCTTTGGCATTAAATAACCTACGAAGGTTCATACCCCATTAAACAGACAAATGAATCATATATATGTATATCTATGTGTGCGTGTATGTGTGCGTTCGTGCGTGTAGGCTTCATTTGATTTCCTCCATACATCCTAACCCTAACCCTAACCCTGCCAGCTTGTTCGCGGCAGCTTTAACCGGTGAGTTCATGTGACTAAATAATGCGTGCGGTTTCATCTGCCAATAAAACAGATTTCAACAAATCTAATAAATTTTATTTCTTTAATAAAGAGTGAAGTTGGCTGAAAAAAGTTACAAAGTCTTTTCTTGAAAGAACAATAATATTAGAGCATAAATAAACCCAAATATCAACATTACAAGCATGAAAAATTCATACATTCAATGAAGCAATTTTGTTTGACCTTGAACAGCCATTATATTATTTTTGTGTGTATATATGATTTTCCGATATATATATATATATATATATATATATATATTACTATGACGTGCGAAAGCATATTCATGGCGCAAGAGTCAGTTTGTATGTAAGACAATAAAAACAAAATCAGCCGGCAAATATTTTTTATATAGGTACAAATATTTCTAGCGCAAAAATGTCAAAAAAAAAAACAAAAAACAAAAGGTTAAACAAGATGTTTTTTTCGTTCATGGAAAATAATTAAATGATGTTTAAATTAGATACATTCTTAAAAGAACAGAAAGATGTATTTTCATTTAAGAAGTTTTGAAGAGAAATAGAAATGAATCAATAATCTATTGAAGATTTATCAATTCCATTGCTTTATTTAAATTAACTCAGGCTCTGATTTAGATAAAAAAAATCTCGATTGATTTATTTATCATTCTAATTGGTTAATAAAATGTAATTTTAACAATCTAGGAGAGAAAAAAATTCTCAAATTATTTTAGGTTTTGATCCTTCAAATTGTTTACGAGGGAAATTCTATTTTATCGTCAGCTGAAATGAGAACCCAAAGAAACTCGAGCATCACATATGGGAGCGCTGATTGGTCAAGAAATCCAAAAATATATCTTCAAAAATTAAAGCTTCTCCTATCTATTTTTGCACAAAAATTAACGATTTTTCAAGTATCAAAATCCCAATTGATAGTGTTATATTTTGACCTTAGACCCGGCCCAAAATGGTCTCGCCGTAGAGGCAGAGTAACTAAGAGACAGATTTTTTTTTGTGTCTGACGAGGCAGACAGGTATTTTGTGAGTTCCCCTGGGAGTGGAGCTTTGAGGTTGTTATTGGGGAAGATATTTTGAAACAGGATTTTTATTATTAAGAGATGCGCAGAATTTTGACGGAACCAGGTGTGGCGAGGATTCGCAGATTCAGATTAGAAATTGTTTTGATATGAAAAATGTTGTTGGCTGAATTGATAAAAGTTTGGGTTGTTTAGGGAAAAAAAACCCGGGATATTTTGTGCAAAGAAAAAAAAAGAAGAAGAAGAATCCTCGTAAGCTATTGAGAAAGTTTTATTATAAATCAGGCTTAATTTATGGTTCTATAGACTGAAATTGAATAAGCTGGGATGCGAACCTATAGTTATTGAGTTAAGGTAAGGACAGAGAGAGGTAGATATAAGGTTGGAAAAAAAGGGACATTGAATGAGCAATTTATTATGAAAAAAAAAAATGAAAACCAAAACAAAAAAACAAAAAGCTACAGGACAATGAAAATGGCAGAAAAAAAAAGAACTTGAACATTGTTGAACACAGCATATAGAAAAAAAAAAAAAGAAAGAAAGAACAGACATTTTTAGTAAAATAGACAGTACATAGATTGAAAAAAGAAGAAAAGAAAACTGAACATTTGTGAACTGTAATTGTAATATTGTTTTGACTTGTTGTAAAGTGAAAAGATTTTGAGTTTGAAGTTTAAAGGCGACATTAGAACATTTTTTTCCGGTTCATATTATGAAATTTGACGAAAACCATTAACAGAGGATTTTATACTAGGTTTAATAATAATTGCAATTATATTGATTCTAAGTTTTTTTAGAATTTAGGGTTTTCGTGGAATAGGAAATTTTTTTTGGGGGGGTTCTGTTTTGACGAATCGGTGGCTGACGCGAGATTAGGACAGACATTCATCCAAGTGATGTTACAGATTGTTGTTGGGTAGACGGCAAAGAAAGCAATTCTATCGAAGAATTCGCCGGCCCATGAAGCTGTTCTATCTTTTAGATTGGAGTTCCAAGGATGAGTCTTTCAGTCACGATGGTGTTTTGGGTTCGTGTGTGATTTAGCGAAACGATACGAATCTGGGAAAGGTAATATGCCTATATATTGGTAACCACGAGGGTTCCTGATTAAATTGAAAAGAAACCCGGCGTGGGTTTGATCAGGTAAGGTATGTTCCTCAAGGGCTTGCAAACCAATGGGCATGGAAACAGAAACTTATTGAAGAAAATGGGTAACACATTGCTAATTAGTATTTTGCGGGGACTATTTTAGGTGGTTTACAGCATGCGTGCCAGATTGTGATACATTCGGATGTATTGTGATACTTTGTTTTGGGCCATGATTTTTGTAGATTTTTGTGGAATGCTTTGGGCCTTGAAGATATTGTGTTATAGTTTATGGAATTCTCCGGTTACTCCAGGTAGGAACCTGTTGGGCGAAGAACTGGAGTGTGGTCATGAGGAATCCAGGCAAAATGTATTGCTGGAATGACCAGGGTCACGGGATTTGTGACCAGGATCTGGGACCAGAGTATGGTCCTTTTAGGGTTTTGAAATTTCTTCAAGGAATTATAGAGGACCCGTTGTGTTGGGAGAATAAAAAAAATGCATCCGTATGGTACCTTTATGCACACATGTCAAGATGGCCAACCACGCAAATATAGTAAAACGAAATTTAGATAATAATTAGCCGGGCAAGTGTTACATAGAGAGAAGGTCGCCTTCTAAGTAAGATTTTGTTTGCTGTAGTTCAAGTGATTCTTTTTGCGTTTTCAGCCATTTATTGTCCTTGTAAATTATTCTGTAAAATATGTGTGAGGGTGATGGGAACGAACGTGAAGAAAATTCCACATGTGGAATTTTGAAAAATAATTAACGGATGATTGTTATATTTTGACCTTCGACCCGGCCCAAAATGCCATTGAAGGTGATGCACCGGAAGGAAGTGACACATTCCAATTGCAGTTAGGAGAGGAAATCGCGTGGGCGGAAATTGGCTAACAAAATCGGACGAGCTAAAAAATCCCATGATACTCTCATAGACTGACGCACCGGAAGAGAGTGACCTCTGAACTGCATGACAGCTATTTCCGCTTGATGACGATTAAACATGCGATTTCAAAGATCGAGTGGGCGATCGAGTGGACGTTGAACTATTATATAGCTCAGTTGAGTTCGAGTCCCAGTGCCAGTTGCAGTAGAGTTGGAGAAGGATATAGACGAGATGTGGTAGGGAAGCCACATCAGGCCGAAGGGGCCTTTGGCCCCGATGAGTTGAGGTCCGGAGAAGATGCTGATAAGATGCAGTAAAGAAAGCCAGCACCCAGCTGAGTGGACCGCAGGGCTTCCGGTTAAGCATCAGGAGAACGAGAAAGACACAACGTTGACGGCCATAAGAGTGGGGGTCAGAATATTGCAGTTTCTGTTCGGTGTCCAGCTCCCTCTCACAACAAAACCCCATACAACCTTTTCGAACCCTTACAAATAAAGTGAGAGGTATATATATTTTGTTAAAGAAATCTTCGCTCGTCTTTCTTCTTGGTTGTGTTGTCATGATTATGAGCATATAACAATAAATCCCAAGAATTTTTCCTTAAATTCTCACAGAAATAGACTGTTTTCTGTCAGTTCTTAACTTATTCTCAACGTACTGAGTTTCGTTGTTTTTTTTGGGGAGGGGTATAATGCTCCGAATTGCCGATTTTGGAACATTAAAATGATTGGAAAGTGTTGTATATCCATCACCTTGCTTATACATATCAACTATCTTTATTCAAAACTTTTTATTAAGTTCAGTTACCATGGTTACAGAACGAGTGGTACGCACATATTGTCTTCTTCATAATCTTCCAGAATGTTGTAGAATCAGATCAAATCTATTTCATTTTCAAAGTGTGATTGTTTTAAATATCGAAATAAGAACAAAAATCACGATTGACATAAAACAATATTGTTTCATAATTTCCGTAAGGAGAGAAAATAATTTTTGACTGCACCAATTTTTACAAAAATCAATAATTCTAAATGTAATAGACCTTTTTAAAAATCTACAAAATTCACGAATTATTCAAAACTAAATCCAGAACAGAATATTTATTGCAAATTCAGTGAGTACATTGCAAATATTCACCTTTCCTTATAGAAAATATACATGTATTCAGTTGGGACGAATAATTGATACGAATTGTATGCATCGGCCTGTCTAACTACTTGCGTAGAAAATGGAATCGATGACGCGGCTGTTTGCGGTTTACGTTGTGTTAACTGAGAAAGGCATGAATCCATACTCCCACTTGATATGGGGGAATTGTCGCGCACACTGAACTCTCTAGCTTTTGAGGTTGACAAACCGGTCGAGAAAGAAAAAAATCTGAATTTAAAACTAAGGGACATAAGGTTGGCAATTTCACCCTATAAAAATCTATTTGTTGCAGTGACCACAGGACTATCACTGATGTGCTGTGACAGTGGCTTTATGCTCTCTAAAGGAGTCTAGAAAAGTCCACCACCATCACTTATTCATCTATCACAATCTCTTTTGATTTCATTCTGTTTTTGACTATTTATCTTTCTACAGAGAATGCTGGGATATCTTGATTTTTTATTAATAGAGACTGGTTTATTTCCTTATTATTTTGGACATTAATATAGAATTAAATAACTATATACGTATGTGTGAGTCCATATTTCTCTAGAATTATGTGTTTATAAGTGTGTGTGTATGCATGTGTGTGTATATCGATTGTGCATATATATATATATATATATATCATCATCATCATCATCATAACACGAGTGCATTAATTCTCTCTCTCACTTTCATCTCTTCTCTCTCTCTCTCTCTCTCTCTCTCTCTCTCTCTCTCTCTCTCTCTCTCTTGATTTCTCCCTCTTTCTTTCTTTCTTTCTTTCTTTCTTTCTCTCTCTCTCTCTCTCTCTCTCTCTTCACCCATCCCTAATGTTCATCGCTCTTGGCAGGTCCTCAAAACTGTATCCAGTGTCTGCATAGTGTTGTAAGTCTTTCCTGGTCGGCTATCACTGGTGTGTCCATGTGTAGGAGTCCACAGAAGAGCGTCGTTTATGAGTTTATCCTTACTTCTCTAGCAGTGCCCATGGTAAAATAATTAGGGACTCTGGTTGATTGTGAATTGTTTCTAAGCGAGATTTAATGGTCGACCACGGGACGGTGGAAAAGAAAGGAACATATATGAGAAAGAGAATTGAAGCAAGCAGAGAGAGAGAGAGAGAGAGAGAGAGAGAGAGAGAGAGAGAGAGAGAGAGAGAGAGAGACTTTACTTACTCACCTTCTGTGAGAAGAATTGCGTCGGTAGAGTGCCGCAAGAATAATGTGTGGTCGTCCAGAAATATATATAAGACGGAAGTTTTCAACTCAAAGCGGTCAGCTGGTGTCGGCCATTAGTCAGCAGAGTCAACGCGGATCGAGAGCCTGCTTTCTATCAGTCTCATGTGAAAGAAACAAGTTTCTGAAATATCTATCTCAACCTGGACGCAAAGTTTCGTAATAAACAAGACAGAAGTATATTTTTATAAACAAGTGTTGTTGTCACTTTCTCCCCCGATATAAAACACAGATCACAACGCAAAAACACAAAATACTTGAAAAGGTAACATGAATTTTAAAGTGAATATAGAATTTTTGTAACAATAATTGATTAAAAAAAAACAAGTGACTCACAACACAAAAATGAAGTTGGCATGACCATAAACAAGGACAAATGTGAACGAAATAAGAAGTAATATTTAGGATATGACAATATGAGGTATTCACTGGTGCTAAAAACATATGGAAAGTATAATACATTTTTTTATTCAGAAAAGTGTAATTTTCCTTTTATAACAACGTAAAAAGCCGATATAGTTTGAAAGAAATTGAAAAGTCAATTTCAAAGATCTGTACCAACAGAGCTTTCAGATTGTCAAAACTAAAGGTTTACCCAATTTAAATCATGACACCTCTTGCCCACTTGTTGGGGTTAAAAGATCAGATCCTTGATTTTTGTTTTGGTTAAAGTGAAAAGAGGCGTGTGCAGGGATCCTTAAATAACTAAGCCCCTATATTGTCGTTTGATTGGATGACCAATGAAGGGATACTCTTCCCACAGACGTAGATCAACACATTTGATTGGCTGGCTAATCAAAAAATAGTAAAAGTATATAAAATGATCTGTGATTGGTTTATCAATTGGGAATGTTTGTTCCCGGGGGAATGCTCTATAAAAGTAGATATTTTAGGGTTAGATGAGAGACACGTGCGTATGCACAGTCTTTGTGCGTCACTGTGCTGGTACACACTTCGGTCAGCCGTGTTGCTCGGTATACAGATCAGTCCGGGTATGTCCTGGTTCCGGTGGCAGTTGGTCGAGGCCGTTTGACATGGATTCCGAGAAACCGGCATTCATGTCGGGTGTGCCAAGACCGGCATTCTCGAACCTCAGGGGACCGTCCCTCAAGATCTAACCCTCCTTGGAGGGGCTAGGTTTATTGCCTCGCGCCTGAGGCGCCTCTTTTTAGGGGAATACTGACGGGACCCAAAAGATTTTTAATCCACTAGAATCTAATAAGCTTATATCTTTGATGAATGCATGATCCATGGGGACCCACCTAAAACAAAGCCTTGTGCCACACTCGTCCGCTCGGTGGGACGTACGGCAAATAGCGAGAAGGGATCAGGTGTCCATCCCAAAGACAAGAGGATAAGAAAACAAATCTCTCCAAGAACTAAAGCCTTTCCAGCAAAAGCCTTATTCTCCGAAAAATTGAATATGATAGAAAAACTGCACCGGCCAAATACCTCAATTGTCTGCCTCTCAAACACAACAAAAGTGACAATCTCTCTCTCTCTCTATCTCTCTCTCTCTCTCTATATATATATATATATATATACAAATTTCGTTGGACATAATAGACATTTTTTTGTCTACATATTTTCTTGTTGATCCTTTCATATTGCCGTATTGGTTTTATGATATTCGGCGGGATTTGATTGATGTATTTTCCATAATTGTTTATTTCTCAAGTACATTCAAAAGTTACATCACTTTTGTAATAGATCCTCCCCTGATGATGGCCCAAAGTCGGGCAGAAAGTACAAGCAATATGAAAGGATCAACAAGAAAATATGTTGACAAAAAATGTCTATTATGTTCAACAAAATGTGTATTAATGAAGAAATGCTGCCAAAATATACATACATGCATATATATATATATATATATATATATATATATATATATATATATATATATTATTACACCATTGTGTTTCAATAAATGATTATTAATTGTTAACGAAGAGTTTTTCTTGTCTTTGAGTTGCCAACACCAAGGCAACTTGTTCCAGCAAATCACCTGGACCGTCAGAAGTTCCGGATAGATTGTGTCATCCTCCATCAGTGGATCTTTCAAACACAACGTCAGTACTATATTTGTCACCGTTACCAGGATAAGACTAAAGTAAAAGTATCATGTACTATGGTATTACATTTGGCTTTGGTATCGGTGATCGCGATATTGTTATATCTGGCACCGTGAAGCATATTATCGCAATACGAAGGAATGGAATATCGCCCAATGAGAGACTAACCAAGAAATTAGCAGAAGTTTCCACGTCAAGAAAGAAAAGAAACGGGAATCCTTTTTGGGGCTAACCTGATAGAACCGTTCGCAAAGTTATGCAAAAAAACGTCGAGTTTAACTGGACACAAAGACAAACTATCATCTTTGAAATTTTGAAAAGGGCACAAAAAACGAAAGAAAAACAGCGATAAAAATCTTTGATCTAAAAAAAGTGATAAAAGGGAACATGCGATTGCAGCCATTGTATCATAAGAAGCTCACCCAGTAATTCACCAATCAAGAAAATTAACAGCAGTAGAAACAAACTAATCGAATATCGAAAAGAAAACAAATAATAGTGTGGAGCACGGAAAAGACGCAAAACTTCTTATTTGGACGAAAACTTTTACTAAAGTCGGACCAAAAACCGTTATTTAATCCCAGGAAAGAACTTCTAAAGGTTACATCATCGAGAATTTTAAGATGGCTTTTAAACTTATGACATTCGATTTTGACATAATGTATATGAAAGGGAACATAATTTCACAAATAGATGCCCTATTTAGAAGAGAGTTTGGTAATAAAAAGGTAGAAAATTACGAAAATGCAGAAGACAAAATTCTACACTGGGTAGAAACGGACGTTTTGCCTCTGAATCGATACAAAATAGAAACAAGCCAAGACCTTATATTAATTCGAGATACGAGAGAGATCAAAGGGAAATATATGGAGCAATTACTCAATGGCACAAAGACTCCTTAAAGAAACGAGACACAAACTAACAATAGAGGAAGACATAAAAAAAGACATATTAAAGAGTGTACATGATGATGTACGTTGTGGCATAAGGCCAACACAAAGGAGGTGCCCGTGGTGTAATGGTTATCGTCGCAGGAATTGGACACGGCGACACGAGTTCAAATCCTGGGATGATTGCATTTCACATAGCACTAATACCCTTGGGAAAGGTATGAATCCAATTATTGGTAAATAGTAGGGCAGACTAGGTTCTTCAGCCTTGGTGAGGCAACTAGTCTAGGAGAAGGAAAAACTCTGAATTCAAACCTGTTAAACTCCGCTTAAAAAAATTGACCTTGTGTCATATCCTGCCCGAGCGGAGGGGTTGGGTAAATATGATAAGGCCAACACAAAGAAGGTTTAACTTGCAAGTCACGTGGCCAAAATATTCGAAAGAAGATTATATCAACAGATGCCCAAGATGTGCCGAAATAAATTTTTTTAAGCAAACCAAAGTTCACTAATGGCCAAAAAAAAAGCATGGATTAGGGTTCATGCACACGTCAAAGATATAGGCTTATTAAATACTAGTGGACTAAAAAATCCTTAGGATCCGTATACTGAAAATAGAAGTTCTAACTTCGTATTTTATTCGGAAAGTATTTCAGTAATTGCTATCGCGCCAATCTATTTTTATTCAGATGAGCACATGGGTGATGTAATGTTTATCGCGGTAGAAAATGAACTCGGTAAGCCGAGTTCAATTTCTCGACAAGGCAGAGTTCGAGCTAGTTCCCTTGAGAAAGGTGTCAATTCATTTTTCATCCAACTATAGGTGAGTAGTAGTTTAGACTGTGAATACAACCGGTCTAAGAGAAGGAATACACTGAATTCAAACCTCTATCAGTGTGGCAGGGTAACTTACTAGGGTGAAATGACAATATCAAGAGTCCCTAAAGTAGTTTGACATTGTGTTCAAGCTCGTGCTAAGTGATGTAGCATTGTCTTTCTCTTGGAAAATGTCAGTATCGAGAATATGGGAGATCTGCCAAGTGGGAAACTGGTAGTCACCCATACAACCTTGCCCAGACCTACACCGAGATCTAGGTGTAGATCCATGAGGTCTCTTGGAAATAACAGGTGCCAGACAAGTCATGTACAATGATACTAAGCTTAGTTCAATACGGTAAAAAGCAATAAATCTAAGGCACTCGGTTAGTATCGAGCTAATTATCTATAAGATGGGTTTGAGCAACAAATAAAATTCGTAGACTATTCCAGAAATATTGATTTTTAAACGATCATCCGTATCCAAATGGTCAGACGAGAGGGTTCTCGAGAATGATCCCAAAGTCATCAATAGGAGACCAAGCCCTGAATGATCTCATAATAAGATCTTAGTGACTGGTTACAAAAGTAGCTCTGTTACAAATCAAGTTCATGATAGTCCCTCTCAGTTAACCGCCTTTTGCTACTGGTCACGTGTTCAATATGCTATTGTTGAATCCCCTGGAATCATGGTGGGTGGGTCACTCCCTGCAAGTTTTGGTTCACCTTAAATAAATCCTAGTTATCGGTTTTTTTCTTTTACGACGTTTTCTCGAACACAACCAAGTGCCAACTATTTGAAATGTGACCGCGCATTCCATACAAAAGTCATAACACAAAAAAAATTGGCTCTATGGTAGGCGTTAACATTTTATTGTCTCATCATCACATGTGTCGGTAAAAGTTTTCTTGGATATGGAGGGCAGCATTTTATTGTCCCATCATCACATGTGTCGGTAAAAGTTTTCTTGGATATGGAGGGCAGCATTTTTATCGCAAAAATTAATAAATTCAACGCATTAATTCAACGTAGATTTAATTCTTTAATGTTTCGGATCGGTGAATATTGCGAATTTCATGGGCTAACAATTTGTCGTTTGCTTCATTCCAACGTCACTAGATATTAGGAATTCAACATATGCATGAAAATCTCTCTCTCTCTCTCTCTATATATATATATATATATATATATATCACACATACACATACATTACGGTCTAAAAATTAAACTCAAGCATAAACGCATACTCTCTCTCTCTATATATATATATATATATGTCTCTCTCTCTCTCTCTCTCTCTCTTTCTCCATCTCTCTCTCACGCACATTACGTTCCAAAAATTAAACACAAGCATAAACCCATACTCTCTCTCTCTCTCTCACCTCATCTCTCTATCTATATATCTATCTATCTCTCTCACACACACACATAACGGTCCAAAAATTAAACACAAGCATAAACGCATACGCTCTCTCTCTCTCTCTCTCTCTCTCTCTCACACACACACACACACATTACGGTCCAAAAATTAAACACAAGCATAAACGCATATTCTCTCTCTCTCTCTCTCTATATATATATATATCTTTCTATATATATATATATATATATATATATATATGTGTGTGTGTGTGTGTGTGTGTGTGACATGTTGATAAGCTATGTTTTTTAATAACAGCTATAATACATGATGAATTACCAAATGAATTTGATTTTGCACATATCACCAATTATGAAGTATCCAATAAGAACAGAGTTATCTAACAGTTTGAGATCATATCGGTGTTATATCAACGTTGAATACTGTCTAATTAAAACATTCAATCTCAATTCTCAGCCTATTTTTCGATTTTTATTTATATTCTCAACAACTGAATGTTCCCTTTGTTGTTTCTTTACAAATCAATAATACTGTTTTCACAAAATTCTTAAAAGAAACTTTTGATTGATTCTTGATTGATTGATTTTAATGGCTGGCCAACCCATCAATGGTTATTTCATGAGAATAACGTTTGTTTTATGTTTATATTTACATTTTTGTGTAGTTGTTTCTTAAGGTTTGTTTCAATGGCATACAAGTGATTTTTAAACAGATCTATTTAACCCATAGATGGGACCTTAACCGGTACAACAACTCCGGGTCAGAGGGAACCTGGGAGTAATGGCAATGAAGGAGTACCCCAAACTTCCCAGAGCTCCAGAAGTGGGGCCTCAACATCAGATGCAGTTTAGTCTTATATCCAGTATACTAGTTTTATTTAACCCGTAGATGAGACTCTAACAGGTACTACCACTCCCGGTCAGAGTGGACTTGGGAGTAATTGCAATGAAAAGATACTCCAAATTCCTTAGATCTCCAGAAGTGGAGCCTCAGCATCAGATGTAGTTTAGTGTCATACGCAAGACACAACTTTTGGTGCGGTTCTTACCCCTATGAAGAGGATACTGTCAGGGTATTTTGATATCCGCCAATAGAGGAGAAAACTTTTAATAGTGAGATAAATTTCAAGTAGTTTAATCATTTGTAATCTTGAAAACTAATGGAAACATCCAGAGTAAAGTAATTAACAACAGAGATGCAACTTTCCATGTATTAAACTATACATTTTTGATGATTGGTTCAAAAATTATTTGATGTCTCGTTTCAACGCGAACCGAAAACGATCTTATTCAAAAAAAAAAAAAAAAAATTAAGTCATACTGAAATGAAACTGAGTCATAAAACAAACTTTGTTTTTTTCTTTGACTGTTTTTTTTACTGGCATTTTCTTTAGTCTTTTCAATTTACTTATTTTATTTAACTAAAATGGATAATCAAACATGTAAAGAACATTTAAATAGTCGGATGTTTATAAATTGTTTAATAATGAACTCAAAAGGCAAAATATAAGATTTTTTTAAAACCTGAATTCAAATCAAAATAAAATGGTTGTCCAGGCATCAAAATTAAACAATTTAGAAATGTAATTCAAATTTACAAAAAAAAAAAAAAAAAAAAAAAACGGATATTTGAATATTTACGCTGTTACTTAAATATGTCTAATAAAATTAAATTCATATCTTATCGTGATACAAAAAGGGTAAAATGTTGCAACTGATTAACTTATCCAGGATGTTTCTAAAATTTGTTGATTTACAAAGTTTCAAAGTTTTAACAATTTTAACTCATGATTTTAAAGAAAATTTTGTATCAATTCAAGAAATTTTTTAATTGGTTGTATCAGTTTATGATGGAAACAAAAATTTGAATTAGAATGAATTAAATTATCTTTTAATGTAAATAAATCCTCAAGATATATATGTATATATATATATATATATATATATATATATATATATATATATATATTTGTATTATTCGGTCCAGTTAAACCGGAGTCGGGAATAATTCCGTCAGGACAATAAAATCATTCAACTATGAGCATTTAAATTTTCCTGGTAAAGAGCTCAATATAACTGACATCACAGAGCAATGATTCCTTTAAGAAACGCAAAAACCGGTTACATTAGGATTATAATTTTATTTCCATCCTGTTATGGGTATTGATATGAATCAATAACACCAAGTAGATGTAATCTGTACCAAGAAGAAAAAATTCAGATAATGATATACCCAGACCCTAGAAAATTATTAAATCAGCGATGTGATTTAATAGCTAGATGTAGACATAGAAATAAATTTAAACTATAGACAAATATCATAGATAATGTTTAATTAACCAAAAAATAGGATTAATTTGAGATTTGAGGTGAAATGAAAATTTAAAAAAATGGGAAGACAACATGTGATGTGTACGTACGTTTCAATGGAAGGTAACTGAATTAATGGGCACGAATATAAATATTGAATTTAAGATTTTAATTTTAGATTTTAAATTGAATTTAAGATAAGTATTACTATAATCTTTACGTAAGGTTATTAAGAAATTGTAATTCCCTAAATTATTATTAAATCTGGAGTTTTACGTTGAAATGTATTTAGAATTAAAAAAATTTTTAAATTAATTTACTGTCGAAAGTAATTTTTGAATATAAGTCCAGCTACATTATTGTGATTCCAACCGGTAATAAAAAGGAAAACCGGAAGTGGGTAAATGGGGAGGAAATTCTTCACCCTTCTTCTACCCCCTCCCACCTTTCCTTCCTGTATCTATTCTGACTGTAAATATTTTTTCCATTAGATCTGAAGAAGTCTTGTTATTTTTGGTGTTATTGATTCATATCAATACCCATAACAGGATGGAAATAAATTTATAATCCTAATGTAACCGGTTTTTGTTTTTCTTAAAGGTATATATATATATATATATATATATATATATATATATATATATATATATACCTTTCACCATATATATATATATATATATATATATATATATAGGGTGAAATTTGGATCAGGGAGATAGGGTGGCCGGAATTTTATGGGGTTTTCTAAATTTTCATTAGAAATTTCTCCTCATTTCTTTATCTGAAGATGCAGATCTAACATTTTTTAAAATATAGAGTCTGCTGAAATAAATATTATTACAAAAAATATGAATAATTTTTAAAGGTTTTTCTTTTGTATGGAATTATTTTCTCTGTATTTTAATTTATTATTATTTTAAATTGTGCTCTCCATAGAATGTTTTTTACATGGATAATGAAGAAAGAAAATCCTAAAACAGAATTATTTCCATCATCGGCTGACTTGGCTTTGGATTATATATATATATATATATATATATATTGGAACCATTTTTGATTAAAACTTTGAGTTGTTCATCTCAAGCAATTGAAACCGCGGATAATGAATGACCATTATCCTACATCCTGTAGTCATTCCTTTGTGCAGTTTTGAAAGTTTCCCGGTCCTTTTTCCGCCCCCAAAAATGCGATCACCAAGAAACTTCAAAAGGGGTTAATAAAAATAAATAGTGCGTAAAATTAGGTCTTTTAGTACACGGCACGCACTTGTTCCTCCGTGAGGATGGGGAATTGCTTGTTGGAAAGGTAAGTGAGATATTCTGAAGAGAAAGGGCTTAAAGGAAATGGTTCAGCAAATAAACAAAAAAGGCCAATCCTGTTTTTCTTTCCTTTACTACTGTAAAAAAAAAAAGTTTTCTTAATCAACGTTTTTACAAGTTGAGCCATGCCTCAATTATGAATACCAAAAATTGATCAAACCTTTTCAATTCGATGATCCCAAAGCTTAAATCAGGAATATTCCTTCGTTGCCATTACTCCCAGGTCCGGGAATGGTAATACCTGTTAGGGTCCCATCTATGGCTCAAATAGATCAGTATGCAATATTTCAATTAGATTGTAATACTTAATACCATATTTCTGCATATATATTATTAGCATTAACAATTGTTACTTGAAGCTTTAACTGTTTACTCGGAGTTATTATTATTATTAGTTACTTAAAACCATTTAATTATGAGCAAACAAATGATTATTATTAAATAGAAATAATTAACTGAAACCATATAAATGTGTATCATCATCATCATCTTGTCTGGTCATCAGCACGGATATCCCTGACCCTCTCTCGCCACCACTCCCTATCGTTCATCGCTTTCGGCAGGTCCTCAGAGCTACACCCTGTATCCTCACTGAGCTGCTGTATGTAGGTTCGAGCTTTTGCTCGGCCATGAGAAGGGGTCCATAGGAGTACATCACTTATGATCTCGTCCCTACTTCTCCAGCAGTGTCCTGCAGGTCTGGTTCGTCTAATTTGGATAGTTTTTGTGATGGATGGTAGTTGGCCGTACAGGGTGCTGCCTCCAGGACCTGTTCAATATTGCTCGCAGCATTTTTGTGTGTATAAAATATTAATATTAGATGGAAATGCAGTCAGTTTATTCTGCGGCCCCAGCTGACTGAACCACTGGTTAAGGGAATCTTAACTCTTTGCAGGGATCCAGTCAGTGTATTCTGCAGCTCCTCTCGAACCGATTGCGCCAAGGAATACTTGAAGCCGTACAACAGTGTTCTATGTATTTGCATTTGATATGAATATTTGATATCATATAAGAGGCGCATACGATAAATTTCCAGACTTTTTTCAAATGGGCATTTCAAATTGTGGTAGACTCTTAAAAATTCAGTATTTTATTACTATACATCTTATGAGATGACTGACCAATTTTTATGATTTCAGCTTCTAATCAACTGCTACAGCAGCAATTGAAATACACCCTACTAAAGCCTGATTGTTACAGCAGGTGAATTTCAAAAATACAATCTGACACTTTAGAAAAACGATATGCAATACAATTCTGTTTTAAACTTGGAAAAAATGCCACAGAAACGTATGGAATGCTTCACACTACTTTTCGACCATCTTGCATGAATCGAGCACCAGTTTTTGAGTGGCATAAGAGATTCAAGGAAGACACGGAGTCTGTGAGGGATGATGAGAGGTGTGGGAGGAGTAAGGAAGTCAATACACCAGAGTTGATTAGCCAAAAGGTTAGTGTTAGGGTTAGGGTTAGGGTTAATATGTTGAGGTTTTAAGGGAATTTAGGAAGAGATTCGGTCGAAAGAGGCGAGCACTCTTCAAATCGGGTTAGTGGCGTTTCCACCAGGGCAATACACCAGTTCACAACTCCATCCTTGTCACAGACTATTTGACCGAGATGGGCATCAAGACAGTTCCTCAGCTTCCCTATAGTCCAGACCTTGCTCCCTGTGACTTTTGGTTATTCCCTAAGCTCAGAGGCTGTCGTTATGAGACAATTGAGGAGATGAAAGAGGCAATGACGAAGGTCATTGACACGCTCATACAAGAGGACTTCCATGGGGTCTTCCAGAGGTTGTTGGAACAGTAAAACAAGTGCATTGCAGCCGGAGGAGATTACTTCGAAGGGGACTAGAGTTTCATGTGTGTACTATCAATAAAAGCGCCCATACGAAAAAGTCTGGAAACTTATTTAATGATCCTCGTAACTGAAATAAAAATCTTTAAGAAACAACTAGACAAAAAGTATAAATATAAACGTATAATGTATGGAATTCCCTTACTTCTAGGCATGAAATAACCCTGGACAGACTGACATAACGTTAAAATCAATCAATTAATCTGTCAATGTTTATTTCCAGTGTTTCAGGTGACCATTATAAACATTTCTCGCCTACTTTATAAATAGAACATTTTAGCGATAACACATCGATCCATTTGTCTCTTGGTGTTTTGGGTCAAAAAAGCACTGACAGATCACCCAACCGTTCAATCCACCCTTGGTAAAAATACACTTTGGACAATCTCTACTCTCATCTTCATCATTGGCCTTCGTGTTGTGTTTCGTGTTTAATTCAAATAAATAATCAGTTGTGTGGAGGACATCACGCAACCAGTTCGTATTGTGGTTTGCTTTTTCTCATGGATAAGATCTTTAATTTAAACCTTTTGTGGTTGAATACTTTGCCAAGACCACTTCAAAGAGAAACAAAAAACAACTTAAATCCTAACGTGACCATTATTTTCAGTCTTTTTCCTCTTTTTCAGACATTTTTATAAAGCAAAGAGCAACAACACCATATAATTTCATGGTCATTCCTGACATTTTATTCTAACCTATAAATTGATAAGCAGTGTCTTGTAAATAATCATTCATATACACAAATGTTTTATAAATTGAATTGCCATGACCAGAAAATCCAGCAAATAATACTTGCGACATACCGAACCAGTGGGCAGCTGTTTTGACCTTATTAGGTCTCATCAGCAGAGTATACCGTCATCTCCTCCATTGGAGATCGAACCAGCCACCACAGAGCCGAAACTCTACCACACAGCTGAAAACGTTCCAACCGGCAACTTCGAAGCTAAACGCTACAAATAATTAAAATAGAAAAAACTCAAACTGTCGACTCAAAACTACACTACTCCTGATGACGACCAAAAGTATGGTCGAAAGCGCTTGGGCAGAATACATGGGACAATTCCTTTACCATCTGGATCCAGACACAAGAAAAATAACAAGGATACTTGAATAAATAAAATTAGAAATGTTAAATAGTGTTCCATCATCTTTAACAAAACTTGCTTGAATATATATATATATATATATATATATATATATATATATATATATATATATATATATATATATATATATATATATATATATATAAGTTGGCGACTGTAGTCGAGGGCGATCAGAAAGCTCTCTTTTCAATAGCTACTACACTGAGGTTTAGGGAAGGGCGCAATATATATATATATATATATATATATATATATATATATATATATATATATATATACCTTTAGTTTATATATCCTTCATATATCCTTAGGTTATATAACCTTAGGTTATATATTCTTTATATCATTTATATATCCTCAGATTTTATTTTCTTTACATTCTTTATATATCCAGAAGTTGTATATCCTTTTTTATATCCCTTTTATATCCTTTGCTTATGTTTCGTTCTTTAAGAGAGTATAAGGGAAAAAATTATAATTCTGTGGAAATGTTCCTTTATACGATTTCGAATAAAAATCTATACATTATGAATTTTCATTCCACCAAGGATATATAACCTCATCAGTTAATTTTTCGTCACTTCTTCTACATCAACTTTTTAAAAAATAATTCTTAGTATTTTCTTTACAATAACTTTTCTCCTGATGATGACCGAAGAATTTCGAAACTAGTTGTAAACAAACAAAACATTGATAACAAAAAAGAAATATTACTCTTTGTCTAATCACTTTTGCTTATATATATATGTATATATATATATATATATATATATATATATATATATATATATATATATATATATAGCATTTCAATATAATAATGTTGTGTTCTTTTTTATTTCAGATTAAAAATAGTATACAATAACAACTATTAATCCTTGATTACGATGCCTTGGACAAGAGAGGAAAATATTTCGTGACAAAATCCTTCATAACTGTCTAAAAATAGACGCATCCCAACAATATGATAATGATTTATTATTGAGACAAAAAGAAAACTCCAAAAAAGATTGCATGTCCTGGAAGCTGATGTTATAACAATTTAAAAAAACATTGATTTGACGCCTCTAGCTCAAAGAATACATTGCACTTGTCTCAGTAAAAAATCATTTTCATATTAATGGGTTGCATCTATTTTGAGACGCCCTGTATATATATATATATATATATATATATATATATATATAGGGTAATCCAAAAGTGGGTTGACAATGACAGTCTAATTCACATGACCTTTATTTCCAACAAGATTGGGCCCTTGCACACTATTCAAGTGCAATTTAAGGGTATCTTGAAACATATCCTGAGAAAGGGATTGGCCGAAGAGGTAAAATTGATTGGCCTGCACGTTCACCTGACTTAACCCCAATGGATTTTTTCTTTTGAGAAGTACTCAAGGGCAAAATTTATTGTCGAAACCAAGAAGTGTTGGTGATTTGAAAAATTACAACAGAGATGCATTTCAAGAAATAGATGAGCAAAGAGATTTGAGCGAATTTAGATTGCGGCCAAATAAAAAGAACGCTGAATAATTATTCATGTACTTCACCTATGAAATGCGTTTCGTGGTTTGCTTGTGTTTTTTTTTTGGGGGGGGGTAGGTTTTCCTAATTTGTTTGTTTGTTTCTTGGTTTGTTTGTTTGTTTGTTTGAGGATTTTTGTGAGGTTTTTTTTTTTCATTATTTTATTTATCTATTTATTTATTCATTCATTTTGTGGGTATGTTATTTGATAGATTGTTTTTCTACTCTGTGTTTTCACTATTTATCTGCAGATTTTCGTGATTTTGTACTTCAAACTACATACAAAAATATTTCAGCATAATTTCTAATGAATATCTATTTTTCTATTTTCCTTTCCTTTTCTATTTCTTCTTTCTTTTTCTTTTTCATTATATTTCCTTCCTTTTCTATTTCTTCTTTATTTTTCTTTCTCTGTATATTTCCTTCCTGTTCTATTTTTTCTTTCTTTCTCTCTCTCTGTATCTTTCCTTCCTTTTCTATTTCTTCTTTCTTTCTCTTTTTCTGTATCTTTTTTTCCTTTTCTATTTCTTATTTCTTTTTCGTTTTCATTATCTATTCTTTCCATTTTTATTTCTTCTTTCTTTCTCTCTTTTTGTTTCTTTCCTTCCTTCTTTTACTTCTTTCTTTCTCTTTTTCTCTATGTTTCCTTCCTTTTTTATTTCTTCTTTCTTTCTCTTTTTCATTATCTTTCTTTCATTTTCTATATATTCTTTCTTTCTTTCTTTTTCTGTCTTTCCTTCCTTTTGTATTTCTACTTTCTTTCTTTTTTCTGTATCTTTCCTTCCTATTCCATTTCTTCTTTCTTTCTTTCTTTCTTTGTCTTTCTTTCCTTTTCTATTCTTTCTTTCTTTCTTTCTGTATCTTTCCTTCCTTTTCTATTTAATCTTTATTTTTCTCTCTCTATCTTTCCTTTATTTTTCAATTTCTTCCTTTTTGCTCTCTCTCTATACTTTTCCTTCCTTTTCTTTTTCTTCTTTCTTTCTCTTTTTCGTTATCTTTACTTCATTTTTTACTTCTTCTTTCTTTCACTTTCTCTGTATATTTCCTTCCTTTTCTACTTCTTCTTTCTTTCTCTCTCTCCGAATCTTTCTTTCCTTTTCTATTTTTCTTTCTTTCACTCTTTCTATATTTTTCATTCCTTTCCTATTTCTTCATTCTTTCTCTCTTTCTGTATATTTCCTTCCTTTTCTATTTCTTCTTTCTTTTTCGTTTTC
This sequence comes from Sepioteuthis lessoniana, assembly GCA_963585895.1. NCBI lineage: Eukaryota > Metazoa > Mollusca > Cephalopoda > Myopsida > Loliginidae > Sepioteuthis > Sepioteuthis lessoniana. Next base: position 113,402,657 of record OY757914.1, on the reverse strand, counting down.
ATTATCTTTTCTTTTCTTTTTTATTTCTTCTTTCTTTCTCTCTTTTTGTTTCTTTCCTTCCTTTTTTATTTCTTCTTTCTTTCACTTTTTCTTCATCTTTCATTACTTTTTTATTTCTTCTTTCATTTTCTTTTTTTGTATCTTTCCTTCCTTTTTTATTTCTTCTTTCTTTCTCTTTTTCTCTATCTTTCCTTCTTTTTCTATTTCTTCTTTCTTTCTCTTTTTCATTATCTTTCTTTCATTTTCTATTTATTCTTTCTTTCTTTCTTTTCCTGTCTTTCCTTCCTTTTGTATTTCTACTTTCTTCCTTTTCTTCTGAATCTTTCCTTCCTTTTTTATATCTTCTTTCTTTCACTCTTTCTGTATCTTTCCTTTTCTCTTTCTTCTTTCTCTCTCTCTCTCTCTCTCTCTGTATCTTTCCTTCCTCTTCTATTTCTCCTTTCTTTCTCTCCATATATCTTTCTTTCCTTTTCTATTTATTCTTCCTTTCACTCTATCTGTATCTTTCATTCCTTTTCTATATCTTCTTTCTTTTTCTTTTTCATTTTCTTTCTTTCATTTTATCTTTCTTCTTTCTTTCTCTTTTTCATTATATTTCCTTATTTTCTTTTTCTTCTTTCTTTTTCTTTTTTGTATCTTTTCTTCCTTTTTTATTTCTTCTTTCTTTCCCTTTTTCTGTATCGTTTGTTCCTTTTTTTATTTCTTCTTTCTTTCTCTTTTTCATTATCTTTCCTTCCTTTTATATTTCTTCTTTCTTTCTCTCTTTCTCTGTTTTTCTTTCCTTTTCTATTTCTTCTTTCTTTCTGTCTTTTTCATTATCTTTCTTCCATTTTCTATTTATTCTTTCTTTCTCTCTTTCTCTGTCTTTCCTTCCTTTTCTATTTTTACTTTCTTTCTCTTTTTCTGTATCTTTCCTTCCTTTTCTATTGCTTCTTTCTTAGTCTTTTTCTGTATCTTTCCTTCCTTTTCTATTTCTTCTTTCTTTCACTCTCTCTTTATCTTTCCTTCTTTATTTCTCCGTTCATTCTCTCTCCTTGTACCTTCCCTTCTTTTTCTATTTCTTCTTTCTTTCTCTCTCTCTCTCTGTATTTTTCTTTCCTTTTCTATTTTTTCTTTCTTTCTCTCTTTCTATATCATTCATTCCTTTTCTATTTCTTCATTCTTTCTCTTTTCCTGTATCTTTCCTTCTTTTTCTATTTCTTCTTTCTTTTTCTTTTTCATTATCTTTCTTTCTTTTTTTATTTCTTTTGTCTTTCTCTCTTTTTGTATCTTTCTTTCCTTTTCTATTTCTTCTTTCTTTCTCTTTTTCTCTATTTTTCCTTTCTTTTCTATTTCTTCTTTCTTTCTCTCTATCTCTGTTTTTCCTTCCTTTTCTAGTTTTTCTTTCTTTCTCTTTTTCATTATCGTTTCTTCCTTTTCTATTTCTTCGTTCCTTCTCTCTTTCTCTTTATTTCCTTCTTTTTCTTTCTTTATATTGTTATTTGAGTTATTTTGTTGCCCATTTCAAAACCCGGCTAATGGTAAAATATCTTTTTAGCGGCGTTTTTTTTTTGTTCGCTTTTTTGTTTGTTTATTTGTTTGTTTGTTTTTGTTGTTTGCTTGTTTTTTTTCCTTTTTTTTTTATTTCTGTTTATCTATTTATTTATTTATTTATTTTGCAGGTGTGTTCATGAATTCATTTGAGTTTTTTCAACTTGACAATCTACTGAATGTAACGATCCAATTCCAGACGTGTGACGTCAAATTCGTAACGTCCGTAACTCTCGCCTCTTTCCTCTCTTATGCTTTTCTGGCCAAAGGATCCATCTCAGAGTCAGCACCTCCCCATTTCACTATGCATCTTTGTTGGGTGACACATTTTTTATACTTTACTTAACGCTTATCACACTCCCTCTCTCCACAGAACACACTGTCATAAGTCACCTCACTACCGATTGATCTTGATTCTCTTATGGCCCTAAACAGTACAGTGTTAGTTCCTCAATTTCAAAGCATATCTACCAAATATATAAATGAGAAAGCATTAGAACTACTGAAGTCGAAAAAATATTCAACTGAATGTCACAAATGTTTTCATGATTAAAAGATGAAATATCTAAAAGAAATACGATCAATTTAACAGCCAAAGAAGAATAGGTCAACAAAAAAGGTTATTAAAAAAACAATGAAAACTAACAGTTAAATCAGGGAATAAAAAGATTATTTCATCTTTGAATATCTGCTTAACACATCGCTTAATATTTTGGTTAGCGAGTTAAACTAGCAGTTGGATTCTTACTGATTCGGTTTTTTTATTTGGTTTAGTTTTATGGCATATGAACCATTGTTGGTTATTTAATGCCGAATCTTGTTTTTACATATATATTGAATATATGATTTGTAAACACATTTTGTTGATACAGACAGTTAAATGATCAAACAGTTCTATTTCTAACAATTCGATTTAGTTGTCTCCACACAGAAAGTCAACATTTCCATTAGATTATCTATCAGGATACAAGTGCGTTCTTCCAGCAAGGGGTCTGCTGCCAGTTTATCCCGTACAACTGCAAGTGTCTCATCAGTAGGTACCTTTGTAAACAAACTCGCTACATCCAGACTCACCATCTGATTAGAATGAATGGGGGCATCACTGATTCTCTCCACAAAGTGGATTGAGTTCTTAACATATGATGAGGACTTACCAGTTAATGGGATAATGATCCCAACAAGGAAACAGCTCAATGGGTGACATGCTGAACCTCGGTTACTGACTATGAATCTCAATGGAATTCCATTCTTATGAATTTTTGGAAGGCCATATATGCGTGGTAGCTTACTGTATTGTTGAATTAGCTGTCTGTATTTTGTTTGTGGTATGAGATCTTTATTCTTACCAAGGATCTGTGACAGCTTCCTTTCCGTCTTCAGGGTCGGATCCTTCTTTACTTTATGATAGCCACTATTGCCAATCAAGTCCGCCAGTTTGTTGGAGTATTCCACCCTATTCATTACCACGGTAGCATTGCCTTTGTCAGCTGGGAGTATTATGATACTGTTATCATACTCTAGCGATTTGAGAGCCTGTGTCTCTGTTTTTGAGATGTTTGGTTTCGGAGGCTTTGATTTCTCAAGTGCTTGTCTCACTTTCCATCTTTGTTCATCAGCTCTTGCCTTGGGTATTTTTAAAGCTGCATCTTCGATTGGCGCTATTAGATCTAAGTAAGGAATTCGCTTGATGATAGTGGCGAAGTTGAGACCTTTGTTTAGCACTGATTTTTCCGGGGTTGTTAACTGTCACTTACTGATGTTGACAATGGCTTCCACTGGTGAGTAATGGGATTAGAGTTTCATATTGATGGTTTTCATCCTCTCCAACTTCGCTGTTTGACGTGCCTTGACCATATGGAATTTCTGTTCGTACGATTTATCCAGATATTGTTGGATTCGGGTTCTATCATAGATATTCTTTCCAGGAACGTGGTGAGTTTGCTCGAGAATTCTAACCGCAGTTGATGTTTCTTCCAACGGTTGTTATGAATTCGATCTCGGATTAATTCCTGCTTAAATCTTTTTGTTACTTTCCGCACCTTTCTGGAATGAGCTGGGATTTTTATTTAGAAGGCTAGATGAAAAAACAATCTAAATATGAGCAAGGGTAAAAAAATCATACATAATAGTTGTAATCCTAGTCAAGTAAGAACATTAAGTTAATAAGTCCCAAAAATTCACTCTGAATTGTCCAGCAGGACACATTGTGTAACGGTTATAGGTATTGGTTCGCTAAGCTTCTAAGGAGACAATCATCTGGAGGTTGCAGGTTCAATCCTGACTGTAGGTGAGTAACAATACAGGAATACTTAACACTTGTACCCGGTTATGGCTAACGGAATCAGAACAGGCGACCCCCTTGGATTCAATAAAGGACGTAGTTCGAAGTTCCGTGAAGGTTCCCGAGTTCGACAAGCAACTGAAGAAAGCCGGAGGACATATCGGCCGAAACGTTGTGGAAATAAAAATGAAGACAATAGACCTAGAACCCTTAGTGATAAAAATTCAATTTAGCATAAGTCTTTTGTTTGCACTCAGTTTAAATGTCAAAAACAGTTCTTTTTGACCCATAGATAGGACCTTATTAGGTGCTACCACTCCAGGTCAGAGTGAAAATGGAAGCGATGACAATGAAAGGAGGTTGTGTCTGCATTCCCCAAAGCTTCACCATTACAGGAGCATCACCATCAAATTGTTTAATGTCATATCCAGGACACTTGTTGAGGGAGTCTTACCCCTCTGTAGAGATGTAGTCAGTGTAATCTGTAGCCCCAGCCGACTGGGCTAGATTCTTACTAGGTGCTCCGTTTTTCTGACCTTGGACCAAACTAAACTAAACTTAGTAAATGACAAGATCATTTCAGTATCCCGAAAAGCAGTGGAGATTTTCAGATGGGTCGTATTTGATCAAAATTAATTAAAAAATAGTCGAAATGTTTTGAACAAAAAGGAAGTAATTCTTTATTGGTTTAGCGAGCGGTAGAAAACAAACAGTAAAAACAATATTTTAAGTTATTTAGTAAAATTCATTAGCTTTTCTGTTCGGACTTCAATATTCGATAACCAGACAGCTGCAGCGGGCTGCCAAATTAAGTCAGCAATATTTAGGGCTCTTTTTCTCGTCCCCTCCTCTGATTTAGGAAAGCAACGCTCCGTCTAAATAGTCCTACTTAGTCAAAATTTGAAAACATTGGCTGCACAAGCGCTTATCAGTTTGTACATGAACAGCCATCACCCAATGGTAACCACTATGGAAAGGGTCGGCTAAAAAATCCTTGGAATTCCATTTACCTGTTTCCTTCGTGGTGATATTAAAAAAAATAAATAAATAAATATTTGAAAAAAAATAGAATAACATATATAAAATGATACAAATAAAAATAAAGAATATAAATTTACTTTTTCCCATCATACAATAGATTTTTGGTCACATGACTTCCGAGTTCTAAATTTCCTTTTGTTTGTGTTTTTTTTTTTTCAGTTCTTTTCTTTTTCTTTCTTTTTTTTTTCTTTTATTTACCGTTATACTTGCTCCAGGAAGGATACCCTTCTCAGCAGCTCTCAGAACCCGGAGAAATCGAAGTAACACACGAGCATGCCAACACAGTGACGTGTTCACTAAACTAGTCTAAATCTTCGCACAAAGGAACTGAATGATAAATACGCGTTACATGCACCTCAAACCATAACTCTTTTGCCTGTGAACTCGATGCTTTTGGAAGACGATGAAGGAATCTTGGAATCAGTTGAATAGTCAGATTATCCACACAGATGATTTGATTAAAATGGTTTAGTTTGCTTTGCTTTGCTTTATTTAATGCCATATCGATGTTCTTAGGTTATTCAATGTCAAAGCTATTTTTGTAGAAAAACAGTAATGGTATTATTTAGCCCATAGTTCGCCCAAATAAGGGATCATACCTTTTCCAAAACTATTTGTCCGAAAGTGAACGTAACGCGACCGGAATGCGAACTCGCTCACTACAATGTCGCTGTCCAACAACGTTAGCCACCTCACCAGAGAGACTCTACCGATTAGATTAGTAAAAGTTTGTGTAAGATCAGCCAGACATTTTTGGAAGTGATGGGAATGAGTGTTGAAGTAAAAACTGGCCACAAACTAAATGAACGACTACCCTAAAGTTTTGTCATCATAGAGCTTGACTTCTCTGGATGCGCACTTTTATCTATTGTTTTCTTGGGTGGGGTCTGGGGAGGGAGTATCACGTGACTCTCCTTAATAAGCATATCTGAGACCAGCTTAACTCGACCATGCAATTATCAATTGCAAATTTATTATACATATCATAAACAAAATGATATAAATAATTATAAATAACATAATATATAATTATTGTAATTGTATTCATTATATTCGTATTCATTAAAAATAATGGTTTACATTGATTTGAATTAATATTTACTTGAAAATTATGACATTCTTTTTAAATTTAAAACGCATAGTAAAAACGAAAAACGCTTCACGTAAGCAGTAATACTTTGCTAAAAAAATAGATTTTTAAGGAAAGAATATAAATTTAAAAATATATATATTTGCTAATGAACTATAAAATTACGGAAGATAATATTTTTATATACCTTATACTTTCACTTGGTTTAATGGTTAGCTAGGTAGATTTGCGGACCTTTGTTAGTGAATACAATTTTATTCGGCGCTCTATACTTCTGGCCTTGTGCCTCATCTAAGTTAATCTTAATGAATAATTAATTTTACAAAGTGACAAATGTATACGTTGAACGTGAATTAATTGAAAAACTCTGAAAATCAAAAGATAATGAAATTATAGTTGGGGGAAGTTGTTTCTTCAGATGAAAATACTACAATTGCTGACGAGCGTTTGTTTGGAAAAATATTAACTATTCAAAAGAGAAAAACTAAAAAATTGATTGATTTTAATGTCAACCTTTTTACGGTTATTTTATGCCTAGAAGGTAAGGAATCCCATTTATTGTACATTCATATTTACATTTTTTGTGTGTAGTTTAAGAGATTTTTTTGCAACCAGTCCAACTGAAGAGAAATAATTTTTAAAAGATCTATCTGAACAATAGATGGGACCCTAACTGGTACAACAACTGTGGATTAGAGTGGATCTGGGAGTAATGGTTATTAAGGGGTACTTCACTCTCCCCAGAGCTCCAGAACTCTAGCCTCAACATCGAATGTAGCTTAGTGTCATACCCAGGACACTCTTTTTTGAGGGGGTCTAACCCCACAACAGAAGAAGAAGAAGAAGAAGAAGAAGAAGAAGAAGAAGAAGAAGAAGAAGAAGAATATATACTTGTATATATATATATATATATATATATATATATATATATATATATAATGTGGGGGGGTAGCACGCGCGCTTATTTTTAGACTGCTGTATATTAAAATGTTTTAATTAGAGTTTAGATGCAGGACAGTTTGTTAATAAGTAATACCTATCCGTCTTGATGGTATAATGTGTTTTAGACAAAATGGATCCTTCTCAATTCTAAGTAGCAAGCCTCTGAAATTAGTAGAACAGTTCATATACCTCGGCAACTACATCTCATCTACTGAAAATGATGTATAGGCCTAATGAAAGCGTGGAATGCAACTGAGAGGTTGTCAATCATATGAAAATCTGATCTATCTAATAAAATGAAACATTTCTTCCGACCTGTGACTGTGACAGTACTACTGTATGGATGCACTAGACCGACGCTAACAAAACACATGGAAAAAAACACTAGGTGGGTACTATACAAGAATGCTACGTGATTTTTTAACAATTCCTGGAAGCAACACTCCACAAAACAACAGCTGTTGGGCCACAACCTCCCATCTCACAGACCATTCAAGTAAGACGAACAAGACATGCGGGGCACCGCTGGTGATTTAAAGAACTTTTAAACGGCGTTCCCTTATAGACTCCTACACACAGACGCGTCAATGTTGGTCAACCATCAAAGTCTTACGTTCATCAGCTCCTTTCGGAGACTGGGTGCTATTTAGTGGACCTACCAGGAGTAATGAATTATAGGGACGGATGGCAAGAGTGAGTCAGGGTAATCCATGATGTCAGCGCGACTCGATGATGATGAGGAGGAGAAGGAATGATTAATATCTGGTATCTTTGATTTAATCTATTCTTTAATGTTCGGCCGATACTAAAAATATTTATTTAGCTGAAATTAGTCCAGGAAGAACAAGGCTTAGAGTCGATTCGTTGGTTGGTTGGTTGGTTGGTTGGTTGGTTGGTTGGTTTTTATGGCATAGCAACCTTTGTAGGTTATTTAACGCCAAATCCATTTTTATGTAAATAATCTGTACTATTTAAAACAATTCAGTTTAGCATGAGTACACAGTTTAATTGTCAAAAACATTTCCATTTCAAACTATTCAAGCAGTTATATGTAACAATTCAGTTAAGTGTAAATACAGTTTTAATGTCGAAAAGCCGTTCTATTTCAGATAATTCAGTTAAGCATAAGCACGAAATTTAAATGTAAGTACGGTTTAATTGTGAAAAACATTTCTATTTCAAGCTATTCAATTTACTCAAACAATTCAGTTTGGCATAAGTATGCTGTTAGTTCTATTTAACCCATAGATAGGGCCCTATCAGGTGCTACCACTTCGGGCCAGAGTGGACCAGGGAGCAATGGCAATGAAGGGGTACTCCGCATTCCCCAAAGCTCCAGCAGTGCTGGAACCTCACCATCAGATTGTTTAGTGTCATATCCAGGACACTCGTTAGGTGGAGGTCTTACCCCTCTGCAGGGATGCAGTCAGTGTATTCTATAGCCCCAGCTGACAGGGCAACCTAGAGTCGAGAAACATCATTAAAATGCTAGTTAAATTTTTTCATTTCTTTTAAGTAGTATACATTCAATTTGGAAAAAGTTATGATCTAAAAGTTTTATTGAATACCGATTAAAAGACTGGTTGAATGCAACCTTGTTAGTAGATATTAAATTTCAATGTGGTCTTAAAAAATGGACAGTTTTCCAACACCTGGTGGAGATTTTATTGTTTCAACGTCCACAAAAAAAGACACACTTGTACTGAACCCATGTTTTAACTTAACTAAACAACAATTTTTTGCTTTGAAACGAAAATCTGCTGGTTAACACAGAAAAGTTATTTTACACAACTCACATAAATTTTTCAACGTAATTTTCCGCTCTAATTCCTTGTTCTATATTAATCATACAGGCAACACACAACACCTCGCTTTCTCACTCTTTGGACTGGTATTAAGATGTAGTATCTGTTCGTCTCCCTTAGCTGTGTTCATGTCTTCAAAAAGGACACGACAAAAACCACTTGTCCCGGGGATTCTAGCCCTGAGACACTACCTACTTATTACAAGCTCTCAATCAGGGGGACTGAGTAATTTTTGGCCTTGGAGATTTACTATATCACCATAAATGTCAGATCCACCCCAAAATGATGCACTGTGGGAGGCGAACTTAGTATACAGGTCATAGTCGGAGGAAATGGACTCGGAGACGCACTTAAAATCCTGAACAATACTGTTGGGAAAGAGATGAGTAAATCTCTAGGGCAGTATTGATTATTTAGCCTCAGTTAGACAACCAGTCAAGAAAAACTCTGAATTCAAACATGCTGTACTCCGCTTAAAAATTGACTTTGTATCGCATCCAGTCCGTGGCTAAGTTGTCCGCATGTTTGGTCAATTTTGTTTTACTGAGAGTGTATCTTGGGATGCGCTCGTAGTGTAACGTAGTCGCCGTAGAAAGTGGTTTTGGCTACCCGAGTCCAAATCCTGTTCGCATTCCACATAGCGCTAATATCCTTGAATCCAAATATTCTCTCTCCAGCAATGTGAGTCAATGACTGATCGGAATGAGCTCTTTAACCTTAGTATGGCAAACGGTCTAGGAGAGGGAAAACTGATTTCAAACCTATTACAGACCTGGAAAGGGATGAGTTTCGCCTGCCCAAGCCACGTATCATGAGTTTCACCCTCACGATGAAACCAGAAAGGACCAGTGAATAAGAAATTTATTGATTCCCCCCACCCCGTATACATCCATCTATGATGGAATTTATTCCTTTAGAAACATGTAATGACGTGAAACGGTCGAATATTTCGGGTTATGCAACTTAAGGCGTCGATAAGTTCCTTTCAGACATTATCTATCTCTCTCTCTCTCTATCTATCTAGCTAGCTCCTCTTTATACATCAAGAAACGCGTTTAAAACCTTTGTATTTGCTTATAAAAGTCTTGACTGTCTTTTTAACAAAAATCAAGCATTCCACGAATTGTTCAGATTTGAATTCATTCTTTGTATAGTATTTGTTGTTCCAAAATTGTTTCAGCCAATTTATTGTAGAGTTTTGATAAGGACAATCCGTATGCAAAAAAAAAAAGAGAGATTTATTCCGTTTTTTACTGGAAATATTAATAAACAGACCAAAATGGTTACCAATACACCGATCTTTCCAGCAAGGCGAGCCATACCATTTTCATCACCCATGTAAGATAAAGAGGGACATAGATAGATATTGATACTGATCTTGATGTATTATATATTGAACTTTCCTTTTTTATGTTTTTAGTAGCTTATTTGCATAAGGGTCCAATTGAAAGAGAAGTTTCCCTAGGAATTACTCCCCAACATTTTTAATCATTCTCAAAGGGATTATTTTTAGTTTGGGTGTGATATATATTTTGTCGGAAGGATTTATAATTGATGGGGGTTCTTTGGCTAGCACGTTAGTCGTCAAAGATGTTAAGTATGTTATTTCTGGTGTTGAATACTATTTTATTAATGTTTGTTGGTTTATTTTAAATATTGATGGCTTCGAGTATTTGTAAGCATTTTTATTGTTATTTTTCCGTATGATATTCGTGTAACTGGAGAGGACTTTTCTTATAGCAACAGATGGGAATTTATTGGTGTTACTGCTATGTGTTATAGTTGTACATTGTTTGATAGCATTGGTATCCAGACTTATGAAAGAGTGTGGTGGTTGTATTGCCAATGTAGGTATTAGAGGTTCATAACATCTTGTTGGGAGACACTCCTTAAATGGACATGTGAATTTGGAAACTAGACTTGTTTTGTTTTGGTATGTGCCAATACCCGCCGGCCGACCCCACTATCTCAGCTTCCTTAAACCCCTCATGGCCATCAGAATCGTCAAGTGGTTTTTCTCATCTCTGGCCAGGGGTATTTCACATTCCTTTACAGATACTCAAAGCACAACCGAGAGGGTGGAAGAAAAGAACAAACGAACGAACAAGTGCAAGAGGGGGAAGTCTGTAACACTTTTTATGCATCCTGTGAGCGAATGCGAGCGTGTACTCGAGCGAAAACTCTCGCAAGGCCACTTGCAATGCTGACTTCTGTTGGCTGGTCTCCTCTCTGTCTGACTCTCATCTCTGTCAACTGTCTTCTCTGCTCTCCCTTCTGTTGACTGTGTCCTTCTCTTGACTGACCTCTCCTGTCGACTGTTCTCTTCGATTCCCTTCAGCTGACTGTTCTCTGGGACCTTCCTTCCCTCGTCCTTCTGGTCTCGTGGGAGATCTCGCACGAAGGCTTTTGTGTGGGTTTCACGCCAAAACAGACAAAGGGATTCTCTGACTGGCACCCACACACAGAGAAGCGGATGCCACCCATAGTGCCACAGGTAAGATTTAAGGGAAGTTGTATTATCTTTATCATTGAGCCGATCAATCGATATGATTGAAAGCTCCTGGGAGTAGAATTTAGGGCAACTTCTTTATCAGTGGAACCCTGATACAAAATAGTTAGCAAGAAAGCTTCGAAAAAGCATAATAAGTTCATAAAAAGGAAATTCCCATTATCTTTTACCAAACTTTTATAAAAAATAACTTTCTGCTAAAATATGCACTATATATATATATATATATATATATATGTGTGTGTGTGTGTGTGTGTGCACGCGTATTTACCCGACCCCTCCGCACGTATCGGATGTGACCCAAGGTCAATTTTTAAGCAGAGTTTATCAGGTTTGAATTCAGAGTTTTCTTTCTCCCAGACAAGTTGCCATACCAAAGTTAAAGAGCCTAGTCTCCCCTACTATCTACTCATGGTTAGAGGAAGAATGGTTTAAATCATATTTTTTTCCAAAGGTATTAGAGCTACGTGAAATGCAATCAGCCTCGTCATACGATAGATAGATAGATAAGCCCAACTTGAAAAAAGAATCGATGAACCCAACCTGAAAAGACCAACACAAAGAGACCCTTGGAAAAAAAGATTGAAAAAAATGAAAATCTTATGAAAAGAATTTGAAACCATCCAGATAATAACAAGTAAAATCACCAATAATTGTGAGGAGGCGATTTAAGATCTCATTCACGCGAAAAGCACCTATTCCTTCCGGATCACCGAAGTGAAACAGTAGTAAGCTACTTCAGTATTAAAGTCGATGACTCTCAAGAACTGTGTAAGTAAATCTTAGTAAATAACAAAATTACTACGTCGGCTCGCCGTCGCTTTAGTTTTAGCAAATGTCAGTTGATATGAAGACTTTAAGTGCATAACACAATCCAAATATATCGAATATAATGTGCATATGAATGTTAGAATATATTCTAATATATTATACGTATAAAAAAGCATTAAAAACCTGTGAAACCCACTGGACTCTCGTTGTAACATAAGTATATAATGATATTAAAGTTTCTATTTAGGCAAAAGTGAACAATATGCCACTGTCTCATTGTATTATTTTTTATTTCTAAAATTTCGATGATTAAAAACGATCTTTTATGTGAATGCAGACCTCAGAAAATTATCATTCAGTTGCAAATCAGACTGGAAATTGCATTATTCTCGACGTTTAAGAATTTGCTGGGCAACATCCAAGTAGCATAATGACAAAATGCTTATCGTTTACCTCAGAGATCAACATGGTAGAGTGTATGTTAGAAGCTGAGGTCAAGTCAAAGTCTATCCAAAATAATCACGCACCCACACACAAACACACCAACAAACTTTGGCATAGTATTATTCGCAAAACCTAATCAGGTGCAGTGTCAACGCTGACTGTCCTGAGATGTTCAGGGTATAATAATAAACTGCATCAGATTGGTGAGGCTCCAGTTCTGAGACGTCTTGGGTATGATAATAAATTGCATCTGATGGTGAGGCTCCAGTTCTGTGATGTCCCGGGTATGACAATAAACTGCATCTGGTGGTGAGGCTCCGGTTCTGAGACATCTTGGGTATGATAATAAACTGCATCTGATGGTGAGGCTCCGGTTCTGTGATGTCCTAGGTATGACAATAAACTGCATCTGATTGTGAGGCTCCAGTTCCGAGGTGTCCTGGGTATGACAATAAACTGCATCTGATTGTGAGGCTCCAGTTCCGAGGTGTCCTGGGTATGACAATAAACTACATCTGATTGTGAGGCTCCAGTTCCGAGGTGTCCTGGGTATGACAATAAACTACATCTGGTGGTGAGGCTCCAGTTCCGAGAGGTCCTGGCCATGACAATAAACTGCATTTGATGGTGAGGTTCCCGTTCCGAGATGTCCTGAGTAGGACAATAAACTGCATTTGTTTTTGTTCTTTCATTTATTTATTTATTTATTTTAAATTCTCTTTCTATTTCAAACTTGCATGGTCATCATGGCAATGGCCTAAAAAACGTGAAGTTATTAAACCGAGAGACTTCGCCCTGATTTTCATTTTAATGTGCATATATTAAAAGCAACCCAGCTAATCCTGTTTTTAGTTTATTCATGACACAATTATTACACTCCATAAATTCAATTTATGTGAGAAACTAAATGAAGTCTCACGTAAAATTTAAGATTTGTTCATTTTTAAAATCAATGCGAAAGAATCTACAGATTATAAATGATGCCTTGGAATATAGTGGACATCTGATGACTGTCGTTATAATAATTTGTCCAAGCGATTGGTCAGTCAGTACCACTGTATCATTGTACCATTTGGACTCTAACGAAATCTTGGAGGAAAAAAAACTTGATGGTTACAATAAAAGGATAATATATGTTGTTTTGAACAAATCTTCGAAGCAGCATCATACAAAACAGCAGTTGCACGGCTGCTTACCTCCCATCTCACAAACGATCCAAGTAAGAGGAATAAGACATACTAAGCACTGATAGGGAAGTAAGTACAAATTCATAAGTAACATTCTGCTATGGACTCCTGCAGACACGGGATGCCGTCTAGCGGACCTACCAAGAGCGATGGCCGATAGGGATGGATGGCGAGAGAGAGAGCCAAAGTAATCATAGCTGTCAACACGCCTTAATGATGACGATGATGATGTATAATGTTATACGTCTAGATTACTGTCGAGATGTATGCCTTGGTGAACAACTTATTTGATAAAGGGATGATGTTTACATGTCTAGATTACTGTCTAGACGGGTGTCCAGTTGAGCAAGATTTGATAAAGTGATGATGTAGGGAGTCTAGATTACTATCTAGATGTGCGCTCAACAGAGCAAATTATATATCAAAGTGATGGTGTCTAGATATATACATTACTGTCAAGATATGTGCATAACTGAGTAAATCATTTAGATAGATTGATGATGTCTTGACGTCTAGATTACTGTCTAGATGTGTATCCAAGTGAGCAACTTTTATAATAAAGTGATGATGTCTACAAGTCTAGATTACAGTCTAGACGTGTGCCCAGCTAAACAACTTATCCACTCTATCACTCGTCCAACTTCTCTCACGGTCGAATACTGGCAAACCCCTAATCCTCTCTGACCTGATATCCCAGAAGTCTCTCCTTTCTACTTAAAAAAAACTAACCTAAATTTTCAGACCGTGCAGCAGGACTTATAAGCAACCCCAGACACAATAATAATAATAATAATGATAATAATATTATAATAATAATAATAATAATAATAATAATCGAATGCCCCAAACTGGCCCAAAGGAAATATCGGACTAGGCATGACTGGATAGGAAGGGTGAATCCATTGGGAATTGTGCAAGAAACTAAATTTGAACGATGATGACAAATAGTATATAAAACAACCAGAATTTGTCCAAGAAAACTGATAAAGTTATTTAGGAGTTTGAGATAAAAACAGATCACAAAATTCCGAGACACAAAATCCTGGCCAGAAGACTAGAAATTAATTAACAAGAAGAAAAAACTTGTCATCACGAGGATTTTGCCAGCGGACAACATAGTGAAAACTGAAAGAAAAAGAAAAAGAAATAAATCTTGCTTGATGCATTATATGGTACGGATCAAAGGTAAGTGGAGCAATCCAGGGAAAGGAGTAGCGCTCTCCCCAACACCTCGGTGTAGTAGCTATTGAAAATGGAACCTTCGGCTAACCCTCGACTACGGTGGGCTATCTTACTTATAACATAGATAAAAAAGATGGTGTTATATAATATTAAATATCAACACTTGTTGCCACTTCACTATCTGCAAACAAATGATTAATAGAGTAGAATTTGGCTCGTGGATAGAGTGTTCACCAATGGTCCGGGGGACCTGGGTTCAATCCCAGGTCGCGTCATACCAAAGACTTTTAAAATGGTACTTGATACCTCCTTGCTTAACACTCAGCAATATAAAGTACGTATCAAGGGTAAAGTGGAGCAATCCAGGGAAAGGAGTAGCGCCCTCCTCTATACCTCTATAGCTATTGAAAAAGGAACCTTTTGGTCGCCCCCGACTACGGTCGCCATCTTCTTAATTAGTGTTAGATAGCAATAATTGAAACCATTTAACTGTGTAGAACCAACAGCAATACAAGTATGCAAAAAAAATAATTCTCATTTAAGAATGAAATTACCTACAAGCTATTCATTTACAAATCATAAATATATCAATTTAAATGTGCGCAAACAAATGGTTAATAGTAAATAGGATTGTTTGCATTAGATAGAAATGCTTGAAACCATTTGAATGGGTGCAAAAAAAACTCAGGTTGATTTTAAATTGTTATCTACAAAATGTGTTTACAAATTATATTTTGGAGAAATGGTAGATTTGGTAAGTCCAACAAGATGAGAAAAAAATCAGTTGAAAAGTGGAGAAACCGAAACACTGACAACAGATTTGAAAATGATCTGATGAAGTCTTTTTGAAATAAAGACGAAATATCATTTTTGAATCTGTTGTTAGTGTTTGGGTTTATCCAATTTTCCACTTATTTTTTCTAATCATATTATATATATATATATATATATATATATAATCCTGGAAGCAAAAGCCCACATAACATTACCTATACGGCCACTTACTTCCCATCTTACAAACCATCCAAGTAAGATGAATAAGGCATGCTTGGCACAATTGAAAAAGCAAGGACGAACTAATAAGCTACGTTTATCTGATTCCAAAACAAGGACACGCCAGTTTGGGCCTAAATTTGTCGCTGCCTCACACCAGACAAGAGTTGATACAAGGTCAATGACTCGAAGGTCGATTAAAGTGGGGAGTAGGGGAGGGGATGGACGGGCACGAGTCGAGGCTCGAACCCGGCTGGACTATGATGCAGCTCGCCCACCTGAAGGCGGCCCGGCCGAAGCCGAGGGCCTTACAGCCTCAAATCTGCCTATGTTGGACTGTGCCCGTACCAGTGTTGGCCGACCGGCAAGGATTTACTTATATCAACTCCGTGCAGACACTAGATGTATATTGGAGGACCTGCTAGCAGCGATGGATGATTGGTACGGACGGCCAGAGAGAATCAGGGGACTCAGTGCTGTTAGCCAGCCTTGGTGATAAATATATTCATGATGATGATCAGGTAAAGAGACAAGCGAAAGACAATTTTTATTACTCCGAGTATAGACGTTGATGCCAACGAGAAATTCGCAACATTTGAGGAGGCAAAATATTACAAAGCGATCAAGAACTTTGACAAAAATCATCTTAAGCATCTGAAAGTGTTGAGGAAGAAGGAGAAAACCATGCCAGCTAATTCAACCGATAACTCTCATGCATATACTCACTACGGATAAGCATGCAAATTTGTGGCTAGTTTGAAATGTCATATAAGAACTGATTCCATTTGGTCCTCATACATCAAAATTCACGGGAGAGTCCATCATTCATATATATATATATATATATATATATATATACGAGGATCATTAAATAAGTTTCCTGACTTTTTTCGTATAGACACATTTATTGATAGTACACACATGAAACTCTTGTCCCCTTCGAAGTAATCTCCTCCGGCTTAGGGAATAACCAAAAGTCACAAGGAGCAACGTCTGGACGATTGGGAGGCTGAGGAGCTGTCTTGATGTCCATCTTGGACAAATAGTCTGTGACAAGGATGGAGTTGTGGACTGGTGCATTGTCCTGCTGGAAATGCCACTGACCCGATTTGACGAGTGCTGGCCTCTTCCGACGGAATCTCTTCTTGAACTCCCTTAAAACCTCAACATAGTAACCCTAACCCTAACTCTAACCCTTTGGCCAATCAACTCTGGTGTATTGACTTCCTTACTCCTCCCACACCTCTCATCATCCCTCAAAGGCTCCCTGCCTTCCTTGAATCTCTTATGCCTCTCAGAAACTGATGCTCGATTCATGCAAGATGATCCAAAAGCAGTCTGAAGCATTCCTTACGTTTCTGTGGCATTTTTTCCAAGTTTAAAACAGAATTTTATTGCATATCGCTCTTCTAAAGTCCAGATTGCATTTTTGAAATTCACCAGCCGTGACAATCAGTCTTTAGTAGGGTGTATTCGAATTCCTGCTGTAGCTGTTCATTTGAACATGAAATCATAAAAATTGGTCAGTCATCTCATAAGATGTATAGCAATAACATAGCGAAATTTCCAGAGTCTACGACAATTTGAAATGCCCATACAAAAAAGTCTGGAAACTTATTGAATGTACCCTGTATATGATTATTTCAGATTTTGAACCCAAATCTTTTAGAGAATGGCCGCAAATTTCATGCAGCTTAGGAGCTCGGCAGGGGTCCAGCCCTGGTTAAAACTAAGCTACCAGTAATAGATATTAATTTTAAACCATCTCACCTTTTCCAACCGCACGAAAAGGCAAAGTCAAACATGAACACGAATACACGAATTTGGTCAATCGATATCGACATCTGTCAGTGGACCGTTTCATCTTTTGATGATACCATGTTATCGAAAACGGAATTCGTGCGTCTTTGATTGTCATGGGCGTCTTGGGTCACGATAGGTTCGTGAATGAATTCAGTCCCCCGTTCCTCTAATTTCAGAGAATATAGCCTTTGTCTAAAGAATAACAATCCTTTCTCAATTGGTTTTTTAGACGGTATTTAGATTAGAGTAAAGAAGATAAAGAAAAACATTCTACATAGATATAATGGGAAAGAGAAGAGAAAGAGAAAAAGAGAGACAGGAGGAGAGAAATAGAGAGGGATGAATATACAAAAAGTGATAGATAGATAGATAGATAGATAGATAGATAGAGAAAGAAAATAACATACATAGAGAGATAGACAGATTACACACCAAGATAGATAGATAGATAGATAGATTAGTATTAGGAACAACTATGTGTAACTTATTTGTATTAGATAAGAATACTTGATATCAAATGACTGTGTACAAAAAAAAACTCTTAAAAAACAACTATACAAAAAATGTAAATATAAATGTACAATGAAAGCGATTCGTTAACCTTTAAGCATAAAATAAACTTAAAGGAGTTTGACGGCCGCTAAAATCAATTAAACAATCAATTAATCTTTTCAAGAGTTGAAGACCCCGCGCTGGACAGCAACATCGTTGTAAGCGCGTTCGAACTCCAGTCACACGATCACATTCACTTTGAGACTAATATTCTTGGGAAAGGCATTAACCCCTTTATCCTCATAACAATTGGTTAAATAGTACCACTGCTGTTCTTCTACAAGGATGGCTTTTGCATTAAATAACCCACGATGGTTGATATGCCATTAAACAAAGAGACCAACCAACCATTCCTTTCAAAAACACAATAAAAATTCAAAAAATAGTCTTTTTGGTTTGGACGAGAAGTTTTCAATAGCATCTTGTATTTAAATAAATACTGTAAACGCGTAATAACATCAACCGCCGAAAGTAAACGCGTTTTTTTAAAATCATAAACTGCACTCAGAAAATGAAGATTAACGTCCAATGTAGTCTCTGCATTTAATGGATCTGGCGTATATATATATATATATATATATATATATATATATATATATATATATATATATAAATGATTCTCTTAATACCCTGTCCGGTGGCAAAAGCTGCTTGGTAGCGCCAGGGGTGGCAGTACCACCTTGAGCTACCGAAACTGTGTTATCACCCCTGGATGGCGGCTGATGAGGATATGGTATAGCACGTGCTTTCACACGTTGTATGATGAAAATATAAAAAAAATAAAATAAAATAAAAAATAAAAAAATAAGAATCCAATTATAATCTTATCGACTGTGATTTTTTATTCGATAATTTCTGGTTTTGTTCTAATATTCCTACTGGCTGGATTGCGTAAATTTCAGTCATTTCAAAGTTAAACAATATCAGTTGAGGCAAAGTTAAGAAAGACGTTTTTTTTATACAAATATTGTATATATTTAGAACACTCGAGCTAATAAAAACGCATATTTACAAATAGAATTTATGATGCTGTCACGAATTTAACCACGTCAATTTAGCTTCAACAAAAGATTCTATTTGCCTTGAGGAATATCTTTATGGCTTGAGGGATAGAAAAAAAAGAACAAAAACTGAATAATGTTTATATTTGTATAACCGTCTTTCTAGCTCTTTTCAGTTATAATATATAAGGGCCGGTTTCTATTGCATAAGCCGAACAGCAGAGATTGAATATTGCGTGTCAGGGTAATTACAAATCATCAACTCATGGTCAATGTAGGGGGGGAGCTGATTTGATGTTGGTTCAATGATGATCTGGAATTGTCGAATGATCAGGAATAGATCGTATAGCCGCAAATCCAATACTGTGAGCCGGCATTAAATGACCCCTTGTGGTTGATATGCTGTAAAACAAAACAAAAACAAAAACAAAAAAAACAATACTGTGATATTGCAATGACCAAATTATCCTCGTAGCAAACTCAAGTTAAAATCCTGGATGATTGACTAGTTCATTGATTTTAAAGGCATGTCAACTTGTCTAGGCGTATTATTAGAGAATCGCATTCATTGTACGTTCATATTGTGATTCTTTTTTCTGTAATAGTCATATCGAATACGAATCAGTTTCAAACAGATTTGTCTGACCCACAGATGGAACCCTAACAGGTATTACTAGTCCGGACTAGAGTGGACCTGGGAGTAATGGCAATGAAGGGTTACTCCACACTCCCAAATCTCCAGAACTGAAACCTCACCATCTGATTAGGTTAAGTGTCATACCCAGGACACATCTTTTTAGGAGAGGGGGGGTCTTACCCCTTGTCAGGAGATATACAGTCAGCGTATTCTACACTCAAGTGACAGGGCGGAAATTCTGAAAGGGACTGTTTACATTTCACATAGCGTTATTTCAGGTATGGGGCTAATGTATCCCCTTATAGAACATTTGCAACAATGTCAAAAAAAGTCTGTCTCTCCATCCGATGAATGTCCAATGGTTTCAAACAGTTAAATGCTTTCAAGTATTTCTTATTTGAATTATTATATTTACTATTATTCACTTTTGCACAAAGTCAAAATTGTTTCAAGCCTTGCTATGCAACAGCAACAATTTCAAAGAAGTTTCTTTTTTTTTGGGGGGGGGGCTCATATTTAAATGGATATACATATGATTTATAAGTGAACAGTTTGTAGGTAATTTCATTTTTAAATTAGTTAGAACTAATTCGTTTGAACACTAGAATTACTACTGCTTCTACACTGTTAAATAGTTTTAATTATTGCTATCAAACAGTAATAATTCTATTTAATATCAATCATTGTTTGCCACACAGTGAAGTGGTTACGAGTATTGCTATTTGATAGTGATTATTCGATTCAATACTATTTATTTACTCAAAGTCACATATTTCCAAGTATTATTATGTAATAGCAATAATTCAATTTAGACATACAGTTCAAAAGTTCCAAGTATTTCTATCTAACATTAGTAATTCTTTTCTACATCCCTCTCTCGTTCCCACACTCTCAAATGGTTCCAAACATTGTTATTGTGACGGGGTATGCTATAAAGAGAGAGAGAGTGTGAAGGGGAGGTCAATACCCTTACAACTCTTTACTTGAATCAATAGGCATTAAGAAAGATCGGATAACAGGGACTGGCCGTTAAAGTGGTAAGGGAGAGAAAGGGTAAGCTATCTGTACCCTATGCACTTAAGTCTGTTGAACGGAAGAAGTCAAGGTCAATCAAGTGGCGTGATTCGGCGAGGTGATGGAAGAGGAAAGTCGGATGATTGGTCGGCAGAATCTTCACGCCAAAACAGGCCATCATGCGTTAGAGAAATCTGAAGGAAAATTTTCAGTTTGGACAAATCTAGCGTCGCAACAAGATCACTGAGATCAGCCAGCTCCGGAAAGCTCACTCGTAAAAAGAGTAAAATTGAGTTTGGACAGAAGCCAGCGTTAGAACAAGATCGCTGAGATCAGCCAGCTCCGGGAAGCTCACCCGGAAAAAAGAGAGAAAGTCTGAAAATCGAAAACCCGTCAAAGATAAGTACAGCTCAAACCCTTTTCCTTCTTCAATTTTTAAATATTGGAAAGTTGTATGTATTCAAAATAAGAGAAACTGTAAATGTTTTATTTCACCAATAGTTAGATTTATTGAATGAACATTGCAACACGCCTCAGTCAGGCGGCTTAGACACTTTTACTCAAGTAAGAGAAAAAGAAAGAGAAAAAAGAGAAAGAAGAAAAAGGACTTTTGAGAGACATTTTTGTTTGATGTTTTCCTGTTGGCTTAATATTGCCGGTATTTTAAAAAGAGAAAAGAAAAAAGAACTGTTTCTTAAATCTCATCATTATTTGTTTGACCGTTGCATATTAAAATTTTGTTATATTTTAAATGCACCCATGTGTTGAAATGTTTTGATTGTGTTCTTTCATCTGTTGAAATGACTTCTTTTACATGTATCCTATACCTCAGCCTCATACCGCTTTTATTAATTCTCGCTAAACGTCTTATTGCCTCCATAAACATTACAAGAGGATATGGAAATCTGTCTACAGTGAATATTATCTAACTTAGAAGTTCTTTCCTCCGTGATCTGATGGGGTAAGGGGACAAAGGACTTGGGGGTGTATGTGAAAGTGAATTGACAACCCCTTACCAACGTCTGAGACCAGTCTAACCTCAAATTTAGCATCCACATTATTTGTTTGTTTCTCATACGCCCGAAATAGGAGTCTTGACCGGGGTTTATTTTGTAGAGTGTCAAGTGCCAGGCTGCTCTCGGCGATACACATTCTATGTAACAGCCTTCTACAGAGGACAATGACCGAGATGTCGATCTCTTGAGGTCAGAGTAGAATTCAACGTCACAGTTATGTATCACTAACGATTCAATTTGACAGTCATTTGTTTACACACAGTTAAATGGTCAAATAGTTCTATTTCTATCAATTCAATTTAACATAAGTTATTTTTTGTACCAGTTTAAAAGTCAAACGGTTCTACTCGATCGATAGTTAGAAAATACTTTGATATTTCAGATGCTTTCGGTCCAAAATCAAAAGTTGAAAAGTAGAAATAATCCAATTTTATAAACATTTTAAAATACTTTTAATAAGAATATTAGTGAAATTTACATTGGCTTGTTTCAAAGACCAATTGTGATGAAGGGGTGACTGAGATTATAGAAAATTAACTCCTACACATTGGAACATGAAGAGTTTGTTTTTTTCAGAAAGTGAGAAGGAATAGATTTGACAAGTAATATTGGCGTGGAAGTATTACTTGAGATGACATACGAGGATCATTAAATAAGTTTCCAGACTTTTTTCGTATGGGCACTTTTATTGATACTACACACATGAAACTCTAGTCCCCTTTGAAGTAATCTCCTCCAGCTGCAATATATTTGTTGTGCCGTTCCAACAACTTCTGGAAGGCTCCATGGAAGTCCTCTTGTGTGAGCATGTCAATGACCTTCGTCACAGCCTCTTTCATCTCCTCCATTGTGTGAGCGTGTCAATGACCCTCATCTCCTCAATTGTCTCATAACGACAGCCTCTGAGCTTAGGGAATAACCAAAAGTCACAGGGAGCAAAGTCTGGACTATAGGGAGGCTGAGGAACTGTCTTGATGCTCATCTTGGTCAAATAGTCAGTGACAAGGATGAAGTTGTGAACTGGTGCATTGTCCTGATGGAAATACCACTGACCCGGTTTGAAGAGTGCTAGCCTCTTCCGACGAAATCTCTTCCTGAACTCCCTTAAAGCCTCAACATAGTAACCCTAACCCTAACTCTAACCCTTTGGCCAATCAGCTCTGGTGTATTGGCTTCCTTATTCCTCCCTCACATCTCATCATCCCTCATAGACTCCCTGGCTTCCTTGAATCTCTTATGCTACACAAAAACTGATGCTCGCTTCATGTAAGATGGTCGAAAAGCAGTCTGAAGTATTCCATAGGTTTCTGTGGCATTTTTCCAAGTTTAAAACAGAATTTTATTGCATATTGTTCTTCTAAAGTGTCCTCACGTCCAGATTGCATTTTTGAAATTCACCAGCCGTGACAATCAGGCTTTAGTAGGGTGTGTTCCAATTGCTGCTGTAGCTGTTCATTTGAATCTGAAATCATAAAAGTTGATCAGTCATTTCATAAGATGTATAGCAATAACATAGTGAATTTTCAAGAGTCTACGACAATTTTAAATGCCTGTACAAAAAATGTCTAGAAACTTATTAAATGCACCACGTACAACTAACAGAATATTAACAAATGTGTTTTATTTCTAAACATAAGAAAAAATCGATTTGTCAACTCCTATTGACATGAGGAAAGGTAGACAAGAGACGACTGATAATGCAAACAAACAGAAAATATTTGAAATCAGATTGTTTAACAGGAATTATATCTGCTATTTTTTTTTTTAAATATGATAAAACTTTTAGTTTTGGTTTTATTTTTTACCTGTCTTAAAATAAAATAAAATGAAAAATCTATCAAAAGTGAAAACGGAGAAAAGAAAATTTACTTCAAATAAGAACAGAATTAAGAAAAATTTGTCCCCATACAATTTGCTCAAATTCATATCTCTCGCTTGCTATGAAGGAGTCCTCCTGGTGTAGCGTCTAACGTGCTGGACTGCAGAATCGTAGTAAGCGAGTTCGAATTCCAGTCACGCTATTACTTTCGCTTTTGGACTAATACTCTTTGGGAAAAGGTATCTTCCCCAAACGTGGATTAAATAGAACTAGTTTTTTTTTTTCTAAAAGAACGACTTTGGCATTGAATACCCCACGATGTTTGATATGTCATAAAACAAAAAAATCATAAAAGTTGATCAGTCATTTCATAAGATGTATAGCAATAACATAGTGAATTTTCAAGAGTCTACGACAATTTTAAATGCCTGTACAAAAAAAAGTCTGGAAACTTATTAAATGCACCACGTACAACTAACAGAATATTAACAAATGCGTTTTATTTCTAAACCTAAGAAGAAATCGATTTGTCAACTACCGTGGTGTAATGGTTATCGTCGTAGGGATTGGACACGGCGACACGAGTTCAAATCCTGGACGAGACTGACTGCATTTCACATAGCACTAATACCCTTGGGAAAAGTATGAATCCAATTATTCTCCCTCCAGCTATGGGTAAATAGTAGAGCAGACTAGGTTCTTCAGCCTTGGTGGGGCAACTAGTCTGGGAGAAGGAAAACTCTGAATTCAAACCTGTTAAACTCCGTTTAAAAATTGACCTTGTGTCATATCCTACTCGAGCGGAGGGGTCGGGTAAATATGATAAAACAAAAAATGCTTACTATCATATACGTATTTAATTTAATGAAAATTAATTAACTAAAGAAAAATTCATTCGTTTGATTGGTGGCAGATATAATTTGCTTTTTGACTTTTCAGAAACCAGAATTACTATTTCCGGTATTGTGTAAGTAAAACAGAAGTTCCAACATTGTTATTTGTCACAAAATATGTGATAAGAATCAATCTCTCTCTCTCTCAAGCTTACATCTGATTGTAGTTTTGTGTCGAATTTATCACAATTAACCCGTGGTGTAGTCGTTATCGTCGTAGGAAATGGACACGGCGATACGAGTTCAAATCTTGGACGAGACTGATTGCATTTCACATAGCACTAATACCCTTGGGAAAGGTATGAATCCAATTATTCTCCCTCCAGCTATGGGTAAATAGTAGGACAGACGAGGTTCTTCAGCCTTGGTGAGGCAACTAGTCTAGGAGAAGGAAAACTCTGAATTCAAACCTGTTAAACTCCGCTTAAAAATTGACCTTGTGTCATATCCTGCCCGAGCGGAGGGGTCGGGTAAATAGTATCACAATTAACACTACGAATTATCCTGGCAATGGCTAAATCACATATTAACATCATCTTTGTGTACTAAAACACGACAGTATTTTTTTCGTTTATTTATTTTTTGTTTTTTGTTGGGTTTTTTTTTTTTTGTTTTTTTGGTGTTGTTTTTGTTTTTTAATGGGGGTAGGAGTTTACTAATTATGATTATGTGCAATATACCGATAAACGTACTGGAACTGATAATAATGTGTTATAAATTATCTTCCTTACAAAAATCCTTGTAAAAAACACATTTTCCGTCTACCTTGTTTTTATTTGTCTGTACTCACGATGCCATAAAATATAAAGAATTTGTATTTAGTCTCGCTAAAAATCTGTTAAATGTTTTAAGTGTTGCAATTTTATTTTCCGTCAGTAAGCAAACAGGCCTATCAAGCCATTAAAATAATCGGGAATACGATTCTCCCTATACCATCATGATCAAAACATGCTGAGAGCACGATTTCTTTGGACTCTTTCGTGCCATCTGTTCCTTTAAACCATCATATTTGCTAGGTCTCTAGACGGTACCCAATATCCAAACAGAGCTGGAGAATGTAAGTTTTTGCTGATAGGCCGACACTGGTTTACTCATGCAACTGGAGAACGTCGCTTATGAGTTTGTCCTTACTTCCCCGGTAGTATTTTTAGGATTGTTTGTGAGATTCGAGGTAAATGGCTGTACAACAGCACGCAGAATCTTCGTTTAGTCTTTATCAACAAATCTCTCTAAGGATTTCATCAAAGTCCAAATAATGTAACCATAGAGTAGTACTAACATAGCCATAGCGTGAAGGAATTCCTGTTTTTATGACTTTGAATATGTCTTCATATTTATTGTTATACTCGGCCTTCTTCAGGTATTGAACTCGGGATCCGACACAGAACTTGAAACTTAATCCTTTATTTAATCGATGTGAATAAATCGTTCTAATTGCGTTAACCCTGACTGAATGCAAGTGTTCATCTATAGTTAGTATCCTTTGTTATTTTACTTGTTGGTGGGATTGAACTCGGGACCTCCAGATGATTTCTCTGAGAAGCACTTTCAGACCAACACTTTATTCACTGCACCATATCTCCTGCTGGACGAAGCGGGTATCGGTCGAAACGTTGTGAATATGACAATGAAGATAAAGATAACAGTCAGAATATTCTAAGTGATAAAAATTGTCAGGCTTTATCTCAGAAATTTAGGCAAATAATTCATGTTTATTTTATATGAGTGATTATATTTCAAAATGGTCGATAACCTATTGATGACAATCCATGCTTTATATATGTGTATGCTGACACCGTTTTCAGTAGATGAGACATTGCTACCAAGGTATAATGACTGATCAAGTAATGTCTGACTTGCCAATTCATAAACTGCCTAGATTATGTACCCCGAATTTGAATAGATCTAAAAAAATGGTTTCACCCTTTAAAAAAGACCGAAATTCAATACAGACACACAACACAACGTACATATAATAGACCCAACACTTTGAAGATAATATGAAATGTAACATTAAAACCATCCAACTAATGCTCGTACTACTTGATTTGAACATTGCTAATTCATTTTATGTATCATTATATTTCTAATTTTCAATTCTTTATATTGTTGGTTTTTAGGTATTTTATGCGGAGTAATACATAGAGTAAGAGGTGGTGCAATAAGGTCGATTTTAGAGCCACTAAAATGTTATGTAAATTTGCGCAGGTGAACTATTTTGATAACGTTTTACATTTAAGTTCACACTGTACTTGGATTAGTTGATAATCACAGGACTCCTCATCCGACTAATGCTTATACTACTTTATTTGAATTTTGAATACTTATTTGACGGTGTTTAATGGTTAAATTATTCTTTTCCAGTGTAAGAATTCAAAGACTTGGTTTGATTGATTGAGTTTAACGACATGTCAACCCATCTGAAGTTATTGTATGCCAAGAGGATAGGGAATTACTTACATTATACGTTTATATAAACACTTTTGTGTTGTTTATTACGTTTTTGCACTTGGTTATATGATATCAAGTATTCCTATCAAATACTAATAATTTGCACACATATATATTCGATGGAGACACAGATTACTTCGACATTATGGCAGGTGTGCTATAAGGAGACACATTAGCCCCATACCTCTTTATCATCTGCCTAGACTATGTGCTTAGAACGTCAATAGATATAATGAAAGATAATGGTTTCAAGCGGGCAAAGGAAACAAGCAGAAGATAACCCCGCACAAACAATTACGGACGTGGACTATACCGATGACATAGCGCTTCTGGCAAATACACCCACGAGCAGAAACCCTTCTACATAGTCTGGAACGGGCAGCTGCAGGCATAGGCCTCCATGTCAACGCAGACAAGACGGAATACATGTGCTTTAATCAAAAAGGTGATATCTCCACACTAAATGGTAGTTCTCTGAAACTTGTGGACCTAGGAAGCAGTGTCTCATCAACCGAAATAGACATAAACACGCGACTAGCGAAAGCATGGACAGCATCGATAGGCTATCGGTCATATAGAGATCTGACCTGACCGATAAAATAAAATGCAGTTTTTTTCCAAGCTGCGCTCGTGTCGATACTGCTATATGGATGCACTACATGGACGCTAACTAAACGTATGGAGAAAAAGCTTGACGGTAATTACACAAGAATGCTGTGAGTATTGTTGAACGAATCATGGAGGCAGCACCCTACAAAGCAGCAGCTGCACGGACACCTACCACCCATAATGAAAACTATCCCAAGTTCGACGAACCAGATATGCGGGACACTGCAGGAGAAGCAGGGACGAGCTCATAAGTGATATATTCCTGTTGACCCCGTTCACATGGACAAGCAAAGGCAGGACGACCAGCTGGAACCAATATACAACAACTCTGTGCCGATACAAGATGTATGTAGCCTTGAAGACCTACCGGGAGCGATGGACGATAGAGACGGGTGGCAAGAGAGGGTCAGGTAGATCCGTGCTGGCGGCGCGACATCATGATGATGATGATGATATATTTACATATTTTTCAACAGAAAGGGTAGAAATTTCCATTGGTAAAACAGGTAGAAAGTTTGTATAAAAACTTTTATCTCCAAAATATCAATTGAATATTTTTAGAACATTGGCATAGTGGTTAGAGTGTTCGCTAATGGCCCGGGAGACCTGGGTTCAATTTCAGGTCGAGTCAAACCAAAGACTCAAAAAATGGTACTTGATGCCTCCTTGTTTGACACTCAGCATTATAATATACGGATCGAGGGTAAAGTGTGTCAATCCTGGGACAGGCGTAGCGTCCCCCCCCTACACCTTGGTGTAGTAGCTACTGAAAGAGAGCCTTTGGGTGGCTCTCGACTACGGTCGCCAACTTATTAATGGATAAATTATTCACTTCTTTTTAAACAATTTAAAATATGAATTTTAAAACATTAAATGGCAAATTGATTTTGAAATCCAAAAAACCTAATCAGTTTAAAATTATATAAAGTTTATGATTAACATAAAAGATCATTTTCGCGAGTCACCATCAAAAATTAACAGTGTTCTCCAATGGTCCTGGAGACCTGGGTTCAATCCCAGGTCGCGTCATACCAAAGACTTTTAAAATGGTACTTGATGCCTCCTGGTTTAACACTCAGAAATATAAGGTACATATCAAGGATAAAGTGGAGCAATCCAGGGAAAGGAGTAACGCCCTCCCCTACAAATCGGTGTAGTAGCTATTAAAAAGGGTGTCTTCTGGTCGCCCTCGACTACGGTCACCAACTTTATTCTAAAGCCTAGGTGGCTAAAAAGAAAACAAAAAAGATTAAACTTTTTCCCACCGAGTAAAAAATACTATTCCTTTAATCGAACGAAAACCCAAATGTTAATCCTTAATCCTAAAATTTAACCCAAGAATAAGCAATACTTTTCGTTTACTGGTTGGTTGTCTGGCTGGTTGGTTAGTTGGGTTGTTTACTTGTATATCAACTTTCGTTCGTTTATTGGTCACAAGGGAACTTTTTAAAAGTCTCGAGAACTTCACTGAACTGATATAACTAAAATGTATCAACTCTGCTTCGTATTAGTCGGTATATTTTATCTATTTCAACTATTTATATTCATGTTAATGATAAAGAAAATGTTAGAAAAATGAACTTTAGATAAAACGTATACATCGACCAAACTGAAGAAAAGTTAGAATTCTTTATTAGCTTAAATGTTTTGTAAAATTCACTTCTTCTTTTGTAATTATTATTCATGCATAAAAAACTAAAAATATTATCCCATTCTAGTTTAACACTTAAATATGGTCAAATAAAAGTATTAAAATTCTAATTTTAAATTACGAAACTAAAAACAATTATAAAAACTTCATAAACGAGTTTTTTTAATAATTAAAATATAAAGCCGAATTTCAAACAGCATGTAGCAGAAAGAATTTCGTATGTTTGGCGCTCAAATTATTTTGACCGTTGGTCTTACCATATATTTTCACCCAATGGGGATGACGAATCCCATTCGCCCCGGATGACATTCCCGGGCAAATCGAATTCGGTGAAAGGCCGCCAAACGCTCTCTTCTTCGACATCCTTTGAGCAGGACTGACGTTTGTCTGTCCGCTCCTTTCTCAGCAGCAACAGTACACCACGAGGAGAGTCGTCTGATTCATGGACCCTTGGGTCTACACTTCTAGACCCAGGGGTTCCCAGTTGAACATGAATTAGACGAACATATTCCGCTCAGACATTTAACTCTTTGAACCTTTCTCAATTAAATATCTATTTTCTTCTTCTTTCTATGAGACTGTCGGCACAAAAAACTTCTCTTTTACTCAAGCCGTAATTAAACCAACTTGAAAACTTTCAGTATTTTCGTTCCGACTCATTGATTTCCTTCAAATATAACGAGGAGGTAACATAAACAACCTTAATTCGTTATAAGCACAAAATAAAATTAATGTTACAGTCTAGACGAGTTTAAAATCGAATATTTCAATGCTCCAAAATCCAAAACGATTCGATATGATCCCTTGCTATTTAATCAATTGACTATAGGTGAATTTGATCGAAAGAAATAAGAATATTTTTCATTCTGTGAAAGAAAATGTCGACTGTGTATCTTTGAATTAAAAAAAAAAACTTTTCCCAAGACACGGAGACCAAACTTGCGGGTCGCATGTGGTCAGAGGGGAGCAGTTTTTTCTGCTGTTACTGTAACTCAAAACCATGGGATGAAGACAAACAAAATAAACTTATAACATTTGCCACTAATTTAAAAAAATGATCTTGTATGGATTAGCGATAAAATCCAAAATGCTATATGTCATACAACTATTTTTTATTTCAAACTTTTGACAGCATAAGCCCCCTGCTCGGGCAAAATTCAAGCAATTTAAGAATTTAATTGATCTCAAACCTAAAGTAAATTTTTATGTAAAATTAAATCTATAATTCTAAAAATTCTGTTCTTTGAAATCAAAGGCCTTAACTTTTGGATGAGAACTAACGAAAAATCCTCTTTTTTTTTTTTTTTTTAATTATTTTTGTCTGAGAGAGTTTTTACCATTAATTTACATCCTACTTCCTTCAGGTGATAGAACTGAACAGGTAGAAAGGAAATCCGCGATTGTTTTATTTTTAACTTGACAACTTCACTCCGTATCTATTCATAACGACAGTATGACGTCACAGGCTAAAATCGTGAGTATCAAATTCACCATTCTATTTTGAAAAAGATTAACACATTTATAGCACGGATTGACGTGAAGCTAATGATACGACACCTAGAGTCACACCCAAAACGTTCCTTTATAAAAGTAGTGGCTATATTAAGAACTATTGTTCAAATCTGCCTCAAATTGTGTCAAAGAGGAAAAGGACAAGAGTAAAAGATGTTTATGTTCAAAATAAGAATGATGTTAAAAAAACAGCATTCGTTTACATTTATGACGTCATTTACTGTTGGCTTTTTTTTTATTTCCTGTGTCACTGCCAAAATATTGCTGAGCAATGTTGCTTTTCCTATTTTTTTCAATCTTTTTAAACCATATTTTTTAAAATAACTGAAAAAAGACTTAAAAGCAGTATTTTAGAATTGATAAACTATTTTTTTATTAAAAATATTTTAAATTCAAAAACAATATTGTTTAATATTTATTAACAGTGTCTTACATTGAAAAAACAGTGCATTTTAAAATTGAAAAACAGTATTTTTTAACGTGAAAAAATATTTTTTAAATTGAAATTTTTTTAATTGAAAAAGAGAATCTTAACAGTGAGAAATAATCTATTTTTGTGTTGAAAAACAGCACTTCTGACACTTGCTTCTGACAACCGAAAAATAGTCCTTTTTTTTTAGTGAAAACCATTATTAAAAAAAAAAATGAAAAGCAACATTTTTTTAAATTTAGCTTTTTCTCGAAGCGCTTCATTATTATAAGAGAATTACCTTTATACAAAAAATTGTTAGGGGGTACTTATTTATGGGTGATATTGTATGATCCTGTAAAAATATTTTATATTACCTTAAGTACATTAAAGTCTTTTCAGTTATTAAGGTTGATAAATCATATAAAATTCAGGTCTCAGACACTTACTCTAGCGTGTAGCCACTATGTCCGGTGTAATGTAGTGAACCTAGAGACCGGCTTTGTGACCAACAACAAAGAGTGAGAAACAGTCACCCGAGAGTTAATGTTTTAAAAGCATCAATCAGAGGAGTGGGAAATACTAAAATTTAGGGATTTGCGGAATCGCCTCTCCTCCATTAGGGGTATGCCACGATTTAGCAATTCTCGCATTGATTCAAAAATAGCACCTCACGTCTTCCTGATTTGTGACCAGTCCAGATGGAGGTTAAAATGCAGTTAGATAGTTAGTGGTATTTTTCAGCTGTCTGACTTTCTCCTTTCCAATCAACTCGATGCCATCTCTTCATCTCGACTTTTTCTCCGGTAATCTTCGTTGAGACGCCACAATGCAAGACAGTTTTCTCTCATAAAACGACGATTTTAATTTTAACAAATTATCCTTTAATCTTAATGAATGCTTTTTAATTTGTAGAGAATTTTGTTCTGAGTAACATTTTCTAATACTGCAAGTCACAAAATTATCCGAAAAATGTTAACTTGGAAGTTTTTTGCAAATTTTTACATTCTTCTTCGTGATACTTTTGACAAGTTTGCACTACGGTAAGAGCTTAATGGAAACTAGACAAATTCTTTTTTTTTTATTAAATGTTTAATTAGATTATTTTATAATATACAATTTTAACCTGAAAAAATATATTTTCAATTAAGTTTGATTCTAAAAATCTTAACAAACATAATTAGCATATTTACATTAAAGAAAATAAGGGAAAAAACTCTTGCCTACACATTGGGTTAATATTATTATTATTGATAATAATTATATTATTATTTACTCCTCTAGAGTTTTTCACATCAGTATTAGCTGATGGTTTTTCACTGGAGTTTGAGTGACAGCAAGTCTCCTCAAGTCTCCAGGACTCGTCTTATTAATATTATTATAATTATTATTATTATTATTATTATTATTATGAAAGATTTTTAAAAAACACCGATAAAAAATAGTTTAACATATAATAGATTAACTTGTCGAACTCAAATAGTCGGTATTTGTGCTACTACCTAAAAGTATATATACCCAGTCGACTTGCCAAGAAATACATATACCCAGGTGGCCTTCCAATGAGTACATATACCTAGTTAGCCTGCCTAGAAGTACATATACCCTGATTGCCTGCCTAGAAGTCCATAAATCCAGGTGGCCTGCCTAGAAGTATATATATATATATATATATATATATATATATATATATATATATATATATATATATATATATATATATATATATCTAGGCTAGCCAGGTGGCTAGCCTAGATGTACATATACCCAGGTGGCTTGAATTCCAACCGAGGAATCCCGATTTCTATTTTGCTATTGCCAATAAAATGTGGAGGTGCCAGTGGTGTAATGGTTATCGTCGCAGGAATTGGACATGGCGACACGAGTTCAAATCCTGGACTGATTGCATTTCACATAGCACTAATACCCTTGGGAAAGGTATGAATCCAATTATTCTCCCTCCAGCTATGGGTAAATAGTAGGGCAGACTAGGTTCTTCAGCCTTGGTGAGGCAACTAATCTAGGAGAAGGAAAACTCTGAATTCAAACCTGTTAAACTCCGCTTAAAAATTGACCTTGTGTCATATCCTGCTCGAGCGGAGGGGTTGGGTAAATATGATAAAATGTAGTAATCAGTTATTTAACAGCTGAAATATTGTAAAAAACAGATTACAAGATTTTTCAGCAATTTTCCAGTTAAGAACTCGGGTTAAAGGGCACACGAGTGGGCCACTCAGAGTTCAAATGTTCGAAGATATTAATCTAGGGATAAAATTAATCAATCATAATTAACCAAATTTAGTTTCATGGGAGTACAGACTATTTAATGTCTCTGCAATGACATTTTTTCGTCTATTTTATTAAATGGGATGTTATTTTTTAAGATTTTTACAATTCCATCGACTCACCAGCCATCTGCGCAATTTGTTCTTCATTGACACGATTAGTGAATAAGCAGATCTCTGCATTCCGTGGGTGGACAACCATGGCTTTTTACTAAAACTGACTGTTTCGTATCCGAAATTGTTTAGCAATCGTTTGCTCTTACGCCATAGCAGACATCATTTATGCTATAGAAAATATATTCGTCTTGCATAAGACCACGACACAGAATGAGCAGCTTATGAAACATCAATTTGTAGCAGGTGTTGTATTTATCCTACGTCCCACCAACGTACGAATATGGCACAAGGCCGTTTTTAAGGTGGGTCCTGTCGCAGGGCCGTAGCCCAACGCGATAGGCAGTTCCAAAAATGCCTCGGACCCCGTCGGCATTCCCCTTTTCGGGGCGCCTCAGGCGCCGGGCGATAAACCCAACCCCTCCGAAGAGGGTTAAAGCCTGGGGGGATGGCCCCCTGAGGCCAGAGGTGATGTATCCAGTGGTGGAACACACCCGACCGAACCGTGCAGCACGCAACCACAGCCGGTCGAGAGCGCCCCACCACAGGACACAAAAGAACGCTACCCAGGATAAAAGCAGGTGTTGATATTTTTGAAGTGAAGGCGTTCACCTAAATGTAAGTCAATCTGATCATTCACTAATGCATTGAATGACGTCAGAAAATATCGAGAAAATTACGTAAAACAACTTCGTTGAAAAAGTGTGAACAACATATTCACGTATTTATTTCCGATAAATTCTTTAAAGAATGTTTTAAGTATATATCATTTTTCACAATATCAAAATCGCCCTGAAGAAACTGAAATCGGATTCCTTTTGTTGGTTATAAATAGAACTAGCTGTGCTCTTCAACAATTGAACTATTCTGTAAACACAGTCGACGTTTTTAATATTCCTCTTGTGGGAACGATAAGTGAATACTTAGCCAAAAACAATTCATTTACTTAATCTCATGTCACCGACGATACATTTTTATCAAGATATCAGTAACGGAATAGAAAACAGGTTTTTATTCACGCTTATCAAAAAGACACGATGATATCGTCAGCAAATTGTTAACTAAAGATATTTATAGCACTTCACTCACTCAGTCACGACTCATTGATAACGAATAACGACTAGGTGCGGACAAAAAAATACGTGATTTTCCGGAAAGTCAAGAGCTATTCAATTATTATTAAGTTAAGAATTAGTAATTAAATTTATTATTATTATCATTTACTCCTTTAGAGTTTCTTACATCAGTATTGGCTGATGGTTATTCACTGGAATTTGAGTGACAGCAAGTCTCTTCAAGTCTCCAGGACTCTTCTCAGTATTCTGGCCGTTCTTAGTAATGCTGTCATTTGGATAGTCTCTACCCGCCCGCCAACTTTCAAGTCCTCCAGGCCTTTTAATAATCCTTTAGTTATTGTGCCAAAAGCACCAATCACAATGGGTACAATTTAATTTTCAGTTTTACTTTCGGTTTCTTACAATCGTTCACCGAGTCTTTACCCAAGACCTAGCCTGAGGGAAGGTAGTGATTATATTCAATCAATGAATTTATGTGTTTTTTGCCACTTTTAGGTGATATTTTTTCTAATCAATCTCTTAAGGAGAGAAGCAGTTCTACAAAGGGTATTTCATATTGGCTGGGACCGCCAGGTATTTTGTTAATGTGTTTATCTGTTCCTTTCGTAATCATACCCAGTGCTCTCACTATTACTGGCATAGTGGTAGTTTTAAGGTGACACATTTTTCACATTTCTAATTTCTTGTCATTATATTTACTTTGTTTATTATACAGTTTGATTTTATAATACTCGTTGGCACTGACATATCAATTAGATGGTACTTTTTTTTTCTTTTTTACTGTATCTGGTCTATTTCTCTATTTTTCTATCAGTTTGGATCGCAAAGTCCCAGTCAATAGAAGTTTCTTTGACTGAGTGTTAAAGATTCTGGTTGGTCTTTATTCTATTTTTCAGATTTCAGTATCTCATAGTATTTACATATTTTCCAATTGTGTCTAATTTTATTATACTTCTGTATTCTATCGGTGTTAGAATATGGCAACAGGACACGAAGTGGTCAATTCATTTTTTTTTTTTTTTTTCGCACAGTCTACATATTGGACTTGATCCATTTTCATTATATCTGTCTGATAGTTTCTAACTGGTAGGCTTTAGTGTTGTACCGCTATTAACTTCTCTGCCTCCGCCTTTTCAGCTTTTACAAAAGAGAGTCTCAAAATAGACGTAACCCATTAATATGATAATGATTTATTACTGAGACAAGTGCAATGGTGGTCATTTGGAACACGTCCAGTAAAAAATGCATCCTTTGGGCTAGACATCAAATCAATGTTGTTGTTTTTTTATTTTTTATTATATCAGCTTCCAGGACGTGCAATCTTTTTTTGAGTTTCTTGTCTCAGCAATAAATCATAATCATATTAATGGGTTGCATCTATTTTGAGACAATTTTGAAGGATTTTGTCTCCAAATAAGTAATAACGCAAAATATTTTTCCTCTCTTGTCAAAGGTATTGTAATCGAGGATTAATACTTGTTGTGACATACTATTTTCAAATCTGAAAGAAAAAAGAACACAACATTATTAGTAGTAGAGTTATTAGCAGTCACATGGGTCCCGTGTATATTGAGGCACCCTATATAATTAATAGAGTTGTTAGCAGTCACATGGGTCCCGTGTATATTGAGGCACCCTATATAATTAACAGAGTTGTTAGCAGTCACATGGGTCCCGTGTATATTGAGGCACCCTTTATAATTAACAGAGTTGTTAGCAGTCACATGGGTCCCATGTATATTGAGGCACCCTATATAATTAATAGAGTTGTTAGCAGTCACATGGGTCCCGTGTATATTGAGATACCCTATATAATTAATAGATTTATTATCAGTCACATGGGTCCCATGTATATTGAGACTCCCTATATATCGGCATTCTTTGTGTATTCCGTTCATGTAGGGGTTTTTGTTTTCTTCTGATTTTTAATTGATTTGGTCTTTGTGTTTTTGCTTTTTACTTTGTTTTTACAACCTATTTTACTTGATCTTTTATATGTATTTCTTTCCTTTTTTTAACCAGTTAATTGCTTTCTTTACAAATGTGACACTATTGACGCTGGTGTTGTGGTATACAAACTTTGCCATATGTATGTGCCTATGAGTAGACACATGAGTATATATATATATATGAATGTACATCCGGGTGTATACATGTGTATGGTTGTGAGTGAACCATTGGTATGTATGTACGTATGTACCCATATAGGGGCCGAGACATTTGTGTGGGTAGCCGTACGTATTTTGTACGGGAACCACTAATCCAATCCGAACAGAAGGGGAAATAAGTAGATAAAAGTGAAGCCATAACTTAAAAAGAGTTTCAATTTTATTAGGACATCTTTTAGAGTCTCTCTTCTGTTAAATAACATTTATTCTACTTTTTGGTTTCGCCTTTTTCTTTCTTTGTAGACCCATCTAGGACTCATGCCTTTCAACCTGTAAAGAACCTGCAAACACGACGTGGGGTGAGAATGATTATATAGCCGGAAATGTACGGGCCACAGACGATCCCCCACACCCACTGAATATTTTTCTTTTGCTTCTCATGAGTATTTACTAAATGGAGCTTCCAGTCTATTGTACTGCCCAAGTATTTATTTAATCCTATAATGGTTGGTATAAGTTTCCGTTTTCATAATAATAATAATTATTATTATTATCATTATTATTATTATTACAAGTCTTCCATAAAAACTCTATCTGATAATTTTTCACTAGAATCTGAGTGACAGCAAGTCTCGTCAGACCTCCAAGAATCTTCTAAATATCCAAACCGATTTAACAGCGCTGTGGTCTGAATGGTCTCAATTCTTCTTCTAATCTTTTGTTCATCCATTCTCTTTTCCAGGTCCTTGGAAACTCTTCCAAGTGTTCCAACTACAACTGGTATCACCACTATTATTGTGCATTATGCCCTCGGGCACTGTTTCATTGCTCAACAACTCAGCTCTCTACTGGAATCTTTCATTCAATCAATTTCTCAATTTTGGGAATACTTCTTATCAATCAATGCTTCTTAGTTAATCTATCCTTGTACTGTTGCCTTGCCTCTCTCATTGAACCAGATAATCTCCACTGCCTGCTGCACCGAGTAAATTGACGCCCTCCTGTGCAATGTATTGTCGTTAAAAAAATGCTAAGTGCATCTAGATACGTGGTGGCCTATGAAGGGATTGAAATTCGATTTCTTCTGGAATCTCTCCATCGCGGACAGGACGTGAGACAAGGTCAATTTTAGATAGAGTACATCTGGTTTGAATTAAGTTTTCCTTCTCTTAAACTGGTTGCCGTATTAAGGCAAAACAATCCATTTGAATCCTAATGTTCTCCCATAGCTGAGAGGAGAACAGATGAATTCATGCCTTTCCCAAGGCCATTAGGGTGTGTAGTGAAACGCAAACAGCCTTGTCCGCTATTTGAACTCGGAGGACTGGTTGCATTACCAGCAGCGATAACCGTGACGCTAAGCGTGCCTCCCAGCAATTTTGAGTGTACTCCAAACGACC
>OY757914.1:113274532-113359532 GCA_963585895.1 Sepioteuthis lessoniana | reverse complement strand
GTACCACTACTGTTCTTCTACAAGGATAGCTTTGGTATTAAATAACCCACGAAGGTTGATATGCCATTAAACAAAGAAACCAAATCAAACCAAACCTAACGGGCCCAGAATATCCCAAGATAAATCCATGCCTTTCTCAAAGATATCAATGCAAAATGAATATATACAGCTTCATCGAAATTTAAATCCGGCTGGCCGGTTCCATTTTTCATGCCAATAACAGTTATACCACCAGCACATCCAGGTACAAACTTAAATCTGTGGAGATGTGAAAAGAAATTAAACTAAACTTCTTGTAATATTAAAGAAATTAAACTACACTTGTAATATTAAAGATTAAACTACACTTGTAATATCAAAATTAAACTACACTTGTAATATTAAAGAAATTAAACTACACTTCTTGTAATATTATCAATATTATGATTTCAACTATAAAGTGACAGCGAAGAATGTGCGTATAAGCACATTCTTCGCTGTCACTTTATAGCTGAAATCATTTTTGATATTTACGACAAAAAAAATAACACAAGAATTATATCCTAACTGTTAATCAACTGCAAAAAACATTTTTACACTAAAAAAATTGACCTAAGAATTACAAGGATGAGTCAAATGTTTTGCAATATCTTGGTACATGCTGACTTGCGGCGCGTACATTGCGTGACTAAAGCAGTTCAAGTGGTGGGGGGGGGGTACCCTCTATGGTTTGTTCTCGTTGGTGTGTAGACATGTTGTGCATTGTTTCGGGGTGAAACAATGCACACAACATGTGAAAGCTTCACCGATGAAATTATATTTTATGAGTTCGCCACGGAAGAAACCCAAAACATTTGTTGTGCGAAAGGGAAAGGTGAAAGTGCAGTTAACCACAGTACAGTAACCAGATGGTTCAAGATATTTCGCTTGGGTTACCAAAACCTCAATAATCAGGCAAGGTCAGATAGATTTTGAGACCGTACTCCAAGCTATATATTCAAATTCGACGAATAACATTCGGAGACTATCAGGTGAGGTCTCCATCTCACTATTGAGACCTCGGAAAAAGTATCTGGAATTGCCAAATTGTGCTTCCCTTACAACCAAAATATTGCAAAACTTTTAACTCACCTTTGTGTGTTCTAACTTTTAACGAACAGCAAAAAACAATTTTTATGCGAACTTTTAAAGATTAAATTTGCATTTCTCTTACGTGTGGGAAAATATATGTTTGTAGTGTGAACCATTTGGAAATATGAAACCGACTCTTGAGATGTGATCATTGTCCGAGATGATGGTCAATGTGTCACAGTGATTTCTTTTTAGGAATTGCAACTGGGACATCATCCCTATAAAGGCGTAGTCACCCTGCAAGACCAGCTGAAGGGCAAACGACGAATTGGTCACGCGCGGAGACTGCTTGACTCTGACGAAAATTTGTTTATACCAGCTGATGTTAGATGTCTATGAAAAACAGGAAAAAGCAAATAATATATTAATCACTAAAAATAGAAAGAAAAATAAATAGATGATTCTTTAATGAAGATAATTAAAAGCAGACAATGTGTCAGGTGGATGTGGATGCTACGCTATAAATTTTGTTATGATAAAACATGTGGCAAAAGACAAATAAAGAGACATAGGGAGAAAAGATATTATACGGGATAAAAAAAAAGCAACTCCGAAAAATATACTTATTGGTAATCAATAATCGATCAATAAAAAAGTTACCATTCATTAATTCTAACATGTCAACCCCTCTCGTCTTGTAAAATAATTAGGGATTTTAGTAAATTATTTTAGTGATAAATTGTTTTCTTGCTAAACTTTGAGTTCGTAGTTGCGGGTTTTCGATTTGAAAAGGTCAGAACCTTCTTTGCATGTACATGTCAACGCAAGTCAAAATAAGATCAACAAATTTACTTTAGAATCAGATGTAAGCAAAGTACGAAGATGAACAAATAGTTACATATCAGTTGTCAATTAGCAATGACGTGTCACTAAAAGGTTTTAGTGATTAAAGAATTAGTTAAAGAATAATCTGAAGAAAATATATAAGAAGTGGCAGTTGGGTCAAGTCAGAGTCAAAGTAGGAGCAGGTGGAGTTGGAGCTGACGACGAGGCCCCGATGGGGGAGGGGGCTGCATAGGAAGCTGCTGGCTGCGAGAATAATAATAGCTATGTCTCTATATTTTCGACTCGCGCTAGTCTATGTGTATATCTAATGGGATGTAGTTATTCCTATTATCTATCTCTTGTCGGCGACTACTGTGAAAAGTGTAGTAGAAATACATTTTTGTATCCTGAAACCAACAGAGTCGTTTCGTGTTTTGTGTAAAGGGTATCGTTACACCAATATTCTACTTGTTGCCGTAGCATTACAGTGTAATTTTATGCCCAGGGGTTAGGGAATCGTGTGCATTGTACGTTCATATTTACATTTTTGGAGTAGTTGTTTCTTAAGAATTCTTTTTGCATACGATGATGTAATATCGCGTATTCTTATCTAATCCAACTAATTTGCACACAGCCATATCGTTTCAAGTAACTAATAATAATCCTTTGTCAACAATTATAGCGACTAGTAAATATTCCTAATAAAAATTATCTACTAATACATGGTATCAAGTATTCTGTCCAATATTAATAATTTTCAAGCAGTTCTATTTGACGCATTAGTAAAGTAAGTAAAGTTGTCTCCCTTTAGTCGAGGGTGACCTGAAAGCTCCCTTTTCGATAGCTACCACACCAAGGTGTGGGGGAGGGCGCAATGTCTTTCCCTTGATTCCTCCACTTGACCCTTGCTCCGTACCTTATAATGCTGAGTGTGAAGCAAGGCGGCATCAAGTACCATTTTTTGAGTCTTCGGTATGACTCGACCTGGGATTGAACCCCGGTCTCCCGGACCATTGGCGAACACTTTACTCATTAGGCCAATGGCCCGGTTAATTTGATCCATACATAGACCCTAAAAAGGAGTACTAGCAATGAAGAGATACTCCACACTCCCAAGAGATCCATAACAGGAGCCTCACCATCAGGTTTAATTTAGTGTCATACCACCCAAGACACCCTTTTTTGGAGGGGGTCTTACCTCTCAGCAGATGATACAGTCAGCGTACTCTAAGCCTCGCCGACAAAGCTAATGACAAGCTGTGATATAAAAGAATTATTTGTTTATATTAGTATGATTCCTTTCATTGATTTGTTTATTAAAGAAAAGGGGTGTCGATTTTTTTGTGTAAAAATAATGATATAATATTGGCGGTACATTATTTTCCTACTTTTCTCTAAGTGTAATCAATGAATGAAGATGAGTCTGACCTGATAATCTTCATATGTACTGGAATCGTGGAGTGTAATTACTTTAAACGGGCAACTGGATTCAGCCAAGTCTTTTATATTTTTAATGGGTTGATTTTCAAAAGGAATCGTCAATGTTGAGGCAAGTATGGCCGTATAATAAGTGGTCACCAGGATTGTAAATAACCACCAAAATCCAACCACTAATCGAGCAGGAATCGTTTCGGGATTCACTGAAGACCCTGAAATTAAAAAATAACCAAAAATCAATTTTTTAGTGAATTTTAACTAGAAAAATAATTATTAAGACCAAATATATGCTTTGGGAAGATTAGAGATTAAAACCAATAGAGATATTTTTGCTTTCACATAAAATAATCTCCATGTATTTACCCAACCTCTCCGCACGAGTAGGATGCCACACAAGGTCAATTTTTAAACGGACTTTAAACGGTTTGTATTCAAAGTCTTCCTTCTCCTCAATCGGTTGCCCAGCCAGAGTTAAAAGGCTCAGTCTCGCCGACTATTTACTAATAGAGGGAGAATTGTTGGATGCACACCTTTCCCAGGGGCATTAGCGCAATGTGAACCGCAATCAGCCTTGTCCAAGATTTGAACTCATGTCACCGTGTCCATTTCCTACGACGATAACCATCACAAGCGCCTCCTACTTAAAAACAGTTTTATATCCCCCTCAAACTATGAACAAATTGTTGGGAGGACCGTGTTCTTTAGTTTTGGTTAGGCAACCAGTATAGGAGAAAGAAAATTCTGAATTCAAACCAGCTTTACTTCGCTTAAAATTTGATCTTATATCATATCCTGTCCGTGGCGGAAGAATCGGAGAAATACGTACGTTCTAATTCAAGAAATTCTGTCGGAAAACTAGTTTGTACAAGACAATCCAATATGTACGACAAAGACAGTAAAATTCGAT
Source organism: Sepioteuthis lessoniana (assembly GCA_963585895.1). Lineage (NCBI taxonomy): Eukaryota > Metazoa > Mollusca > Cephalopoda > Myopsida > Loliginidae > Sepioteuthis > Sepioteuthis lessoniana. The sequence continues at coordinate 113,355,313 of OY757914.1, read as the reverse complement.
GATGGGAGTCAAATGGTTTCGGGTTTACATCAAAAGAAATGATACAACAAAATTAATAAAAATCAATACCGAAAAACAAAAAATACATCACTTTCCAAAGGTCTCATTTATTACCTTATATAGCAATAAGTGAAATATTCCAAGATGGCGAAACACCTTACCATACACCGCGTAAACAAACAACTTTATTGCCCATGAAGACATTGTCGTATGAAAAGAGTGACCGGCCCAAAGACCTGACCAAATGTAATGTACAGAGTATAGATTATAAATGAAAAGACTTATTCCTATTCAAATATTCATTCATTAACATAACTCCCTATTGCTTTTTAGAACCTCATTCTGTCTACAAACTAATAGCTGCGATACTTTTAAAATTCTTTTGATTTTGATGCAAGATGAGAGAAACTCGGATTCAACGTCTTCTCTTGATGTTAGATATTGACTGGAAGATCCCTTTGACATGCCACATAAGTTTCGTGGGTTACAAAACGGGAAGTGCACCTGTTTCCTAAAGAAAAACAGGACGCTGGTTGTTCCCCAGCGGAAATGCCGCATAAGTTGCGAGGGTGGCATAATAAGAAGTTCACCTGTCTCCTAAAATAAATCGGATGCTGGTTGTTCCCTAGTGGAAGTGTCACGTAAATTACGTAGGATGGGGTGTGTCCACGCGCAACGCGTAGGCAACAGACTGGAGGTGGGACCACGATTTTTTTGTGGGCGTCCGGAATATTATATAACCAGCAGAGACGGACGGAGACCTGAAAGAAAGAAACCAATAACTTGACGTAAAATCGCTCTGGGCTCTGACTTTGCACTAAACCACCTTGGGTTGAGAAGTAGAGAAAAGTCTGAGATGTTCGAGACTCGTGAAAGTAGAGAGAGAAGAAAACAGGTTTCACTGCAGATTCGTATCTCTCCCCTGTGTGTTTAAACTTAGTCATGTTCGTCTCTCTCTCTCTCTCTCTCTCTCTCTCTCTCTCTCACACACACACACACACACACACACACACACACACACACACTCACTCACTCATCCCACCCATACGTACATTTTGGGTAATTGATGGGAAAGAAAAAAATGCAGATTATATTTTCATATATCAGAATTATTATCTTTCTCGGGATGCAACACTGATCCCAACCTAAGACCATCCAAATAATTCTACAGTCGTTTATTGTGAATCATTGCTTATACGATACCGTCGGGTTTTTTTTTTTTCTTTTAGAAAGGATTGTTACTGGTGATGTGAAGTGAATCCTTTATCATAACGTTATATGCCGTCGTCAGTGGATCAGTCGGGAAACAAAACTGCTCAGCAGCTGAGAGGCAGGCTAAAGAAGATCATGTTAAGTGTTTGGTGCGATATTCAAGGAATTGTTCACACAAACTGTTAGACAATATCTCAAATTATCTCAAATCCCTCCTGCAATCAACAAGTTTGGACAAAAAATGTCCCTCCTTAGTTTAAAAAAAAAGGGAGTCATCCTCCCTTATGATAATTCCCGTCCTTACACAGCTCAATTGACTAAAAATCTCTGAGAGGAGCTTCGTTAGGAAAAATTGCTTCATCCTCCATGTTGTTTTGACTTTAGTTCTTCTTGTTTGGGGAATTAGAGAATCATTTGGATTGACTCATGTTGAGATCAAAGTTGGTCTCATAATTTACGTCAAAATCTAAATAATTTTACAAGCGTAATATATATATATATATATATATATATATATATATATATATATATATATATATATAAGCATGTTAACAGATGAAATGAGGTTTTAGGAAGCATTGAGGTGAATGGGCAAAGATATTCCGCTTGATTAATACTGCCCAATATGTGCAGTTTCTTTGTAAAAATTAAACAAATTTATTTTTTAGTAATTGTTGCGTTGCCCACAACTGAAAAGAAGACGTGGGGAGGTAGCGCAAAGTGAATCAAAGACACAACAATATTCTTAAACATCGAGAGCTTTTCTTAGAGGCCATTGGATAGACGAACATCAGGAGTTTCAAGTGACTTGTGATGACCAAAGAAATTTCAGTATTTTCTGTTCGAGTGGTATGTTATGATCGTTATGTACTTTAGTTCCGTATCTTTGGATGTCCGTTTCTTTTTGGATTCTCATATTTTCAGAAATCTCCCCCCCTCTCTCTCTCTCTCTCTCTCTCTCTCTCGCTTTCTATATATTTATATATATATATATATATATATGTGTGTGGGGGGGTGTCTATTTTTCTATCTCTCTTTTTCTCCCTCTCTCTCTTTATATATATATATATATATATATATATATCCATCTCCCCCCTCTCTCTCTCTCTTTCTCTCTATGTATATATATGTATGTGTGTATGTGTATCTATATTTCTATCTATCTCTCTCTTTATATATATATATATATATATATATATATATATCTTTATCACAATCTTCCTCTCTTTGTCTATATATGTGCGTGTGTGTGTTCATGTTTTAAATTCTCTCTTTCTCTCTTTCTATATATATCCATCTCTCCATCTCTATTTCTCTCTCTCTCTCTATATATATAGTATATATATATATATATATATATATATGTGTGTGTGTGTGTGTGTGTGTGTCATTCACGCACTCATATATGTAAACTTGTTTATATCCAATGTCACCTTTTTTCCTATACCTTTTGACTGGCATGTTTGTTTCACATTATTCTACATTTAAAAATTCCTTTCTTGTATCACAATATTCGTTTAAATGCAGCTATGTTTACTAAATGAGCTTGTCAATCAAATGATACGGACACGCCTTTTTCCACCATTTAGAAAATCGGTTGAAGTCCTCGTTATATTAAACTTCGTGAATCGTTTCTTTTGTTCGTCACTGTACCTTTAAAACTAAAAAAAATCAATTGTCCTTTTAGTGAATTATACACTCAATTAATCTCTTAAATAAGGTACACGCCCGATTACTTTGTTTCAGAAACCACTCGTCCGTTTCTGTCTAGTATTAATATATATTTATTTATTTCCAGACAATTATTAATTATCAAAAGGGCCTCAAACTCCCAAACGACTTACCTTGTTGCAAATAATGTGATAAGATCAACCACAGAGTTTCATTCAGTTGATGGTCATCTCGATCCAGCGTCTCGGGACTGTTTAAAACAATGTCAGGTTTGTAGTTGTTAATTATAGCCAGTACAATGCCTACCAAAATGATAACAGCGACCAAACATGCCCACAACTGAGCACTAAAGGGTCTAATAACGCGAAAAGCATCTTCGGATGAAGGGGCCTCTTTTTTGACTAGAACAGCCCGTTTCTCTTCGGCATAAGGCATTGTAAAATCGACAGCTTCTTCACGCTTTTTAGTCATTGTAAAGGGACCAATCGAAAAATCCAGTTCCTGTTGCGATAAAACAAAATGCAGAAAATTACTTTGTCATTGGCGGAATCATTGACAACTAAAATAGAGGGGAGTCCCCATGGTGTGGTGGCTAACGTTTTGGACAACGAAATTGCAGTAACAGAGTTCGAACTCCAGTTGCGTAATTACGTTCATTTTGGACTAATGCCCTAGGGAAAATTAGAAACCGTCTTATTCCCACAGTAATATGTTAAATAGTAATCATATTATTCTTCTACAAAGATTGTTTTGGCATTGAATAACCCACGAATGTTGATATGCAATTTATCAAAGAAACCAAACCAGTCTTCTAGAATATTTTCCTTGATTACAAAGCGTTACTTTTAGCCATGTCCAAAGTAAAATTATCGGTGTTATATAGCAATACTTGAAACAATTTAACTGTGTGCAAACAAATGCCTTATACTAAATAGAATTATTCGTGTTAGATAGGAATACTTGTAACTGTTTTACTGTGTGCGAAAATTGAATTATTGGTATTACAGAAAAATACTTGAAACCGTTTAACTGTGTGCAAAAAAAAACTATTTGAATAAACAATACTTAAAACCACTTTACTGTGTGCAAACCAATGATTAATTATTAAATAGAATTATTTGTGTTAAATGGCAATACTTGAAACCATTCAACTATGTGCAAACAAATGAGATCCGACTCGTATAAAACGTTATCTACAAACTATTCGTTTACAAATCACATATATTTAATATAAATATATATAAAGAGGATTTGGCATTAAGTTTGTCAAGCCATAAAACCAATCAACCAAACAAACTAGTCACTTAAAATATGTATATCCATTCAACTATGTGTAAAAAAATGACTGATGTTAAATCAAATTGTTTGGGTTACATAGCAATACTTGAAACTGTTTAACTGTGTGCAAACAAATGATCTCTTTTACAAAGGTTATCTACTAACTATGCGTTTACAAATCATATATATTTGATATGTATATATAAATATAAACCGGATTTGAAGTTAAATAACCAACAAGGGTTGACATGCCATAAAATCCAACCAGCCAACCATCAAACAGATCTATTTGACCTCGTAGATCTGATTCTAAAATGTGTTTCCACTCCAAATTAGAGTTAAACGTGGATTTGGTTTGATTTGGTTTGGTTTGGTTTGGTTTGGTTTAATGACATATCAACAATTGTTTCTTATTTAATCCCAAATCCATTTTAACCGGGCCATTGGCCTAGTAAGTAGAGTGTTCACCAATGGTCCGGGAGATCAGGGTTCAATCCCGGGTCGAGTTATACCAAAGACTCAAAAAAATTTTACTTGACGCCGACTTGCTTAGTACTCAGCATTATGAGGTACGGATCAAGAGTAAAGTGAAGCAATCAAGGGAATGAAGTTGCGCCCTTCCCTTCATCTCGGTGTAGTAGCTATTGAAAAGGGGGCCTTCGGGTCACCCTCAGCTAAAGTCACCAACTTTATACATATAAACAGTTCTATTTCAAGCAATTCAGTGTAGCATAAGTACACTTTAGTTCTATTTAACCCATAGATAGGACTCAATCAGGAACTACCCCTCCGGGCCTGAGTTGACCCGGCAGCGATGGCAATAAAAGGGTTCTCCGGGTTCCCCAAAGCCCCAGCATTATTGGAGCCTTGCCATCATATTGGTTAATGCCATATCTAGGACATACTTGTTGGAGGGGGGTCTTACCCTTCTGCAGAGATGCAGTCGGTGTATTCTACAACCCAAACCGACTGGGCCAGAGGACCACAGAGTAATGGTAATGGTAGGGGCACTCCACACTCCCCAGCGCTCCAGAACTGGAGCCTCACCACCGGATGCAGTTCATTGTCAAATCCAGAACACCCCTTTGTTGAGGTAGTGCTTACTCTTCTACAGGAAATACTGTCAGCGTAGTCCCACCACCAAGGCATTTGTCGTTTTGTGTCGTATATAAGCTAAGCTTAGTAAATAACAATACTGAAGTACCAATTGTTGTCATTTAGTACAACTAAACACACATGTGAATAATGAAAACAACCAGTTCACTTCCAGTTTTCCAGTCATTTTCCACCCAACATTGTTACAGTAATTACAATTCAAATTGTAAGGTTCAACAACTACACGGGTCAATAAGAGGAACTATTTTTCCTTGCGATTTAACTTGGAAACGGTTTCTTTTTCTCTAAAACACATGAACTCAGTTTTATTTATGCTCACGTAGAAACAAGTACCGCCTGCTTCATGCCCCTGTCTGTGCAACAGATTAGGCTTGAGCAGGTGTATTTGCAAGTAGAAGCGCTAGATCATCTGCGTAGTCTGCATCTGTCATGGTTTTTGCGGAAGATTATCTGCTTCTTTTATTAGATCTATCGCTATTCGTAATTGGCAATTCAGGCTGATTATTAACATATATGGCACAAATGTATCTCTTTTCAAGACTCAGCGACAATGTCGAAGAAATTAATGTCTACATCAGGTAAGGGAGTCATTGCTTCCATGTTTTTGTAAAAGCATCTTTAAAGCGATAATAGTTTCTTTGGGAAGACTATATGCAAGTAGTATTTGCTCCATTTTCCTCTGTGTATGAAATCAAATGCCTGGGAGAAATCTACAAACAATTGTGTTGGTTCGAGATTTTTTACACGTACTCCGTCGATGATTCGACGTATAATTAGAATCTGAGAAGTTGTGGATTGATTTCTCTGAAAGCTGTTACGAACACGATGGAGAAGCAGGGCGTTATAAACTTTTACACTGATAGCAATAAGAGTTATGCCACTTAGTAATTCCGATGTTGCCTTTCTTAAGATAGGATAAGATGCAGCCTTTTGTGCATTCCTCTATTGTGCTGTGTTTATAGACAGCATTACATAATCGAAGAAGTATTTAATCAAATTTCTTTTTTCTGCTTTTATTTTTTTAGCACTGCGTCAAGTTCTTCGTCCGTAAATTGTTCAAGTTTTATGTTTAGTTGGCCATGAATAATTTCTTCCGTAGGTTTGTTAATGATTTCAGGAGGGTTTCCAAGCAGATTCTTGAAATGTTCTTTCCACTTCTGAGGTCTTTCTTCTTGGCTGGCAGCTTTTAGTTGTGCACTCTAAAGGCTTTTCCTTCCGCTCACTTTATCAACTCTTAGTCATGCTAATCATGATTATCTATCTTCCACCGTGTTTCTGATTTTATTGATTTGGCCTTGGATGTGTTTTGGTATGATTTAATTAGTTCTCTCTGGGTTTTCTTAATATTCATTGCATTGGCATTTGCTGGATTTCTTTTATTAAGTTAGTATGCTTTTCTTATTGTTATGGTCAAGGGGAGGTTCAAATGATGACACGACACAGAAATAAGTAATAAGAAATATATTGAAGGAAAATAGTACATACACGAACGATAGCTGGGAGAAAGCCCTCCTCAGCTTAACAATCAGGAATATTACCGCTCTTGGTAACAACTCGCTGAGATAGAACCGAGACAGAGTTCGAGACTGCGACCGAGACTGCGACTGCGCAGAAAGAGCTCAGTTGGTATATGTCACATGAGGACGAGTCCATCTATAGGGAACACCCCAACACTTATGTTATCTTATTTTCCCAAAACTGCCCTTGACTCCAAGAGAGCTCTTCATTTGGCTCTTGATTAGGTTGGTATGAACTCTACCGCTGCTTCTCTATGGACGGTAACAAAGCTTTCATATTCGTTGTTTAGGCTATGTCTTTCCTATGTTTCGGGGGTGTCCTCGTGGTGTAATGGTTAAAGCGATGGACTGCGGAATCGTAGTAAGCGAGTTCGTACTCCAGTCACGTTATTATGTTCACTATCGGGCAAATACCCTTGGGAAAGGTATGAACCTCTCATCTTCCCAGCTATGGGTTAAATAGTACCACTACTGTTCTTCTAGAAGAATGGCTTTGGCATTAAATAACCTACAAAGGTGGTATGCCATTAAACAGAGAAACCAAATCAAATGTTTCCCGAGGAGTATCAAATTTGTTTCTAACAGTTTTATATCCCTATTTGCAAGTGAGAACCAGTTATATCTTGAAGCTTTACCTGTTTAGTTCTAATATCTGTGTAGACTCAGGCGAATCTTTGCTGAGATGATTCTGTGATCGGAAGATACTTTTTCAAAAGAGGAATATGTCTTACACTTCAAAGCTATAATAATTCACTTGTATATATATATATATATATATGTAAGTAGAGTTGGCGACCGATGTCGAGGGCGACCGATGTCGAGGGCGACCCGAAGGCTCCCTTTTCAATAGCTACTACACCGAGATGTAGGGGAGGGCGCTACTCCTTTCCCTGGATTGCTCCCCTTTACCCTTGATACGTACCTTATAATGCTGAGTTTTAAGCAAGGAGGTATCAAGTACCATTTTTAGAGTCTTTGGTATGACGCGACCTGGGATTGGACCCAGCTCTCCCGGACCATTGGCGAACACTCTACTCACTAGGCCAATATATATATATATATATATATATAATCTAGCTGTGCTTTTGAGTTATTTGGGTAGATGCAAGTCCATAGTTTTCCCTTCCTTTTTCGGAATTTACTGTTTAGGCATAAAAGCCTGTTTTCAAGAGAAAACTCCTGTGATAATTAACAAAAAATAGAGGACCTGTCAAATAGCGGACATAGCTGTCCCACTTTCTCACAAAGTGAAATTTAAAGAAAACGAAAAGAGAGACAAGTACTTAGACCTTACCAGAGCACTAAGAAAACTGTCGAACATGAGAGTGACTGTGATACCAATTGTAATTGGTGCACTGGGAACGGTTCCGAAAGGCTAGGATAGGAATCTGGAAGTTGCTAATTGGAGAACGAATCGAAACTCTCCAAACTACAATTATGTTGAGATCAGTCAGAATACTGAGAAGAGTCCTGGAGACCTAAGGAGACTTGACGTCACGCCAGTGAAACATCATCAGCAAACACTGGTGTGAAAAACTCTCAAGGAGTATAATAATAATAATTATTATCATTATTCTTCTACTCATTTGAGAATTCTTCACACCAGCTATAGCCAATGGTTTTCAACTGGAGTCTGAGTGACAGAAAAACTCCTCAAGTCTCCAGGACTCTTCTTAGAATTCTGGCCGATCTCAACAATGCTGTAGTTTGGAGGGTCTCTACTAGTCCTATTATTTCCAACTCCTCCAGTTCCTGTACCAATCTTTTGGTGACTGTGCCGCGCCAGCCAATCATTATCATTATTATTATAATTATATATTTTAAATTTTTCACACCAGTTTTAGCAGGTGATCTTCTATGGGAGTCTGAATGACAGTAAGTTTCCTCAGATTTCCTTGACTTCTCTCAATATTTTAGGCGATCTTAAGAATTCGGTGGTGTAGATGGTCTCGATTTCCAATTCCTCCAGTCTTTTTTCAAGGCCTTTGGGGACAGTTCCAACATACAATTTACAATTAGTATCACCAGCACCTTCGTGTTCCACAGTTTTTCAAGTTCCCTGGAAAGTTCCAACTATTTGTCTATCTTTTATTATTATTTTTCTCTTTTAAGAATTTTTACACTAGCGTTAGCTCAGGGTTTCTCAATAGAGTTCGAGTGGCAGCAAGTCTCTTGAAGTCTTCTGAGATCCTCTCAGTATTCGGTCCGATCTTAATAATGCTACTATTATCATTAAGAATTGGAATTGTTATTTAAAAAATAACAGCTTTCCAATTATTAGTATTTGATAGAAAAAGTTAAAACGATGTCAAATATCATTATGTGACGGCAAATTGACTAAAATCCCAAAACGGGACTTTTATTTTCGCACGTGTGAAGACGGGGCAGGTTGGCACTTGATCTCCTATATAATAAGTCCTCGTTCAGAGTTTTTCTCTCGGGCATATAAGAACTGGCATATTATGTGAGGGACTAATTTAGGGCCAGACTGACCACCGCTGGCAAGGGGTTCCAAATTTCACACTATCCACACACCCACCAGGCCGCTAAACTTCCTTCCCCTAGATAATGGAAGAATATGGACCTATAGGTTTTAGTCGTAATAATATTATATTGTAGTAGTCGGCAACTCCGGTTTCCCGTGTGATATTTTAAAGGAATTAATAGGATAATTCTAAGCAAGATAACATAAGGCGAATAGAAGCTGAAAAGGAAGCATGAAGTAACAAATTCGTAGAAGAACTGCAAAGAACAAACTTAGACCACGTGGTAACATAAAAATGCATTAATCCTTTACTATACAAAGAGGTACACTTTCAAAGTGTCAAACATATAATAAATGGACAGTCCACGAATATAAATGTCTTTTCTTGACTTTTGTTTTTCTTCAAATTGAGAGAGAGAGAGGAGGATATATAAAGTTTGGGTATAAAGGAGAAATGGCCCCAAAGTTACTTATCTTATTTTTCGACGGGGTTCCACTGGAGAATCTTACTTCTTTCACGGGCGAATAGACTTTAAGCTATTTTTTTTACACTGGCTTGAAGAACCTGGGGTCCCTCGTGTCTCAGATATTGTTTTGTCTTCAACCCGGAATACTGGCGATGGTTCGTCTGCCCGCTACGAACCCTGCCAAACAACTAACTTTCTCATTATTTACTTCCGCTGAGGGGAGGAAGTCCCCACTTCCGTTTTGGGGTCCCAGCCAATCATTTGGCTTCTCTCTTCTTCCTCTTGGTGTCCGGCAACCTGGGTAAGGTCACCAAGTACCAACATCTGGTCTCCTCTGTGTGACCCACATTCCCTCCTAACGGTCACTCTTCGACGGCTGGATACTGTTAATTCAAACACGAGGAGTAGTAATTTTATCTCCCTCCTCCCAGTGGGATATCACGTGACAATTATCATTATTATTATTATTAGTAGTAGTAGTAGTAGTAGTAGTATTTTTATTTTACTCCTTTGAGAGTTTTTTCACACCAGCCTCAGCTAATGGTCTTTCACAGGAGTTTGAGTGACTGCAATTCTCCTCAAGTCTCCAGGACTCTTCTCAGTATTCTGGCCGATCTTAATAATGCTCTAGTTTAGATGGTATCCACTAGTCCTCTTATTTCCAAGTCTCCCAGTCTCTTTATTAATCCTATATTTACTGTACTATGAGCACCAGTTACAATTAGTATCACTGTTACTTTCATGTTCCACTGTTTTTCTCAATTCTCTGTCAAGTTCGATGTACTTAACCTTTTTTTTTTTTTTTTCGTTTTCTTTCAATTTTACTCTGTGGTTGGACCGGACAGCAAAGTCCACAATTCGGCAAGTTCTCTTTTTCTCTTTGATTATTAAAAGGTCTGGTCGTCTGGCCGAGATTAGGTGATCCGTTTGTATCTCAAAATCCCCGAGTCTCATTCTCCAGGACAAATTCTGGGTTGTGTATAAACCATTTTTTCGTATGTAAAACTTTCTTGCACAATTCCCAGTGGATCCCCTTGCCCACATTATTTTACTCTTTGCAAGTTTTTCCTACCAGTTCTAACTGATGGCTTTTCATTTCACATGAATCTTTTTGAAAACATCTTAAAGGTTTAATTGTTTTTTTAAAGGTGTTGATATGAAGAGCGGTATAAAATATACTGCTGGCAGAGCATATTCATTGTGTTAATGAAGGATGTTATCTGATTAAACATTCTTCATTTGATAATAGATATGCTACGCCAATAGTACATCACACACACACACACACACACACACACACACACACATATATATATATATATATATATATATATATATATATATATATATATATATATATTGCAAACAGTAACGAACAAGCACATTATTTTATTTAACATGTAACTATAAAGAAAAATAACTTTTTTTTAAAAATTGAAAATTTTATATTTTTTAAACTACACGCATTTTTAAAAAATTTTCAACTAATCTCCTTATTTAGTTTAATTAGCTCAAAATAATTTCAATATCCTTTTTACACAAGTTAGTTTTTACTGATTGTTTATAAATCATAATTTAAAAAAACGAAACGTTAAAAGTAGCGAATCATTCATTGATACAGCCTCGGAATATCTTGTTTTTTTTATGATTTCGTATTTACATATCGTCAAATTCATTTCTATTTTTCTTTAATAGATAGATAGATAGATAGATATGGACACGCCGAGATAGATATGAATACGCTGAGTTAAATATAAGCATAGATAGATAGATAGATAGATAGATAGAAGTTTTACTTTGCGCATGGTCATTCCTATGTATCCGTTCCAGGAACCATTTGATTGTTCTGTGCCAGATGCATGGTCTGGGGATTGAATCAATTTGTATCTGTAAATAAAATAAACATTTTTTCAAAAATCCTTTTTGCTTTTATCTGTTTTTTGTTTTGTTTTTCTTTTGTTTTTGTTTTTTTTTTGGGGTTTTTTTTAATGATTTCGAGGGGAGGGTTGTTTTTTTGATTTATGGTTTTGTTTTTCTGTTTGCTTGTGTTTCTTTTTTATTTGGAGTGGTGTTCAAAGAATCTGAGATAATAATTAGTGTGTACAATGAGAACTTATAAAGTACCAACACACACCATTCTTCAATTATAAATGTTAAATGATTGTGACTTGATGGGTACATTGATAGCAAGTTTTCGTTCGCTTCAAAATCCAAGAAGATCAACTGAATCAAAGTTTTATTAGACAAAGTTACTTTCCTTGTCATCAATTCATCCACTCGAAGGACAAATTTCGACTCAATTTTAAACCAATGCTGTTTAGTTGATAAATAAAACTTTACTTTCCATTGAAAATGCTCAGATAACAAGTAATCTTAAAAAATTAGTTCCGCTAAACCAATTTTAGAAGACTTTTTTGAGAATCATTAAAATAGGGCGAAGAAAATACAAACCTGAAGTTGAGTTTATTGCTCAGTTCATCCAAAATCGATATGCAAAGTCCAATATAATTGCCATCGATTTTATTGATCATTGAATAAGGTTCAACCTGGAAAAAAATCGAAATTTTCCATTTTTTTTTTAATGAAAGACAAACAAAAAAGAGAGAGTGTTCAAATACAGAACGGAGGTGCTTGTGGTGTAATAGTTATCGTCATAGGTAATGGACATGGCGACACGAGTTCAAATCCTGGACAAGACTGATTGCATTTTACATAGCACTAATTCCCTTGGGAAAGGTATGAATCCAATTATTCTCCCTCTAGCTATGGGTAAAATAGTAGGACAGACTGGGTTCTTCAGCCTTGGTGAGGTAACTAGTCTAGGAGAAGGAAAACTCTGAATTCAAACCTGTTAAACTCCGCTTAAAAAATTGACCTTGTGTCATATCCTGCCCGAGCAGAGGGGTCGGTAAATATGGATTATTCAAATACAAATAAATTTTTCCCGCGTTTTTAAATATCACCAAAAAGGAATAAGATATTTATAGTATTTAAAAGAAAACTTTCACTTATACTAATAGGTTTGGTTTTATAGCATATCAACCATTGCAGGTTATTTAATGCTAAATCCATTTCTTTACATATCAACAGGTCTATTTTAAATAATTCAGTTTAGCGTAAATACACTATTTAGTTCTATTTAACCCATAGATAGGACTCTATCAGGTGCTACCATTCCGGGCCAGTGTGGATCTGGCAGCGATGGCAATAAAGGAATACTCCACATTCACTAAAGCTCCAGCGTTACTGGAGCCTCACCATCAGATTGATTAGTATCATATCCAGGGCATTCGTTAGGGAGGGTCTTACCCCCCCCCCCCTGCAGAGATGTAGTCAGTGTATTCTACTGTCCCCCACCCAGTCGACTGGACCCACTTCTAATATCGATACGATATAATAATTTCACTGTATCGCCCATAAATAAGTACACCATACCAAACATTTTAAAGAATAATGTTCTTCAAAACCAAATATACTAGGATTTTATTATTTCTAGTGAAACATTATACAATCAAAACGGATGTCATTATGTTGGTTTGTTTTATTTGTTTAATGGAATATCAACGTTCGTGGATTATTTAATGCCAAAACCAATTTTGTAGAAGAACGGTAGTGATACGATTTAACCCATAGCTAGGGATATTCAAACCTTTCCTAAGAGTATTAGTTCGAAAGTGAACGTAATAGCGCGACCGGAATTCGAACTCACTTACTATGATGTCACTGTCAGCACATCAACCACTACGTCGCACGGACTCATCAAGATTAGATATCGTTCAAAATTTGAATACGCTGCGGTCTAAAAATAAGTGCATTCCTTTTTTTTTTATCATACAACGTGTGAAAGCACGTGCGATACTCTATCCTCATCAGCCGCCAACCAGGGTGATAACACAGTTTCGGTAGCTCAATATTATGTATATTTATGCAATGTCTTGAAGAAAATTAACTTTTTATAAAAAATCATTGAGAGTGTACCTATCTAAGGACAATAACACACACACACACACACACACACACACATATATATATATATATATAATGAAGAGACGTTATTAGATATCTAACTTCTTTGTAAGAAAAAAGAAAAGGATATGCAAAATTACCTGCAATATTCCAACTTTGAATGTGACGCCTCCAAATCCGATTTGTTTGTTGGGAAACAAGGTGCCTGTCACTTTTAAATGAGTCTCTCTATTCCAGGAGCCAACTTTCATTTCGACCACGTGATCGACGCCATTTTGAACCCTAAGGAAGACGCTGCTCATTTCGTAGTCGGTGTTGGAACTAAAACCATCATTGTCAAATGAAGTTGATATGAAGAGACCAGTTGAATTTCTCTAGAAATAAAGTAAAAACAAATTGCAGCTTGAAGTAAACAACACCAGAGAATCTGGGCTTTATACCTATTATATCTCCCCTCGCTAAGGTTTCTGTTCTTGGGACTAAATTATTTCACGAAAATATTAATGTTCGACTATTTTCTCGCCAACCTCTGATCCCATGGTTTCCATTAACAATCATCTATTTGCGCATGCGCAGATGTGCTCTTATTATCAGCCACTAACCTTGCGTATTTCCCAATTGAGTTGTCCTGTCAAATCAAATTTTTTTTCTAAATTGTCAATATTCTTTCGTCTCAGAACAGCAGCCACTGTGTTGGCGAACGTCATCACTGCATCAGCAATATAGGCTTCAATCAACTGGAAATTACAAGGAAAAAGAAAGAAAAAAAAAAACAATAAAAGAAGAAAGCAAACAATTTTTTGAGTCCTACTATTACAACTACTAAACCTAAACATAACGGGATCCAGTAGCACAACATCAATATTAACACAAGATTTTAAAAAAAACAATGTAATGATAATAAAAAACAATGTAGTGGTAATAAACAAACACTGCAATGATGATAAACAAACACTGCAATGATTATAAACAAACAATAGAGTGATAATAAGCATACAGTGTAACGATAACAAAAAACAATATAGTGATAATAAAAGAAATCAGGACCGAAAGGGTTACATTACCATCCATAAGAAACCAGGACTGGAAAAAAAGTCAAAATAGAAAGCGAAAAGATAAATAAATTATTAAAACAAATATCCTAACGGATAACATCACAGAAATACGCGGTCTTATTTATGCAGGGGCAAAATTAATCAATGATAAAAATTGGTATCCCCCTAAGGAACCCGAACAGAAACACTAAACCTGGATGGCAAATGAGGTTAGAAGGACAAATAAAGAAACTACTAGAACAAGGGAAAGTACAAAGGAAAGAAAAATACGCTTGAGCAAAAAAGAATGAAATGACGGAAAAAAACAACAGCAAACAAAATTAACTATAGAAATGGAAAAAATAAACCAAAAGATCAGAGACTCAAAAGATACCGGAACAGGATCCAATAATACCAACAAAACAAAACATTCCAAAATAACAAAAGGAAACTCTACGAACAGGTCAGTGGCGAAACCGTGACAAAAAAATAGCAACCAAATGCAAAGGAAACAAAACAGTTCTTGAGCACGATATGGAAATGAGAATGACTGAATGGTTAAATAACATGAAAAATAAATTGCAAGGAAGGCTGAAATACATCAGGAATCACTAAGAACGACACTCAATAAAATAGGAAACTGGAAGACACCAGACGATGGGATACATGGATTCTTGTTTTAAAATCCACATCCATCTGCAACAGACTGTCAAAGCAATTGAGTAAATGACCATGAGGGAGAAGAATACCTGAATAAAGGACAAGGGAGAAAACTACCCTTACCAAGAAAGATACCCAAGAAAGGAACCATCTTAAGCAACTGCAGACCGATAACGTGTTTACTTATGATGTGAAAGAATCTCACGACACAGATAAGAGACATTTTACTCGGCTGAGTGCCACGGACTATTTCCAGAAGAATAGAAACAATGTCACAAAAGAACATGTGGAACAAACGATCTATTATATATACCAACACATTTTTTTTAAATGTAGCCGTGGCATGGATAAACTACAAAAGGGTTTATGAAATGATCCCGTAAACTTGAATAATAGAATGTCTGAATAGAATGTTCAATATATCTTCATCACAAGAGCTATGAAAAACAAGAGGATAGAACTAACGGCAGAAGGATAAATTATTGCAGAGGTAAAAAATCTAAAGAGGCAACTTCCAGGGAGACTCACACTCGTCATTAATATTTATTTAGAAATGATGCCACCTGATTATATTCTTTGAAAATATACAGGAAGCTACAAATTTACTAAGTCACAGGAAAAGATAAATAACCTCATGTATATGAATGATATTAGGATATTTGCCAAGAATGAAAAAAAAGATACCCTGGTGCGAAGTATTAAAATCTACAATCAAGATGTTTAGATAGAATTTGGAATTGAAAAATGTGTCAAACTTATAATAAAAAATGAAGGAAGAAAGAGAAACAGCAGAAGAAATAGAACAACTCAAACATGAAAGCATGAGAAAAAGAAAACTACAAATATCTCAGAATATTAGAAGCAGATTAGCATCAAAAGAACAGAGTTGAAAGATAAGAAAAGCGTACCTCAGAATAACAACAAAAAAAAAAAACTTCTCTAAATCACAGAAATCTTATCAAAGGAAATAAATGCCAGGATAGACCCCATTATAACATACTTTGGATCTTTCTTAAAATAGAGGAGGGAGGAACTCGGATTGATGAAACAAGGAACCAGGAAATCGATGATGATGCACAAGGCGTTACACCCAAGATATGACATTGAAAGATTCGTTGAGTAAAAAAAAACAAAAAACAAGAAGAAACAGAACACGTCAGTATTTTGGTTTACTTTGATGCAACAATTTGTTGCCTATTAACCATTGACCGAGCCGTCAATTGGAGATTTCTCTGAACAGCACGCACCTATGTAAATAAGCGGAACGAATCACGAGGTTGATCGAGTGAGTCCGAGTCTTATGGGTACTCCTTTCATACTGTAACGTTACACCCTCACCCCCACTACATTTTAGATCAGTCTTCTAACCATTCCACTTCTTAGCCAGCCGGTGATCAACTAGTGGCTGAGGGGGTAACGCACATTTCTTTACCGCTACACAAGAATACGATCGAGGGAGACAGGAGAAAATAAAACAGACGAACAAACACAAACAATGCTTGGGGTTAACTCAATAGCAAAAAGAGGAGTTATGCAACACTACATGCTACTGTCTCCGGAGTCCGGTGTTGACTGTCCCTGTCCGTGGTTCCACGCCAACTCTCTGCTGTCCAGTCGCCAACTGCCCTCGTCCGGGCCCCGTCGTCAACTGCCTGCCAGCTCCTTTGTCCAGCCAACTCTCTTTCGCGTCCCTTTACCACTTCCAGATACGGCGAGATTTCAGGTCCAAGAATCCTTTGTCTGGTTTCGCGCCAAAACAGACAAAGGAATCGTCTGCTTTGGCGGGCCACCCATATAGTGCTACAATACGACCTTGTGCCACATCTAAGCAAAAAAGCTTAGTAAATTACTATCTGACACAAATCTTGTATTACAAAATAAGATTAAAAAATTAACATGAATTTGTAAGTGTTACGTACTGAGAGCCTCGGTTTCACTACAATTTCATAATTACTGCATCTGTTTTTCTGGTGCCGATTCCACATCTTTCGTAACATCAGAATGTTGCTTGTGTTTAAGTGCGACAGAATTGTACTATTGTCGAAAAAAGCGTTCACTTTGGTGTCATAAGAAGCTACGATCCAGAAATTTCTCCTGTTTAATAAGTTTAATTGGGCTGCCTGTAAAAAAAAAAACAACATAAAATCCATAAAAATCGTAGAAGATTATTAATTCTTTAAAGTATATAAAATAATTATAAAGTTTTTCGTTAGTTTCCATAAAGGGAAACACACTTGGCATTCTTTATTACCCAGAGAATAATGATCAACGCATTCGTCACTTTCCACAAATGCGAAAACTATTATCGTTTTAAAGCTTAGGAATCTATACTCTTCGTTGTCATTTTGATAAGTTAGCATAATATCAAGTTTTGGAATTTCAATATACAAAAATCATTTCAATTGTTCTCCCTTAGCCACAGGTAATATGCTGCAAGATAATACTAAATTATATATATATATATATATATATACGTAATTGGAAGAAAAACTCAACTAACAATAATTATGGTATTGAAAATTCATTTCAGCTGGCTTCTATTAAAAAGCAATCAGCCTCTTCAGATAGCAGTAGCAAAATAACTGTTTTTTAGTCTTTCTTATATATATATATATATATATATATATATATATATATATATATATGTGTGTGTGTGTGTGTGTGTGTGTGTGTGCTCTGGATGATATTTATATATAATTTATCATACATTGAGCATTCCTGGAGAATCATAGGAGTTCTCTTATAGATTCTCAACTTGAATAATTCCAAACTCATCGTCTCTGGACATTTTATTTCAATACGCTCCCTCATGGGAGTTGAGCACTCTGGTTAAGGGATTTACGGCTGCCGCTCGCATAATGCAAATCTCTTCGAACGAAATGATCACTCTGGTATCCGGTAAGATATAAAATGTAAACAAACGAACGCTACTACTTGATACTTTATGATTCCCTAACTGACGTGATACGCTTGTTGGCTGAGCGGTATGATACTAAGTCTAACGTAAAGTTGAGTGGGTTTCGATCTCAGATTCAAGCGTCCTACGTGTCTAGCCACACTGAAGAGTTGTGATACAACGAAACAGTCTGTCTTAGATTACAATATATATATATATATATTCTGAGGGTTCATAAGCTGAACAAGATATTTTCATGGAATGTAACCTAATGAGGTTATTTTTTGACAAAGTCAACCTTATGATACACACACTTCTATCGGTTTTGCAGTGCTTGGATCCCATTAGTAAAATAAGTGAACTTTCCATTCCATCCTCGTTTAGTAGGGTGAGTCAAAAGTTTTGCAATATTTTTGTATGTGTAAGTTTGCTGTGCCTTCATCATGTGACCAAAGCAGTTTAAGCCGTTCTTGGTAGTATCGCGGTAGTTGGTGCGCTGACACGTTGTGAATTGCTTCACTCAGTGGGTAAGTGGAAAACCGCGCATATGAATGTGCAACATTGTCTAAATCAGGAACTTACGCTTTATGAGTTCGAACTGGACCATAATGCCTTGGAAAAAAAAAATTATTGTGCAAAAGTTAAAAGGAAAATTGGTCACAGTACAGAAACCAAATGTTTTAAGAAATTTTGCTTGGGCTGCAAGAATCTTGACGATCATGCAAGATCAGGTAAAATTGTGAATTCTAAGGCCGTGCTCTAAGCCATTGTGGCAAATCTGGCGAGTAGCACTCAGAGAGTATCAGGTGAGCTCGACATCTCACACTCCAATGTAGTTCTTCACCAAAAGCAAAAGAGCGGCCAAATTGTGCTTCACGTTGTAACGTTACCTCACCGACACGGCATCATCTTATAAATAGGTGTAACATCTCTCAAAGTAAAAAGTGAACCCGTTGTTTCGAATACGAAAGTTTATTTTCTGACTGCAACGTTTTACAGTTATCGTTACAGACGCGAGAGAGTGATAGAGTGAAAGGATTAAGTCATGTTACTAGAAACGCAGTGAAATTCATTGTTGGTAGATGAAACTAAATACCGACTGAATTTATTCACCCTGTCACCTCTACATGGCTGCATCTTCCCTTGGACCCGAATCTGTCCGACTAAATGCGACCCTCTCTGACCAACCTGACCCTTTCAACTCCCGCCCGTTAAATTACCTTGCTTATATAATATATTAATTATTCTCCTCAACTAATGATGATAAAAACACGTGTCATTAAAAACTTTCCATAAACCTGACAGCTAATTCAACTCTGATTGCATTAAATATGCTTATTTTGAACATCCTGTCTACCGCAGATTTCAAAACATCCAGTCAACCAACCCCATATCCAGCGACACGTGTACCATTTGATCTTTCGCATGCGACTTACACCATAACTCAAAGATTTTAGCCAATACACAATTCATTACTACGAATAAAATAATTAACTAATAAAATTAATTACCATCGTTAATTACATAACAATGTGACCAAAATATTGCAAAGTAGTTACTCAACCTAGTATATATATATATATATATATATATATATATATATATATATATATATATATATATATATATATTATTATCATTATTATTATTTATACAAGTTTGTTTAATAGCCATGGAACTTCCTTTTTAGGATCTTATGTTTGTCTCAAGCTTTCTTACTACTTTCTTTGTATCAGGGTTCAATTGTAAAATAATTAGGGACTCCGGTTGATTGTGAGTTGTTTCCTAGCAAGATTTACTAGTCGACCACGGGACGTTGAATAATATCAAGATCTATATCTGCTCTCTCTCTCTCTCTCTCTCTATATATATATATATATATGACGTTTTTTTTCTCTGTATCTAGCTAAAACGATGGACTCATTTTTCATACTTTGTTTCTCTCCTCGACGATTACTAAGAAGTGTTGTGACGAATAAACCTTTGTATTAGCGAACCAAGAAGGTTTTTTGTGTGTTCGTCTCTTTTTCTCACGGCGAGATTACAACGGGGGTCAGAGTAAAACTTAAGGCGTAGTGCTACAGTCAAGGATTTTCGATTATATTTATTGATCGTCTTCAGGGCTGTGGTTTTTTTGTTTGTTTGTTTTGTTTGTTTGTTTTTTTTTTTGGTGGGGGGTTATTTTTTGTTTGTAATATTTCTTTATGCAGTTTGGATGCGGTATTTATTTTTTGGAAGGACCTAATATTGATTGGAGTGCTTTAGTTATATATATATATATATATATATATATATATATATATATATATATATAATTACTATATAGATAAGGTAGAATAATACATTACCAGCAATAACTAATAATAATTTATAATAATTATAACCTTGGATTGTAATAAAATTTGTGACGAATAGATTTTTCTGAGAGTAATGTATTATTGTGAAATCCAAAGGGTGATTAAAATTAACTTGTTAACTATTGCTCTATAAAGAAGATGAATTTCATATTCGCTAAATGACGGAAAGAATGGCTATATCATTTCTATCGGGCTATGATATGTATTTTGTAAATAAATTTCAAATGATTTTACAATAGAAATACACAGAAGATGAAGATGAAAAAGATTTTCAATATTCAGTAATTAAAGCATTGCCAACAAAATAAGTCTATTATGTGTATAGTGAAAATACAGTCTTACTTGGATAGCTTGTGAGATGGGGAGTAAGTGACCAAACAGCTGCTGTTTTGTGTGTTGCTACTTCCAGGATTAATTCAAAACAGCACGCTGAGCACTGCTAGGGAAGCAGGGATCAACTCATAAGTGATATTTTCCTGTGAACTACTATACATGGACACACCAGTGTTGGTCGATTAGCAAAGATGCACATACCTCAAGTCTGTGTGGACACTGGTTGCCGTCTAGAGGACCTACCAAAAAGATGGCCAACTGGAACGGATGGCAAGAGAGAGTCAAGAAAATCCGATCTATCAGCACGAGTTGATGTTCATGTAAATAGAAAGTGTTTCAGAAATATTGATATCATTTTGCAATTTCAATTCTCGTTGAAGTGATCTCAAATTTTAACAGCATTCTATGCTTAATTCTTTAACGTTTTTCGTTTTCGTTTTCTTTTTTTTGGGGGGGGGAAGCTGTTTTTTATCGTTTGTTAGTTCATTGGGGGTATTTTGGGGAGGGGTTGTTTGTTTTTTTTTGGAGGGGGGTTGTTTTTTTATGTATTGAAATGCTATTCACTGGTAAAAAAAATAGGCGTCTTAACATTAAACATAGAATTTTGAGTTGTTTTTTCACATCCTGTTAAAATTTTTAAACATTTACCGAATGTTTCAGAAAATTTGATATCTCGTAATCTAATAATCCAATTCATAATCCAATTCTCGTTGAAATAATATTTTGAGATTATTTCAATGAGAATTGGATTATTTGTAGAAACGACTCAAAATTCCATGTTTCATTTTTTTTCTAACGAAAGGGCTGTAGAATACACTGACTCCACCCCTGCAGAGGGGTAAGACCTCCCCAACGAGTGTCCTGGATATGACACTAAACAGTCTGATGGCGAGGTCCCAGTAATGCTCGGGCTTTGTGGAATACGGAGCACCCCTTCACTGCCATTGCTCCCAGGTCCACTCTGGCCCGGCGTGGTAGCACCTGATAGGGCCGAATCTATAGGTTAAATAGAACTAACGGCATACTTATACTAAACTGAATTGTTTGATTAAACTGAATAGCTTGAAATAGAAATGTTTTGACAATTAAACCGTACTTATATTTAAACTGCATGTTTATGCTAAACTGAATTATTTGGAATTGAACTGTTTTTGACATTGAAACTCTACTTACACTAAACTGAATTGTTATATATAACTGCTTGAATAGTTTGAAATGGAAATATTTTTGACAATTAAACTGTGTACTCATGCTAAACTGAATTGTTTTAAAAAGAACAGATTATTTACATAAAAATGGATTTGGCGTTAAATAACCTACAAGGGTTGATATGCCATAAAACCCAACAAACCAACCAACCAACCAACCTTAAAAAAAACAAAACTTGAAACATATATTATTGAGTCATTTTGACGCATGCTGTTAAAATCTGAGATCATTTTAACGAGAACAGGTTGTCAAGTTATTAGATGACAAAATATCAATCTTTCTAAAACACCCAATACATCTCAAAGGAACATTGCTTATGATTTTACTATACAAATGCATTAACAGGTTGAATAGGATTACCTGTGGTCAATAATAAATTAAAAGTTTACTCCCAAAAGAGAACTGATGTGTGCGTGTAATTATACTACTGTTATTACAAGTATTAAACTTGTTATTCTTAAGATGGTAAATATTGCGGTGTTTACATAAAATTGTCGAACCAAATACAGTTTATGGTTATGTCATTTACACACTGCTTTTGGTTGTCAAGAGGAAAGAGATCAAACCAATGTCATCCAATGGATTAACCACAAAAATGTCAAGTGCTTTCCAATCGAAAATACATCAATCAATCATGTGAGGACACTAGAATGGGAAAAACAAGTATCGGTTTATTTTATCAGAAATGGGTAGCCGAGTACAGTTCAATGTGCTTCCATAATATTCACATAAAACAGGTTTATCAAATATCTCAGAATATTGCTTGTTCAAACGATTCTGTCGGAATAGAGAAGAGGAAAAAAGCAGATGTGACCATTATACCATGAAGTGCGGGAAGAGCATTCCTTGCATCAAAGTCATGGTCTGGTCATTCCTTACAACAGATCCTCCGCCAGCTGTCGTGGACCACTCCTTCACACTGGATCCAGGATGAGATGTCGAAAGGGTGAATTTGGATATGCACCTTTTCAACCCGAAAGATTTATCCATGCACAAAGTGTTCCTGATGAAAAACCTTCATTATATATATATATATACATATGAAAACCTTCATTATATAAATATATATATATATAACCTTCATTATATATATATATAGGCTTGGTTAGCGTAGAAACAGAGTTAACGGTACTTGGTGACTATCAGTTTTTCGCCTATGCGATCATCAAACCAAGATAACCCTATGACTACACCATCTAAATCTAGATCTGCAAATGCTCTATCACCGATATTGAGCACCCTTTATAACTACAGGAAACTACATTACTATATCATTATCAAAATTCTGTGTGTGAGGTGTTCCTAATGAATACCCTTCAATATATATATGTGTGTATTCTTACCAACCCATAAGTATGAGTAGGATGTGACCCAAGGGAAATTTTTAAGTAGAGTTTAACAGATTTGAATTCAGAATTTTCCTTTTCTTATACTGGTTATCATACCAAGGTTAAAGAGCCCAGTCTACCCTACTATTTACCCGTAGTTGGAGGGAGGATAGTTGGATGCATACCTTTCCAAAGAGTATTAGTTCTATGTGAAATGCAAACAATCTCGTCCAGGGTTTGAACTCTGGTCGCCGTGTCCATTTTCAACGACAGTAACCGTTACACCACGATCGGAATGAACAAGTACTTTTTAACGGATTTCAAAAAATAAAACCAAGTGCTCAATACTAATCAGCAGAACTTAACATAATCATAGTTAACATACCCCCTCTTTTGCTGTTACATTACTTCCAGTTTCAAGAAATTCTTTCGAGGGAATAAGTAAAAAAATGCAATTTTCGAATGAAAACAAAGAGAGAGAGACAGACAGAGAGAGAGAGCAAGAGAGAGAGAGAGAGAGAGAGAGAGACGTATACACACACATATATATATATATATATATATATATATATATATATATATATGTTTGTGTGTGTGTATATATATATATATATATATATATATATATATGCATTCAATAAGTTTCCAGACATTTTTGTACAGGCATTTAAAGTTGTCGTAGACTCTTGAAAATTCAGTATATATTGTTACATCTAACTCCCCTTTGATGACCCAAACAGAAGACCGGATGTAATTCAGACATGGATTGAAGTCATGACAAGTGCTAACGACCTCGGAGCGCCTATGCATTCGAGGTGCCTGTGGTGTAATAGTTACCGCAGTTAGAAATGGATATGGTGACCCAAGTTCAAATCCTGGACGAGGCTGTCTGCATTTCATCTAGCGCTAATACCCTTGGCAAATATATGAACCCCTATGAGTAAATGATAGGGCGAATTCGGCCTTTTAACCTTGGTATGGCAACCGTTCTAAGAGAAGGAAAACTCTTCATTGAAACTTGTTCAACTCCGCTTAAAAATGACCTCAGTATTTGTACCTGTCACTGGAATATCTAAAAAAAAGTTACAGCTGAAATCTACTGATGATCATATGATATATACGAGAGGTCCTCCAAAAGGAATTCTATTAATTTCCATCGAAGCTACCAAATATAGATGGAGTACAATAGAAATATTAAATTGAGCAAGTTTATATCTTCAAAACATGTTTTTTTTTTTTCATATAGTCACTATTGGCTATACTGAAAACTTGCTCTATTCAATGGTGCTATTGTGTTCCCTCTAACTCTTACTGGTTCCGAGGAAATGAATAAGAGGTAGTAATTTCGGAACGTCCCTCGTATGATAATAATGATAATAATATGTTGTGTTATAAGACTATGGATATGGAATATTCGTGTATAGAATATATAAGGGATGTCATATAATTCTATAAGAGAGCTCGATATATGGCTATTGTTATATATGCCTTTCCGGATGTATATAAAAACTCGAACACAGAGCGAATATATCTGAAATATATATCATCATCATCATCATGTCGTGCCGCTAGCACGGATATCCCTGACCTTCTCTCGCCACTTCTCCCTGTCGTTCATCGCCTCAGGCAGGTCTTCAGGGCTACATCCCGTATCTTCACATAGCTGCTGTATGTATGTTCGAGCTGGTCGTCTTGCTTTTGCTCAGCCATATGTGGGGGTCCATAGGAGTACATCACTTATGAGCCCGTCTCTGCTTGTCTCTACTCCTCCAGCAGTGTCCTGCGTGTCTGGTTCGTCTAACTTGGATAGTTTTCGTGATGGGAGTTAGGTGGCTGTATAGTTGGTGCTTTGTGGGGTGTTGCTGCCAGGACTTATTCAATATTGCTCTCAACATTCTTTTGTGTATAAGGAATGTTAAAAAATTTCTTAGCCTCGCCCAGAAAAAAATATATCTTAATATTTCTATTGTAACAATACACTTCTACTTCTAGCAAAACTAGATAATCTAATTCAGATTTTTCTAGTTTTATAAGAAGTGGTTGTGTGTTGCCAGTACAAAAATGTTCAACTGTGCATGTCTTTCCGTGTGAGGCTAAGAACTTTTAGAACAACTCTCGTCTCTCTCTCTCTCTATATATATATATATATGTATATCTATATACATATATAATATTTTGCCTTATTAACAGAGATAAGAATGCGTAAAAAGAGAGGGGATGTCCTGAGTTAAAAAGTTAACTGCATCCAGAGGCGAGTCTTCACTATTGGAGCTCCCTAGAGTGTGGAATAAACCTTTGTTGCCATTACTTGCAGGTACCCTCTGACCCAAAGTGACAGCACCTATCTATGAGTCAAATAGATTTTTCTGAAAATTATTTGTATTGGACAGGAATACTTGAAACCACATAATTGCAAATAATTTGCAAAAAAATACTTATTGTTGTATGGTATGAATAGTTGTTTGAAGCCATATGATTAATTAAAAAACGGTCGAATTCAGCATTAGATAACCCAATAAGGTTTGGTATACCGTAAAACGAACGAACCAACCAGCCAAACAAATCAACACACACACACACACACACACACACACACACACACACACACACACACACAGAGTAGTATATTTATTTAAATATCAGCATAATATATTACTGGGATTATTATACATATACATATATATATAAATTTAAAATATCTATGCACTTAATATTCTATTATACACACGTATATGTGTGTGTAAATATCAGTAGATCTCATAAATCTTTAAAAAACGGTTGGGTACATTAATTCTAAACATATACCAAAATTAGATTACTCTTATCTTAAAGATTTCAAACATATCAAATGTTATTATTCCCCCAGTCCATCCGCCACGAGCAAGATGTGACACAAGGTCAGTTTTTAAGCGGAGTAAAGCTGTTTTGAATTCCAACTTCTCTTGTTAAAAGACTGATTGCCTAACCAAGGCTAAAGGGCCCAGTTTGCCCGACTTTTTACCTATTACTGGAGTGGGAAGAAGAGAACAAATGCATTCATGCATTAGCATGAAGTGAACTGCAGTCTCGAAATCTGTCTAATATTTCATGCAAAATATTTGCGTCAATTTGATCAACGCCCAGATCTCTGATAGTTTCCTTTCGTGGTTGAACTTACGGTTTCCAGAACGAACAATCCCACTTCAGGTTTCAGAAAGAGCAAGAAATTTGTTGGGATTTTGTCTGGCGGTAATGAAGTGACGTCTCTCTTGAAAGCGGCCATTGTCTTGTTTATATCGTTTCTTAATCTGTATGGCTTGACTTTGATGAATCTGGTTGATAACATCCGAAATAGGGTCTGCCTTCTTGTCTCCGTTGTCTCGTCGTCGACAAATACTATTACCTAATTGAAGAAAAGAATAAAAAAAGATCATTATGAGCCAGACATTGACGCAGTCAAACCAGACTTGAGGCCTTAAGTAATATGTCATAAGACCTCACAATCTGCAGAATCAACAACAGCGGTTAAACTTATCCTCGAATAGTCTAATCAACAAAAACTCCAAGTGGAAAAATTCTTAAAATGAAACTACTTTGCAAAATATATTTCAAAGTAAAAGTATTAACTATAAAGACATAAGTCATTAATATGAGAATGTTCTGAAAAGTTTTTAACCCAACCAGAAAGAGAAATACCTTTCTTTTGAACTTTTTAATTATATATATATATATATATATTGTGGCGAAGAAATATGACACCCTAATATATTTGGCCATCAGCGGACGATGGTAACAGGCAAGAATCAGCGGATGATAGTAGTAAGCAGAATTATGGAAAGAAAGACTGTCTCTCTCTCCCACCCTCTCAATCATTACAGGGTGATGTGGGCGTTGGAGGGTCTCACTCTCTATTACCCATGTGTGTATCGGCGGGGAGGCAGGCTTTCGACCATATTTGGTACTGAGGAAGAGCCCACCAAGAAAATCAACACGCGGTGAAATTTCAAACTACGGAAGATAAGTCAGTTGCCGTTTATTCCTCGAGGGATGAGGACGCAAAAGGAATTGCCTTTGTTCGTCGAAAAACCAAGAACATAGTTTAGGAAATGAAGAAACCTAAATTCCAAAATAATGCCGCGCAGAGAACCCTGAGAGAAAAGAAAGACCTTATCTTTTGAATGAACCAACACTCCGAGACATGGTGAGTCTCGTTAAACGAATACGCAAAGGAAAGACTTGTCCTCGAGGAAAGGGACAATAATTAATCCTGGTCTTAATCAGAAATAAGACGTGTATCCTTCCACCAACGTGTTATGGAAACCCAATAACGAAAGAAATAAGGAGAGAAAAATACACTCCACAAAAACTCAAGTAAGTGACCATACAATTTAAATGTATTCAACGGTACCCTGCTGCATTCATACTGAAATGATAAACTTGAGATTTGGAGCGGGCTCTGCCATTAAAACCTTAGGTCTTCTGGAAAGCAGACCATGTCTACCGTTGTCGAACTACCTTCTTACCTTACGCCATTAACAGATATTTTATGTGGGGCTTAGTCCCGGATACGGATATTTTAGTGGAGGCTCCTCCGGGATACAGAAGGACTTCCTCGTCCCCGACTTTTACCGTGCTGCATTCATGCCGACGTGAATGAAAGACAAATTGCGGGAGGAAGAAATGGCTCTGATAAAATACCCAGTATAGCCGTGTGTATAATTCCCCTATATAAGATGGAATTACGGATATTTTATGGAAGACACGTCCAGGGATAAAAATATTTTATGTGGGCTCAGTCCATGATATCCTGACTTTTGACTGAATTGTTTTGGTTTCTTTGTTTCTTTCTTTTATGCAATAAAAGAATATTGTTATTAATCCTGTCAACTCAAACACGGCTGTTCAGAGTCCTTATTTTCTTGTGGAAGAATTGTGTTTGTCGAACACCTTATATTTGAGGGGGAAAGCTTGCCAGTTAGCTGTGTTGACTTTCAATAATTCGCCTAGTAGGTTTAAAATGTGGTTCTGCTTGGGAGTTGGTGATATCTGTGACATTAAATAGCGTTCGGCAGACCACAGCCAACGTCTGTGTCCGACTTAAGCTGGTGGACTTAGCACCCTGCAAGTCCGCTGGGCACATGACGGCGTAACAATATATATATATATATATATATATATATATATATATATATATATATTGTTGCATGAACAATGATGGATGTTTTTTAATTAAAATAACGGGAGAAAAGAAGGTATATACAGAACAAAAAATCCTAACCGTTCAGTCAGCGTTATTTTTTTGAAATCTATTACGTGATTGGTACAGGCGATGATGTTTAAAATGTGTCAAATTTCTTAATGATGAATTGGATTGAAAGATGATAAAAGCATTAAGTATCAGAAATTTTGAGAAAAGCAAAAGGAAAATAAGATAAAAGAAAACAAAACAAACGGACCCTTCTCTGTGTGTGTGTGTGTGTGTGGATGTGATTTTTTTTCACCAGTCCATGTTAGTCATATGATTACAAGTTCATTTCTCTATTAAAAACTACAATTAATTAACATTTATTTGTTTCATCTCTCTTTTTTTTTTTTTTTTTTTTTGTTGTAGTTAAATCTTAATATTATCCTCATTCAAATGGACGAAATGCAGTTTTAATTACTCTCTAAGAATATTCCGACATCCAGTCAAAAATGCAAGCTTCATCAGATTTGATTTTATTTTCATCTTTTTATAAATACATGAAAATAATATGAGATAAGGAAATATTTATTTATTTTGGATTTTTTCCTGCTTTACTAACCAGTATTTGAGCACTTTTCCTATTTAAGAAAATGTTGGTTCAAACGATTTGTTCATTTCTTCATATATATATATATATATATATATTGTAATCCATAGACAAATTGTTTCGTTGTATCACAACTCATCAGTATGGCTAGACACGTAGGACGCTTGAAGCTGGGATAGAAACCCATATATATATATATATATATATATAGGCAGCATTTCTTCGTTAATGCAAATTTCATTAAACATAATAGACATTTTATGTCTACATATTTTCTTTTGGATCCGTTCGAATTCCCGTATTACTTTTATCGTATTCGGGGGGAATTGATTTAGGTATTGTCCATAGTTGTATGTATCCCTAGTACTTTCTGCCCGACTTTGGGCCATCATCAGGGGAGGATCTATTACAAAAGTGATGTAACTTTTGTTTTAGCATATTACTATTGTATAAAGGCGTCTTTGTAATAGATCCTCCCCTGATGATGGCCCAAAGTCGGGCAGAAAGTACTAGGGATACATGCAACTATGGACAATACATAAATCAATTCTCCCAGAATACGATAAAAGTAATACGGGAATTCGAACGGATCCAAAAGAAAATATGTAGGCATAAAATGTCTATTATATATATATATATATATATATATATCGGGAGAGTATTTAAATGATTAAATTAGATCCCTTCAATAAATTGCTAGATTTTATTGATTTAAATTGAGTGAAAGGTTTGTTGAAAAACAGAAGTAACCAAGTCTTGTAAGAAAAGATATTTGTTGAATTTATTATTATTAGAGAGTACTATTTTCCACTATCTATTACAAGAAGAAAAAATTCATATATTTACATGTAGCTCTTTGCATTGCCTAAATCTAGTTAATATATTTTGTGTGTATAAAAGATCTTTGGGTGAGTATGTCACTCTGTGGAAGATTATTAGTATGAGCGAATGTATGTAAAGTATACTTTCGTTCAATGTGATGTTGAAATTAAATGCTTAGTTGAAGGAACAGAATGTTAGATCTTCACTCAAAAGATATAATATCAAAAGTTTGAGTAGATTACAGAATAAATCTATAACCTACTAAAAGTGTATCTATTTTATTGTTTATTTATAAGATTAAGGTAGATTCGAAATTAGAGGGAAAAAGTTGATGATTTATCTAATGGTTAAAAATTCTAAAAATTAAAAATTGTTTATAATTAATTATTTATCATTAAAAATTGTTATAATTAAAATTGTTTATCATTGGTTAAAAAATGTATTATAAACAATCTAGGAGGGAAAAGATCTCTAAATTATTTTGGGTTTTGATCCTTCAAATTTTTCGTGGCAAGTCAAATATTGTCACCTGCGAATTTCAAGGAAATTTTTTTAAAAGTGCGCATAAGCGCTGATTGGTCAATAAATGTAATAATACAGATACAAAAATTACAACTTCCCGAGCAGATTTTGGGCACAAAAATTAACACGTTTTTCTATGAAAACCAGTTGATTTTCCATATATATATATATATATATATATATATATATATATATATATATATATATTGAAGGGTTTAAGATTTTTAAAAAGAATTAAGAAATGATGAGCTACGGACGTTAAATTATGGGATGAATTGATGAAATATATATGTACATTTCATTTATCTATGTCATTTCCTACTTAGTCGGGACGAGAACTTTTCAGTAACTTTTGTTATAATAGTATTTTGAAAATATTTTTAAAAAGTCAATTTTGATGTCTTCCAGCCAATGAAAGTCTCAATCGTTGGATTCTGAGGAAAAAACTCAAATAAAAAATGTTTCTGTGTCTTGTGAATGGATTTGTTTATTTCTTATGAATGGATTTGTTTATATCATTTCACGGTTGGTTTTTCATGTAACACAAGACCAGATGTATAGGGCACCCAGTGAGACTCTTGCCTTGTTGGTGTAGCGAAGAATACGTTGACTGTATCTTCTGCAGAGAGGTGAGCCCCCCCCCCAAAAGTAATGTCCTAGATATGACACTAAGCTGCATTAGGCTCTTGGAGTGTAAAGTACTTCTTAATTACCATTACTCCCAAGTCCACTTTGACCCGGAGTGGTAGTACCAAATAGAGTCCATCTTAGGGTCAATTAGGTCTGTTTAAAAATTATTTGTATTGCATAGGAATACTTGATATCATATATCCGTGTACAAAATACTCTTCCGAAACTACCTAAAAATGTAAACACAAACATACAATGTACACAATTCACAAGGCATAAAATAACCCCAGGCGGGTTAACATGCCTTTAAAATCAATCAACCAGTGAGACTTGAACGCACGAGTAATGGTTTATTAGTCTAGCGCGCTAACCAGCCCACTTTGCGGAGCGCCTTGGTTTACCACATAGGTACATTTCTTTTTCTTTTTTTCTTTTTCCTTTTTCCTTTTTTTTTTTTATTTAATGGAAGGGGAAATTTTATTAAATTCGTCAATGATGTAAAGTAAAATAAAATTCCGATTCGAAATATCCGAGATCGTTCAAATGTGACAGCTACTATACTCTTATGACACAACTTCAAAGGGTTTTTTTTTTCCTTCATTCTTAAACTGAAAATTATTCTCTCTAGTATAAGATTATGTGAGGATACGGGATGTAGCCCTGAAGACCTGCCAGAGGCGATGAACGATAGGGAGAAGTGGCGAGAGAGGGTCAGGGATATCCGTGCAAGCGGCACGACATGATGATGATGATGATGATGATGATAAGATTTAAAGACATGGAGGTCATCAAAAGAAATATGCCTTTCTTGATTCAGTGGCGTATGTTATTTAATTCCAAAACCATCTTTGTAAAAGAACAGTTGTGGAACAACCTAATTTATTTGGAAGGGGGTAAGTCCAAAAGTGAATGTAATAGAAAAAGAAAACTGATGACACAATTCCACACCATATCAAAAGATGTGTCTCGACCAAGTTAAAACTCACCGGAATATGTTGCATGCCAGAGGAGTTGTTTTAAAGAAAATGAACGTTTCATTCATTGTTCATTCCTCTCTTGGTAAATACAGCTTCAGTCTCGGTACTTTTACAACACAGCTCGTCCATTAATTTCTTGTCTTTATGCCAATGATATAAACGGTCGTATAAAGACATCAAAGGACTGGAAATAGGTTCAAAGGAATCTATGCACAATATGTAAAAGAAATATGGTAATTTTCTCTTAAATTCTTATCCAAAGTGGTCGCTACATTTAGGCATTGATTCTTCCGTCTTTATCTGCGGAGGCAGAGACGGTAAAAAGGAATAAAATCAACAAAAACAACGGAAAACTGCACCGAAGAAATCAATGTACAATAGTAAATTATGGTAATTTGCGGTTCGATTATTCTGAAGATAAAAACTTTTTAACCGAGAGTCATCTTATTTTCACAACAACTAAAAGTCAAAGATTAATCAATAAACAAGATCGATTTATACTCGAGTATACAAAGAAATTTATAAAAATGAATTTTGTAAAGATTTACGTGCAACTTTGGCCAAGAGAAAAAATGCTAACAAAGCAATAATGACTTATTCATCCTCTCTCTCTCTCTCTCTCTCTCTCTCTCGCTCGCTCACTTCCTTTTCTTTCATGTATTTGAATAAGTAAGATTATTGCCAAATATGACTCTGATTGGACACGCTAAAAACACCAGTCCCCCACCCCCACCCGCTGCCAGATGACCGAACTGAAGCAATAATGAGCCTGCTCGCTACTTAGATGGACGACTTCTTAGTAACAGTAGGTACTTGTTTGCAGCCACGAGGAACGTGTTCCAGCCTAAGTAGTGCTTATTGCCAAATACATTTTATTAGTATTTTTTTTATGTTATTGCCGCTTTTTATTGTAACACTATATAGGTGGCCCGCCAAGCAGACAATTCCTTTGTCTGTTTTGGCGCGAAACCAGACAAAGGGTTTTTGAACCTGAAATCTCGCCGTATCCGGAAGTGGTAAGGGGACACAAAAGAGAGTTGGTTGGACAAGAGAGTTGGTTGGCAGGCAGTTGGCGACGGGACAGCAGAGACAGTTGGCGTGGAACCACGGACAGGGGCAGTTGACACCGGACACCGGAGCGGTGAGACCAGCAGAGAAGATAGGGTCCAGCGAAGAAGATCGAGTCAAGAGATGTCGGCATTCCAGTTGCTTTGTGGAATTTTCGCTAGTAACCCACGCTAGCGTTTGTCTGCACATGCATGTAGTGTTGCATACTCTCCTTCTGCTCTGAGTTAACCCCAAGCATTGTTCGTGTTTGTTCGTTTGTTCTTCTATTTTCTCCTGTCCCCCCGATCGTATTCTTGTGGTGGCAAGAAATGTGCGTTACCCCCCTCGGGCCACTAGTTGATCACCGGCCGGCCGTAAAGAAGTGAATGGTTAGAAGAAAGTTAATGTGTGTGGGGGCGAGGGCGGTATCATTACATTATCACGACGTTCCGGATACACAAACTGTATTTGATGACACATAAGACAGATGGTTTTATAACATCCCTTCCTCTTCCATTTTTAACGGGAAAAATTAAGAAAGGAATTGTGGGATGGTCACATTGAATATTAGTGGATCTTCATCCTAATTTCTTATTTGACCTAATTTTTTTAGAAGGTCGGATTGTATATTAATTAATAATTTATCAAATTAAATAGCATAATACTTCGCTGTCAATTACATGCATATTTATTAATCGATTATCTTTCAAGATCTGGCAAAGAGTCGTTTTACTCACCCAACAACGATAATTTGTTTTAAATTGGTTTGAATGAATAAATGTATAATAGTAAGAAGACTCTTTCTTAAAAATTCAAATGAAAATTAACATATTTGATGTTATATAAGATTTATGGGTACACAATACACTATATTCAAAAGGGAAGGTGAAAAAATGATTGTTGGATGGTACACTCTTTGAGTTTATCTATGATTCTTATTTGCGACATTTCAAAACAAATATCTGTTTGTGCATTTTTTGACAATTTTATTATATCATGATATTAAGAGAAGAAAGTAGGTTTGGTATCCATTCAACAACCAACTTGGACGGATTTGACACAGTTAGGGAACTACGTGCGTTTTATAGGCCATCAAATCCGTTAAAATTCATCTGAATTTTTTAAATAAATTCTTTTCATTCATTTTTGACAAATCATTTTTCGTCATATTACAGCTATGTTATCACAATAATCTGGGTTCAATATCCAGTAGTGTGAAAGAGGAAACATTTTCATACCATTTATAATAAGAGACTATAATTTCTTAACTGACTTAGGCATAAAATAGTCCTTCAAGATTTGGTATGCCGTCAAACCAGCCCACAAACCCTCACCCGAAAGAGTTTTTCAACAGTATATAATTTTGAGCTCTTAAAGTTCAAAATCAATAATTGTCTCATTGGTTCTTAGAGATCAGAATTTCTCCCTTTCCATCGACACATTCATATTCCTATTTTCACTCATTCCCCATCTTCATTCATTCTTCCTATTTATTAAATATATGTAATTGCCATATCATCGTGACCCTTTGCTCGGTGGTGACGAATTTCACCTTGCTTAGAGTGAATTTTAGTAAATATATATATATATATATATATATATATATATATATATATATATATATATATATATTATAACTAACATTAAAAGTTTATCAAATGAACGTAAATGGATTAAGTGAAATAGTTGTACTCTAAAAAGGTCAAAGTTGGACTCTAAAAGGAATCTTATTCGTTTAATTTGGATCAAGAAAACATTGGAAACCAAAAAATAGACAGCCAGACCCAGGCAGATGCCATTTGACAGTTAATGAAAATTATCAGAAAGGATACAAATTTTGTTAGCATTTTAAAAAAATTACCTGGAATGTCTAAGAAAATATTAATTGTTTATAATTATTTGGACAAAAATACCTAGAGACTGAAATAAAGAAACATGACTGGGCAGGATGTCTAGTTTATATCTGAAAATGTCAGAGAAGAGTAGGATCGTTTGCATTGGGAAGAATCCTGATGGTCGAAAAATTCGGTTGTTTTATAAATTTGGAAAATTTCCTTCGCCTATGCATTTTGTAAATTAGAATCGTCCATTTAAACAGCTATGTTCGCCCAGAGAGGAGGGATAGGTTGAATATAGAGAGAGTGTGAGGAACATGGAAGCCCTCAGACCCAGCTGATACGAGGTAAGGGTGAGGGATACAAATAAAAGTATATTGAAGATAAGAAGGTGGATCCAGATCTCATACCACCAAGAAGGGGTTAGACGAGTCCCTAGATTTAGAAAAGCTATTTTTTTAATGTGATAATGAGCAATTAACATAAGGGATGAGTAAATAATATACCCAGCCAAACCCAACGCGAGTTGGACACCGGACTCAGAATAAGCTGGAGTTTTGAGGGGAGGAATCAGACAGTCTGCCATTGCTCCTGAACCGAGATCTTGAGCCAGATACTAAATACTAAAGACTTTGTGTTGTATAAGATTGTTTTGAGTTAAAGTGGGAGTCAGAAGAGTAAGAAGAGAAATTCCAGAGAAAGTCGGTCTACTACCGTGCTGAAACCGAAATCTTGAGCCAGACTCCGAATACTGAAGGTTTGGCTTATTGCGAGACCATTTACAATTGTGTCACTCGACTTGGACCGTAACGAGAAGGGTTTAAGTCATTGTATACAGCAAAGATAAAAACAAGAAAATATATCGCTGTATACAACAAACGATATAAACAAAAAGAGTTGCTATGTTTTTAACTCGTGTTGACTCAGCTTGTTTTGATGTAACCCTGAGTGGGTTCGTATACGTTCCTGTTTTTATTTCTATCCGTCAGTGCAAAGATTGAAATGCTATAAAACCAACCTACAAACAAACAAACAAACCGAATAAAGCAATATAAAAAAGTAATGAGGCCTTTTCTTAAAAATTCAAACAGAAATTAAGCATTTGATGTCATATCAAAAATTTAAATAGAATTATTAAGGCAATAATTATTCCTTGATCTTTTAATTCTCTCCCTCTCTCTCTCTCTCTCTCTCTCTCTCTCTCTCTCTCAATATATATATATATATATATATATATATATATATATATCTTCCTCTTTCTCTCTCTTTTGTTTATCTCTCTCCCTCTCTCTCTCTCTCTATCTATCTATCTTCCTCTTTCTCTCTTTTGTTTATGTCTCTCTCCTTCTCTCTCCCCCTCTCTATCTATCTATCAATCTATCTATCAATCTTCCTCTTTCTCTCTCTTTTGTTTATCTCTCTCTCACTATCTCTCTCTCTATCTTCCTCTTTCTCTCTCTTTTGTTTGTTTATCTATCTATCTATCTATCTATCTATCTTCCCCCCCTCTCTCTCTCTCTCTCTCTTTTCCTTTTCTTTCATGTATTTGAAAAAGTAAATTATTGCCAAATATGACTCTGATAGGATACGCTAAAAATACCAGCTCCCACCCCGGCCAGATCACCGAACGGAAACAATAATGAAGCCTGCTCTACTTAAATGAAGGACTCCTTAGTAACAGTAGGTACTTGTTTGAATGTGTTCCAGCCTAATATATATCTCAGTAGTTTTTTTTTTATTTATTTTATGTTATTGCCCCTTTTTTATCACGACGTTCCGGATACACAAACTGTATTTGATGACACATAAGACAGATGGTTTTATAACATCCCTTCCTCTTCCGTTTTAAACGGGAGAAATTAAGAAAGGAATTGTGGGATGGGCACATTGAATATTAGTGGATCTTCATCTTAATATTTGACCTCATTTTTTTTTTCAGGGCACCTCACGTAATTTAATAGTCAAAAAGCTAAACTAGAAACCCATTAATAGTGGGTTCGAGTTTCACTGGATGCCTCATTCATCTGGCCTTGTGTCAAAACTGAGCAAAACTTAGTAGATAACATAACAAATTCTCATTTTGGAAATTATTCACATAATCTCAGATAAATAAAAGAAAGAAAATTAATCTGACCTGTGTCCACTCTAAATTCTCGAGAAGATCAACAATTGCTTCTAAGATGTAATGACCTCTCTCCCGAAGACTGAAAGTATTGCAGTTTTTTGTTTCGTAATCAACTTCTGTACATTTAGGAGAAACAATAGCCAAGTGTAACAGTTCACAAGCGACTTGCTGACTGCTAAGCAAGGCAAGTGTTTCGCAGGAGACGTGGGATATAAATCCAGTCATTGTTTTTGAGAGGAATTCGCGAACTGAAATTAAAAAATTTAAAGATTAAAAAGAAAAACAATTCTTAATTCGGCTTTGTAAAAGATAGATTAAAAGATTTTGTATTGCAAAAAAGTTGATAAAACAGCACAGAAATTCCTTGTTCCAAACTTGGTGTTAATTAGGATTCAAACACCTATTACCAACGCCACAAATTCTCCACGACTGCACCCTATATACTGGCAATGAGATAGATAGATAGATAGATAGATAGATAAGAAGGTGATTGATTTTCACGGTTTTACATGAATTTTCCAGGGGGCATGCTTAGTATAACGGTTATCACAATAGGAAATAGAATCAGCTCGCTGAATTCAAATGCTGGACGAGGTTGTTTGCCTTTCACTTTGCTCTAATACCCTTGGAAAAGGCATGAATTCACTACTTCTCTCCCACAACTATGTTTAACTATAACTGACAGTGTTCGTTAGTCTTGATAAGGCAACCAATCAACAAGAAGGAAAACTGCGAATTCAAACGATCTCTTCACCGCTTAACAAATTGACCTTGTGTTATATCTTGTTCGCAAGAGCGAGGTTGGGTAAACACATATATGATCTCGAATTTAAACTGAAACAACAAATTCGGGTCTTTTGTTTGACAATTTTGTTGGACGTAACCCAGTATGGGTCGTTTAGTGCAAGATAAATCACTAAACCTTACTCTTAAAATTACACCCTGCCAAGAATAAGGGCTGACAACACTCTAGGCATACCATGAAAAAATAAGTCGTGTTGTCAAAGATAAATTACTTGTGTCAAGCAACCCTATATTCCAAAAGTTTTGATAGGCAGTTCCCACAAAATAATCAGGTTTTAGAGCAATTCATCAACGTTGTGAATCATTTTGTTGTAGAAATAAAGATGTGATCCTAAATATGACAAGTAACACAACAGATTAAAAATAAATGAGAAGAAAAAGTTTATAATGAGGAAGGAAAGTGAACGAAAAGAAAAAAAAATCATTTCTTTGATTTGAAGGCAAAAAATATAAAATAATGAAAAATCAAAGCAAGTTTTGACCGTCAGAAGTTGCATCGGATCGAGTTGTCGGTTGGCCGATTGCAACAAATCTTTAATTGAAAGTAAATATGGATTAAAATCCGACAGTATGAAGGTAGCAGAAAAAAGCATAATCCAAATAGGTGAATATATTATGATGTAAAGTCGATGTTAACGTTTCGGTTTCAGTAACCATCATCAGGACTTGGATATCAAAATAGTTATATGAAAAATTACTTGTTGCGTATTTCTGAATAAACGGGAGGTTTTGTCTTGTTTCTTTGGGAAATTCAACATTTTCAAATATTTTTCCACGTGCCAGGCACGTTCTTATGACTTTCGAATTATGAACGCTATGTGCATGTTTATGTATCTTTTCGTTATATATTTCTCATTTTCTCCTGTCATCTCAGCAAGCATCCATCGCTTTGTGAACTATTTTGATACCCAGGTCCTGATGATGGCTAATGAAACCGAAACGTTAACGTCGACTTTACGTCATAATATATTCCCCTATTTGGATTATGTTTTTTCTGCTACCTTCAGATCTTTAATTGTAACTTTATATTTTTTTAAAGTGGCAATTAATATTATGAATAGAATTTATATATTTTATTGTAAATATTTTTATGTAAGTGTGAGAGAGAGAGTGTGTGTGTGATAGAGGGAAAGAGGGAGAAAGAATGAATCAGTCATTATTGCCTTTGACAATGCTGTTAAAAGGGTGCGTTCGTTATTCACGCGAATCCATGGAATTGCACCTGGATGAAACGTTTTATGAAAGATCAGCAGCATTTATGACACGAAACTTCATCCGGTGGTTAGACTTCGATTCTAAATCTCTGGCGACTATGTAAACACACTTTCATTATCATGACTTCTATGTTCGCTCTGACCCTGTTTAGGGTCCCATCAATGGGTCAAATAGATTTGTTTGAAATAATGTTTAAAGTGATTTTCAACTACGTCAATACAATGCATCTTAAAACAGTGATACTGCAATTCAGTTTATGTGGAATATATACCAAATATGAATGTGTGGGTGGTGGTAGGTGTGCAAGTGGCATAACAGTTATAGGAATAGAATCATCAAGCTAGCATTAACTTTTCCCTGATGCCCATCGGAAGGATAAATAGGATTGATTGAACGGTCTAATCTTGTTATGACACCCAGTCTACGAGAATGACAACTGAATTCAAACCTCCTACCAGCAAGTCATGAACCAGAGCGGCAGAGTAAAATTCATAACTCCCTTTTTATTACAGTTTTTGAGGAATCCCTACAAAAGACTGATTGATTGATTCGAACGCCATGCCAACCCGTCAAGCGTTATTTTATGCCAAGAGATTTGAAAATTGCGTTCATTTTATGTTCATATTTATTTAATCGTGTAGTTGTTTTTTAAGAGATTTTTGGCCACACAGTCCAATCGTTTTCGAATAATTTTTAAACAGATCTATTTCACCCACAAATGAGATCCTAACAGGTACTACCACTCCGTACCCGAGTGGACCTGGGATTAATGGCAATGAAGGGATACCCCACTCTCCCCAGATCTCCAGAATTGTTGCCTTACCACTAGATGGTGTTTTATGAAATACCAAGAACACCCTCTTTTTTAGGGTGATGAATTACTCCACTTGAGGGGATACAGTCAGCGTATCCTAAACCCCACCGACAGAGCGGGCCTGTTAAAGATGATGCTGAGCGAAAACACTGGCTAACTATCCTCATATAATATTGCCAAGGCAATTGTGCGCAAATTAAACAATGAAAGTCTATATGAACGCAGACACCACCAAAGACGACAACAAAACATGTTCCAATATAATAAATACCTACTTCGATCCATTTTTATATCGCTAAACCATAAATTGTCATTAATTCGCCATTTCATGAGTTATAATCAAATACAAGAGTGAAACAGCTTTATTTGCAATATGAACATGTGTTTGTAACGTAAGTGGAATCGACGCAGCAATTGGAATCGGCTAATCCAAGTTCAAATTCTGGTCGAGGCAGTTTGTCTAAATGTTGGACAAAGGTCATTTAGCTAGCGAAACTGAATTGGTTACGGACGATACTTCAACAACAGGACCACATCCGATATTTTATGAGGTATACTTAGACAAGTAAAGAACTTGTGGGAAAGTGGTTTTCCACTCACCCACTTTCTTTACAAAAGGTGCCAACAATTGTCAGCTAGTAAAGCGAAGTGAATTCACAACTTCCTCAAAGGGTTTAGTGCAAAGTCACTCAAACATAAACAGTCTCAGTTGTAATTCAAACTTAATTCGTAGGTTACATTTTCTCTTCTGATAACCGTTTCGACACCCTGTATATCCTGGAATATATATGTATATATATATATATATATATATAAAGGTGCTGAACAATTCTCAGCCCAATCAAAAAGAGACTTACATTTTCGTAATTTATTTATTTAATTCTTTGTTGTCATAATTTGATTCTTGTATTTTTTGGAACTGGAAGTACCAGTTCCACCATATTGTCAAGAAAACAGAAGTACCGACTCTGCCATTGTTTGTCAATAAAGGAGGGTAGGATTTTCTATCGGGAGCAAATAAGCTGACTGGAGTCTAGTTGAGGTGGGTTTCTTTGTTTAATGGCATATCAACAAAAAATGGCATATCAAAAAAAAAATCCTTGTAAAAGAGCAATAGTGGTTCTATTTAACCCGTAGCTGGAGATATAAGGGGGGTTCATAGCTTTCACAAGGGTATTAGTCCGAACGTGAATGTAGTAGCGCGACTGATCTAGATTTCCTTCTTAGTTGTTTCGAGAACTTCTCGGCACCTCTTCCTCAACTTCCTACCCCACCCCACCCCGTAAATGGTAATACTTACTTTGAAAGATCAGATAGACCGGTTGTTGAGAATTGATGATGTACGTCTCAATTGTGATTGGCTGAATATCACATGCGTGTAACAGATAAGCTAAATGTGCCGCTCTTTCGGCAACATCCTTTTCACCACTAAACGGCGTCTCAATCAGCAATCCTGGTGGAAATAAAGAGTAGACATTTGTTCACATATATGTTAATATTTCTAGTTTGAATTT
The DNA here is from genome assembly GCA_963585895.1 of Sepioteuthis lessoniana. NCBI lineage: Eukaryota > Metazoa > Mollusca > Cephalopoda > Myopsida > Loliginidae > Sepioteuthis > Sepioteuthis lessoniana. The sequence goes on along the minus strand of OY757914.1, from coordinate 113,313,708 downwards.
TTTTAGATGGGGTGTTTTGATCGTTTTCATTGGGTTGGTTCGTACTAACATACGAGGAAGGCTGGAGAGTACGCGGCCAAAATGTTGGAACCAAACAAAAAATAACGAAGAAATTAGTCTGAAATCAACAGTTAATAACTGACGACCTCGTTGCATTAAAATCACTCGTCAAATCAACAAAGTTAAGTCGCGTTGATCCTGGTCAAGACTTAGATGGGTGACTAATTAGTAACAAGTTCTGTGATCAATATAAACTCTATATGCCAGACAAAGCAAACCTTCGTAAGTAACAATTATATACAGTGAAAAGGCACTGGAATATATATAATTATATACTATTATATAGATTGGAACAAAGGCAGTATTCGAAGTTTTTTTTTCTTTTCCGCGGTAGTAACAATGACCACTGGAAATCTTCCCAGCTACAAACAATTCCAATTACATTTATAAATAATTTTCAACAGTATAATCCTTCAACTTTCTAATTCTAATTACGTTAAAAAAGAATATTTAAGTCGCTTGAATTAAGGAGATGAAAGATAACGGTGTCCAAAATTATTGATAATAATGATTGACAGTGTATCATCTAAAAATAAATAAATAAATAAAACGATCCTTGTAGGTCTTCTATTAATGTTTTTTGTTTGTTTATTTGTCTCTTTGTTTTGTCTTATAATTGTAATGTCCATATGTCGTTACTAATAATGGATATACAAGCTAGTTTAATTTCCTATTTACAAAGCAAAATTAATTTGTTATTTATAGATACTAATATAACTTCGACGAGGTTTTCTTTTCTTTTTTATTTGGAGATTTTTCCAAATATTTATTTAAGACAAAAAATCACTTAAAGAAAATAATTTACACACGAATATGATGAGATGCATGTATTTGTCTGTGAGTTGGTCTGTGCGTACGAATATATATAGGAATAGAATACAAAATCACACTTATATATATATATATATATATATATATATATATATATGTATGAATGTGTCCACCCTGTCGGCTGTGGTGGCTGTAGAATACACCGACTGCACCTCTGCAAAGGGTTCAGACCCCCTCTCCCCCAATGAGGCTACCTGTTGGCTGTGGGTGGCGACCTGTGATAATTAAGGACGGGATTCTGGTGGTTGAGCAGTATTTGGCTCAGCAACCAAATGGTTAAGTAACTAGAAACACTCCATTTTGGCCCTACTGGACAATACGGACAGTCGAACAGGCCCGATTCAATGAATTGGCTGGTCGTGCCAAGCCCTAGCACCTACATGTTTTGTCCCGACCGTATTTTCCAAACTGTTCCTGTAGCAAGCTCCCAAATCCTTATCTTTTCGGTGCTAGAAGGTGGTGGCTGAGGGTCAATTGCGTTGAGAGAATAGGAATTTGACCACTGCTAAATTACACGGTAATTTGTAACGTTTCTGGCTCGTTGGCCTAGTGGGTAAAGTGTTCGCCAATGGTCCGGGAGACCTGGGCTCAATCCCAAGTCGCGTCATACCAAAGACTTTAAAAATGGTTCTTGATACCTCCTTGCTTAACACTCAGCAATATAAGGTACGTATCAAGGGTAAAGTGGAGCAATCCAGGGAAAGGAGTAGCGCCCTCCCGTACACCTCGGTGTAGAAGCTATTGAAAAGGGAGCCTTTGGGTCACCCTCGACTACGGTCGCCAACTTTACTTACTTATTATAAACCTGAAATTGGCAAGGGTTCGAAAACCAACACCTAGTTCAATTATACTGTATCCCTGTCTCAACCAAAGCGAATAGGTTCCCCCTTGATACATTCCCAACACAAGTTGGACTCCGTGGTGGGTGATGGAGCGCGGGGTCAGCGAAAAATAAACTTTACTTATGGCATCTCCCAATAAAAAATCGAAAAGAAATTTATCCGAATCAGATTCAGATAGTGAAGTAGCTAACTTCCCCAGATTCATTGTCATTGAATCTTTTATGGATGTCTACCAGACCAAATTCCCCTGCTTCTTAATAGAAAAGATTATCACAACGACAGCTACCCAAGAAAACGAAAAGAAAATACGAATGAAGAACTTGCTTGTCCAAGTGGATAGCTAGAGTCTAGCCGAAAACTTCCTCAAAATGAAAAGCTTCCACACAACCAAATGCAGAGCATATCTCCACGAAAGACTGAACACTTCTCAGGGAGTTATCAGAAGTAGGGAGTTGGCCTTGGCAACAACCGTGGAAATAACAGGAACCCTGAGAAAACAGCGGGTGACAAACATCAAAAGAATCACCATTACAAAAGGCGAAGAATAAATCCAGCCCAACACCTATATCCTGATATTTAATCAGCTCCATATTCCCAAGGAAGTAAAAATTTGCTATTGTCTCAAAATGGTTGAACAATATGTCCCAGTACCCTTAAGGTGCTTCTAATACCAAAAACATGAAGAACACAGAGATGCTTTCAGAGGACGAAATATATGTGCCAGGTGCGGTGAAAAGGACCCGGACCACATGGAGGCTTATTGCTTAAATGAAATTAGATGTCCAAACTGCCGACAAGACTATCTGGCTAACTCAAGATCTTGTGACGTCTATAAAAAAAAGAAAATATTAAAAGTAAAGCTCAAGAGGAATATAACTTTCCTGGAAGCAAGGAAAATTGTAGGGTCCTACATGGGAGAAATCACTTATGCCTCTGTTGCATGAAGGGTAGATTCAATCAATCAAGACAACAAATATAGTGCTCTGGTAGAAAAACTGATCCATTTGAAATCGAATGATTGGCCAAAGTTACAGGAGCACATGAAAAACTATACTCGGCCGAATTTCAGCAAGCACAAAATCAACGATGAGGAATCACAAATAAAGAGAAATCCATTGAGGTAGTCAAATGAAAAACACATATGGAATCTACCACTCAAACACGATCCACTTCTCCTAAAAGTGGAAAATCTCAAAAAAAAACAGCTCTTATATAAGTCTCCAATCCCAACAAAAACCATCTAAGACAGACGAAAAGATTTGTCTACCAAAAAGCTGGAACAACTAAAACTAAAATCACAAGCTCCCATTGGCCAAGCTGGAAAAATTCAGATGAACACCTTAGTGAACAATGAAAGAACCGGAAACGCATTCAAACTCCCCTCAGTCAAATTCGGTACAGTCTCCTCAACATCAACAACAAAGTCACCAATAAGAATGAATAAACAGTGCAAGTTCTCAGGGATCGATCAAATCCCTACAAAGATCTTACAGTATAGAAAGTATGGATAGTGACACTGACTGCCCTGTTGCCAACCTCAATCTAAAAGATATAATAAATAACTACAAAATTTGAAACCATTTAACTGTGTGCAAATAGATAACCTCAATCTCTTTAAACGTTACCTACAAATCATCCACTTTAAAAGTAAAAATGAAATTACTGACAAACTAATCTTATACATATCATATATATCTATTAAACTGTGTGCAAACAAATGATTGATGTTAAATTCCTACTGTTACATAGCAATACTCGAACCATCTGTGAGCAATCAAATGATTAATAGTAAATAGAAGGATTTGTATTAGATAGAAATCCTTGAACCCATTTGACTGTGGGAAAAACGAGCTTAGACTTATTTAAAAGTGTTATTAGCAAAATGTTTACAAATCATATGTATTTAATAGATATAAACTGGATTTGACATTGAATAACCTAAAATCATTGATATGACAAAAAACCAAACCTGCAAATAATTCACTTACAAATCATATGTATAACCATTTAACTGTGTGTCAACGATTAGCTGATATAAATTCAATTGATAGTGTTATATAAGAATACTTGAAACCATTTAATTGTGCGCAAACAAATGAACTGTTGCTTGTTATCTAAATGTTATCTACAAAATATTCGTTTACAAATCTTATGTTTAATATATATATTAAGAGAATTTAGCATTAAATAACCTACAAAGGTTGATATGCCATGGAACCCAACCAATCAATATTAATGTGTGTATATGTGGGATGGGGTAAATATATAGAGAAATAAGGTTTAGTTTGGTTTCTTTGTTAAATGGCATATCACCCTCTGTGGGTTATTTAATGCCAAAGCCATCATTGTAGAAGGACAGTAGTGATACTATTTAACCAATAGCTGGAGGAATAAGGGTGTTTATACCTATCCAAAAGGTATTAGTCCAAAAGTGAATGTAATAGCGCTGGTTGAGTTCTAACTCGCTTTCTAAGATGTCGTAGTTCAACTCGTTAGCCACTACGCCCTTATTGAAATAAAGCATAAAATCAATAAAGTCACTTTAATATACGAATATATGTGTGTGTGTGTGTGTGTGTGTGTGTGCGAATATACATTAAGATAAAACTTTTAGAAATGAGATAAGACCCCAAAGTTCGACGAATTTTTACAGAATGATCAATCTGTTCATATTATCGTTTCTCCTGACTCCCATCTGACGGGACTATTTCACCAAAAAATAAAAACCCTCATCCCTATTTTTTTCATTGAAGAAGAAATGACTTGTCTCAAGTTCCTTGAAGATTTATAAGGCGCACACACGCACACACACATATATATGATTCGTAAAACTAATATTAGGGCAACAGCGGCAGTGTCTCGAACAAAGCCTTCAACAGCTCATGAACCTGAATTCAGGTAGGGTTTGGGGATCGAAGCATCATCACCACAGACCCGGGACGCCCCAACTTTCCTCATACCACCAGGTTTTGCTGGTTTTGCAACATAGTAAAGAAATACCAGCGCTGATCTTGGAGCCTCTCAATATGTTCTGTTTTTCTTTGATGACAAACCAAGTTTAGTCTGGTATATGCATATCTACTTGATAATAGAACCTTGGCATGCGTGTTCAATTTATTGATCCTCCAGTCATGTGAGTGTTTGTGTGTTGAGTGCACGTGCAAGCGAACGCGTGGCTGAATAACCAATATACTTCTTTATACATGTTGTAAATTCTGTTTTCTATTCATAAATAATGAAAATCATCGAATCTATTGATACGAATTTCTGCGATTTGTTACCGATTGTGAGATTAAATTGTTGACCGTAGGAAGTGCCGAAGAAGAGGAGGACCATTAGTTCAGACCACGAGCTCATTTTGAATCAATCGCGTTGTATTCATTCTATTTCGCAGAAAGAATTCAGTCCCTGTAAAAAAGAAAAAAGAAAGATACTTATGAGATGATTATATTTATGAGCGCACATATATATATATATATATATATATATATATATATATATATATATATACGTGGTGCATTCAATAAGTTTCCAGACTTTTTTTGTTCAGGCTTTTAAAATTGTCGTAGACTCTTGATAATTCAGTATGTTATTGCTATACATCTTATGAGATGACTTACCAATTTTTATGAATTCAGCTTTAAATGAACAGCTACAACAGGAATTGGAATACACCCTACTAAAACCTGATTCACTGCTGGTGAATTTCAAAAATGCAATCTGGACGTGAGGACAATACACCAGAGTTGATCGGCCAAAGGGTTAGGGTTACTAAGTTGAGGTTTTACGGGAGTTCAGGAAGAGATTCCGTCGGAAGAGGCCAGCACTCTTCAAATCGGCTCAGTGGCATTTCCACCAAGACAATGCACTAGTCCACAACTCCATCCTTGTCACAGACTATTTGACCAAGATGGGCATCAAGACAGTTCCTCAGCCTCCCTATAGCCCAGACCTTGCTCCCTGTGACTTTTGGCTATTCCCTAAGCTCAGAGGCTGTCGTTATGAGATAATTGAGGTGATGAAAGAAGCTATGACGAAGATCATTGACACGCTCACACAAGAGGAGTTCCATGGGGCCTTTTAGGGGCTGTTGGAACGGTACAACAAGTGTATTGCAGCCGGGGTAGATTACTTCGAAGGGGACTAGAGTTTCATGTGTGTACTATCAATAAAAGTGCCCATACGAAAAAAGTCTGGAAACTTATTTAATGATCCTTATAACGTAAACACAGAATCATCAGTATTTAGCAACAGCCAGTTTCTCGCGTATGCATTCATTGGGCCAAGTTTTTTTTTTGTATTTGTAGTTGGTGTCTTTTGATACGCTCTGTACAAGAGGTGGAGTGGTAGGTCTAATTATTGGTCATTCTGAGGAGGATTTGCTAATCTATATGGCTATATCGTGTTACCATTGTGATTTATTAATTTATTGCCTCAACTATGTTTAATTTACGACTTTCCGTTTTTTATCATATTTTATCCCTGTTACTCCAATTATTTTTGTCTACATCGGCTAGCATTTGCCTATTTTCCTAATTTTATCAATCTATCGTTTATCCACTTGCCATGTTCCAACTTTAATCTGATTCCTGTTTGATTTGAATCTTTTTATACTAATTCATCTGTTCGTTTTTATTTATTTTAGCGATTATTTATTTTGCTTATTCATTTCTTTATTCATTCATTTTCTTTACTTTTTTATTTTCATTAATTAATTTATTTATTTATTTATTTATCCATTAGTCAATTATGTTTTATTCATTTATTCATTTCTTTTTACTTTATATTCTTTATTTATCTTTTCGTTTATTTATTTGTTGATATGTCAAATTCTATATATTTATTTATTTATTTTTAGTCTTTGGAGTTGTTAGTTTTAAGTAGGTTTAGAAGTTTATTTTCGTATCTCTATTTTGATGAGTTCTGATCACTTATTTAGGTTTTTGTTTTGTTCTGGGAAAGTGATAATGTCTCTGTTTTCTTCTCGATAAAGATTGTATCGTTTAGAGGTGTTGTCGTAAGTCGATGCTATTTTTCTTATTTACCAGATTAACTCTCGATTGTTTTGGTTTAAATTTTTGACGTCCCAAATGTGTTTAGAAATTGTTGTGTTGTCTTCTTATTTCTATTGCTAAATGATTTTTTTGTGTGCAGCTCCTCTGTTTACGGGGGTCTTCTTTGTTTTCTTTTGACCTTCGGTAGTTTGGTATAGAAGCTATAAACATACGTTATATATATATATATATATATATATATACCTCACCGAAAGATATGACACATGGTTAATTTTTTAACAGGGGATTAACAGGTTTGAATAGGTTTTCCTTTCCTAGACTGGTTGATATACCAGAGTTAAAGAGCCCAGTCTGCCATACTATTTACCCATAGTTGACGGGGAGAGAATAGTTGGATGCATACCTTTTCAATGGGGTTTTAGCTCTGTGAAATGCAAAGAGCCTCATATAGGATTTGAATTCGAGTCCATATCCATTACTCCACGAGTGCCCTCTTTCTCTCTCTCTCTCTCTCTCTCTCTCTCTCTCTCTCTCTCTCTCTCTCTCTCTCTCTCTGTATATATATATTCATATATATATATATTCGGTTGAGTTATAAGTAATATTCATTTTAGTAACCTATTTATTCAAAATTGATTTAACAATGAATTAATTTCCATAAATAGAATATTCGCTATTATTTTGAACTCCCTCTTGCCATTCATTACGTGGCAAGTTTATTTCTCTCAAGTAAAATTAAGCTACATTCGCGCTCCAAAAGTTTTGTCCAAACGTTTTCACCTGATTTTCTTCAAAATATCGTCATTCAGAGAATTTTGTGGAGAATGAAAAAGATGGAAATCACTTGGTGCAAGATCTAGTAAATATGGTGGATAGGGTAGAGCAGACCAGCGGGATTCTTACTAAGTTTGGCCTTGCGTTTTCATATAGAAACACAATGTTTCTACAATTGACGAGTGCGGAGCGTTTTCTAAGAAGATTTTCATGCACATGTTGCCGCTGTTGAGAGTTTACAATGAGTGTCGAATTATGATTTAAAAACTCAAAACTAATAATATCACGATGATTCCACAATACACATAGTTCAAGTTTTCTTCCATAAAGTTCCGTCTTTGAAGTAGACTGCGGAAATTTATCCTTGTCTTTGAGTTGAACGCTGTCATCTTTCATTGCCTGCAATATTCTTGAGAAATGGGTAATTTCTCTGCCTTAAAAGAAGACTTATCACTTAGGATATGCGATCTTCCTTATTCTCCTCGCTAAGAGTACGAGGAACCCAGCTTTTCTTGTCTTTTTCAAGTGGCGGCAGATTATAGATTGGAATGTGTTTAGACCAAGAGCTAACTCTCGAGTACTTTGTGCGAATTGCATTCCACGAATTCTCTCAAAGCATCTTGATCGAAGTCTGATGAGCGCTTCGCCTGGTTTCATCTTTCAATGACGTGTGGCTAGAATACAACTTTGAAAACTAAACAAAGAAACCAAACAATATAATTTGATTAAGTTATATTTTATGAACCGGGTCATTGGCCTTTTGAGTAGAGTGTTTGCCAATGGTCCGAGAGACCAGATTTCAATCCCAGGTCGAGTCATACCAAAAACTCAAAAATGGTACTTGATGTCGCTCTTGGTTAGCACTCAGCATTGTAAGGTATGGATCAAGGGTAAAGTGGAGCAATCCAAGGAATAGAGTTGCTCCCTCCTCTACACCTCGGTGTAGTAGCTATTGGAAAGGGAGCCTTCGAGTCACCCTCGACTAAAGTCTCCAACTTTATATTTTATGAAGCCAGAATGTTCAGTTATTAAATTAAAAACGTTTGGTGTCTTATCTGTGATTAGTTTATTTCCGGGGGTGGGTAGTATAAGTGTGAATCAATAAGTCCGTAACCTGACTCATGGTTTTTAGCTAATCTTTTACCTTATTGGAAATTTATTGCATTTCAGCATGGCACATCATACGTATTGTTTGCATCCTTTTCTTTGAATTAAATGCCTTTTGATATCTCTGGCATAGAGCCCTTTTTTGTACCGAGATATGAAAATACGCTGAAGGAAAAACGTTCCTGTTGCTGGCTCCGTACGCAGGCGCTGACCATGTGAGACAGGACCCTTCTTCTTCTTTTTCTTCCCAGCACACGAAGAGAGCTGGTGGGCATTACTACTGTAGCTGTAGACCTTGACTCCGGCAAGTAGCTAAAGTGGATACACACTTTTGGAATGAGGTTCATCTTCGGGCTTATTCACCCTTAATCCCAGCATATAAGACATATGACAGAAGACCCCAAAAGGCTAAACACCCTGTGTCCTAGGTATGACACTAAACTGCATCTGATGATGCGGCAGGGGAGTGTGAAGTAATCTTTCATTGCCATTACTCTCAGGTCCCCTGCAGTTAAATAGAAATAATTACTTGAAACCATATAATTATTAGTATTAGATAGGAATACTTGAAACCATATAACTGTGGGCAAACAGATGACAACAATTGAATAGAAATAATTACTTGAAACTAAATAATTAGTAGGATTAGATAGGAATACTTAAAACCATATAACTGTATGCAAAAGAAAATAAAACTATAAAGAAACGACTACACAAAAATATAAATACAAATGCACAATCAACGATTTTTCCCTAACCTCTAGGGATAACATAACCCTAAACGAGTTAACATGCCGTTAAAATCAATCAACCTTAAAGCTGACAACTACCAAAGGTGGAATGTGGTATCTGTATAAGATTCCTTTCAATCGACGAATTATATCACATCGTAAATTTTTAGACACTAAATATTCACACGTGTGTGTGTGTGTGTGTGTGTGTGTGTGTGTGTGTGTGTGTGTGTGTGTGTGTGTGTGTGTGTGTGTGAAATCACGTGTGAAGTACATGACGGATATCTTTTATGCAAATCTAAGATTGCCGAAAGGCAAGAAACCTGATGGAAATATCAAAGATGACATTCTTGTTAATTTCCTGGTATTTTTTTCTTGTTAAATGTTATTCAAATTATCACGAATTCCACAAATATTTGACTAAAAGGCTCCTAGAAAGATTATTAAAAATCTACCTTTTCATATAGAAATGTTTGAACCGTCAAAATCCTCACGCCCATATTTGTTATATCTTTTTCTACCAAGCTAAAAACGACAGCATCAATTTCGTGTAAAGGTCGACTCTTGATTTATGACCACGAAATCATTAATACGAAAAATTCATTTTTGAAACAAAATCTTTTTTGAATTTCAGTTTAACAAAAGTATTTCAATAGATTATTTCTATAGATTATTAAAATTTATGTCGGAGTATCAGTTCCTTAAAGTTCTACGTATATATAACATGATACAGTAATCAAGACATAAAGGTTATTGAATGAAAAACACTTATGGATTCTTAGTCGAAAGCAACTTACTTACGTAAGTATTTAATACCATCACCTGGAAAAACAATCTATAAACCTTATTAGTATTGTTTAACTAAATAATAATAATTATTATTATTATCAGGAAATTCGTTATTTTAATTTTCCTTTAGATTTGAAGTTTTTGTTATCAATTCAAAATTTACTTTAAACCGTTAAAAACAAAATCTGTTTAGTCAGAAAAATAAAACCGTGAAACAAGAAAGAAATTCACTAATTACAGTTTTTATTTTATCAAATGAATATCAAAGATTTTAGAAAAATATTTGATTAGTCTAATGATTGATTTATTGATTTTAACTGCATATCAACCACCCATCAAGGTTTACTTCATGCCCAGAGGTTAGGGAATCGCGTTCAGTGTACGTTCATATTTACATTTTTTGTGTAATTGTTTCTTAAGACATTTTTGCACACGATCCTATCGAATACGGGTAAGTACTGTTATTACATATATATATATATATATATATATATATATGTGTGTGTGTGTGTGTGTGTGTGTGTGTGTGTGTGTTAGAAAATAGACTTCAATTGAATGAAAGCAGATTCACGCAAAAATCACGGTTAATTTGAGAACATGTCATTTTCTTAATTAGGAAATTTCATTAATCAGCTATAAACTAAAGATATTGGTGGGGAGAAATCCTTATCAGATAATCGGGACTATTCTTACAATGGACAAAGAAGGGACTTAGACAAATGTACTAAAGGACAAGAAAATTGATAACAATGCACAAAGCCGTACGTCCGAGAGATGACAGAAACAGACTGGATGTGTTTAGAAAATAAGGAGGTAGAGCACTCGCCAGCATTGAAGATTGCGTCGATGCATCACGATGACTCGAAGACTACATTAAAGAAAGAAAAGAAAGACAAATTGCAGTAGCCAATTGCAGCAGTTGCAACGTAAATACAGATTGAAAAAACAATATAGATTCTAAAGCAGAAATGAGAAGAAAAATAACTGTACGGATATTTTCAAACGACAAACAGGCAAGATTGAACACAAGAAGACGTAGACATCGCTAAAAAAAGATACATCTCAAGAGAGAAACAGAAGCTCTTCTGACAGAAGCACAAAAAAACGCCATAAGGACTAATTATGTTAAAGTAAAAATCGATGGACAGCATCTAATAGATTTCATGATAGAAAATAGATTAACATGCCTCAATACAAACTTTCAAAAAAGGGAGGGGAAATTATGGACCTACACATACGCGAATAAGAGTAAAGCACAGATAGACTACGTCCTTATAAACAGGAAATGGAAAAACAGTGCGATAAATTGCGAGGCATACTCCTCTTTCGAGGGTGTGTCCTCCGATCATCGAATTGTTACGACCAAAGTACGACTAAGCCTACGAAAAAATGCCACGCGTAAAGCGACAACCAAGCACTATGACTGGGCCCTACTCAACAACAGAGATATTAGAGATAAATATGCATTAGAACTAAGAAACAGATTCGAAACACTACAAGAGAAGGCAGAAAAAGGTACCCCAAATGACGAATATGAAAATTTTGTAGAAGCCCACCTTGAGGCAGCAGCAAAGTGTATTCCAACAAAACCTAGAACTAAATATAGAGCCCCCTGGGAAACGCTAGCGGTTAGAGAAAAACGTGCAGTGGTGAAAACTGCCTCCAAGAGCTATCAAAAGAACCCAACAAACACAAATGCACGAGAACTAGAAAAGGCACAACATCAATTAACAGGAATATATCTAAAAGAACAGGCAGAATACATACAAAATCAGATAGATAAGATTAGAGACTCGGTGGAAGATAGACAATCCAGGATAGCCTGGCAAACAATAAACGAAGTAAGTAGAAGGAAGAGCACAGCCAAAGCAAAATTGAAAGCTGCAAGCCAACAAGAAAGAGTAAAACTGTGGGAACAGCATTTCAAAAATCTACTAGGAAACCCACCGGAAATAACGGATGAACCGATCACCAGAATTATTAGTAAGCAATTAGACGTAAAACTAGGTCCTTTCACCAAAGAAGAACTCGACTCGGTTCTCAGAAGAATTAAAAATAGGAAAGCTGCAGGGCTAGACGAGATCCCCCCAGAAGTGTGGAAGACTAGACAATTCGACGATATACTGCTCCGGCAATGCAACGCAGTCTATAGTCAAAATAGGATAGAAAGATGGACGAAGGGATGCATCCTTCCATTCCCTAAAAAAGGCGACCTCGGACTAGCCAAGAACTACCGAGGGATAACACTCACATCCATAGCAGCCAAAATATACAATGCCCTACTACGAAACCGCATAGAACCCAAAATAGACAACATCCTTAGGAAAAACCAAAATGGCTTCCGGAGAAATAGATCCACGACCTCACAAATACTGACCATCCGTAGAATCCTTGAAGGCGTTCGGGCAAAAAACTTACAGGCGACATTACTATTTGTCGACTTTACCAAGGCCTTCGATTCCATGCACAGAGGGAAGATGGAGCAAATCCTACTAGCATACGGCCTACCAAAAGAAACCGTAGCAGCGATAATGATACTCTACAGAAACACCAAAGTGAAAGTACGTTCACCAGATGGAGACACGGAATACTTCGACATTGTTGCAGGAGTACTACAAGGAGACACACTAGCCCCGTACCTCTTTATCATCTGTCTAGACTATGTGCTTAAGACTTCGATCGACAAAATCAGAGAAAATGGCTTCGAGCTGACAAAGAGAAGAAGCAAAAGGTACCCCGCAAAAACAATCACGGACGCCGACTACGCTGATGACTTGGCGTTACTAGCGAATACGCCTAATCAAGCAGAAACACTACTGCATAGTCTGGAACGTGCCGCAGCTGGCATTGGCCTCCATGTCAATGCAAACAAAACTGAATATATGTGTTACAACCAAAGGGCAACATTGCCACACTAGACGGAGCCTCTCTGAAACTAGTAGACAAATTCTCCTACCTAGGAAGTAGCGTCTCATCAACCGAAAAAGACATCGACACACGACTGACTAAGGCATGGACAGCTATCGATAGGCTCTCAATCATATGGAAGTCAGACCTAGCGGATAAAATGAAATGCAGTTTCTTCCATGCAGCGGTTGTGTCAATACTACTATATGGATGCACCACATGGACGCTAACGAAGCGGCTGGAGAGGAAACTAGACGGAAATTACACAAGAATGTTGAGAGCAGTATTAAACAAGTCCTGGCGACAACACCCCACGAGACTTCAACTATACGGACACTTGCCCCCCATCACGAAAACTATACAAGTTAGACGAACCAGACACGCGGGACACTGCTGGAGAAGCAAAGACGAGCTCATAAGCGATGTACTCCTGTGGACCCCCACTTATGGATGTGCAAAAGTAGGACGACCAGCACGAACTTACATACAGCAACTATGTGAGGACACAGGATGTAACTCTGAAGACCTGCCGGAGGCGATGAATGATAGGGAGAAATGGCGAGAGAGGGTCAGGGATATCCGCGCTGGCGGCGCGACATGATGATGATGATGATGAAAAATCGATAATAAACTACAGATTAGCAAGTTAACGTCATGTAGGGTCTGGGATGAAATGGTTAATCACATAATAAGTGAATGCGACAAACTTGCCCGAAAGGAGTACAAAAGTACACAACACTGGGTGGTGAAGGTGATCCACTGGAAATTATGAAAGAAACTGACATTGACCCTACTACCAAACGTATATACACAAACCAAAATCCGTTCTAGAGAATTAGACGCACAAAATTCTCTGGGATTTTGATATCACCAAATCCCGGCCAGAAGACCAGCGTTAGTGATAATTAAAAAAAAAAAAGAAAAAGAGAACTTGTCCTCCTCAAGCGGATTTTACCGTTCCAGTGAACCACAGAGGCAAAATAAAAGAAGGGGAAAATAGAGACAAATTCTTGGACCTTGCCGAAGAACCAAAAAAATCTGTGAAACATGCAAGTGACAGTGATACCAATTGTAGTTGGTGCACTAGGAACAGTCCTCAAAGGCCTGGAAAGGGGATTGGAACAATAGGAAGTAAGAGAAAAAATCGACACCATCCAGACCACAGCATTGTTAAGAGCGACTAGAATACTGAGAAGAGTCTTGGAAACCCGAGGAGATTTTCGGTCCCCCAGACTTCAGTGAAAGACCACCAGCCAACGCTGGTGTGAAAAACTTGCAAGGAGTTAAATAATAATAATAATAATAATAATAATTGGGAGATGTGCAAAAAATTTAAATTTGACCATACGAACAAATGGTATATGCATAACCCAGCACCTGTCCTAGAAAATAGCACACATAAACTCCAATGGGACTTTGACATAGACACGGATCACCAAATCTCGGCCAGAAGACCAGACCTAATAATAATCAACAACAAAAAAAAAGAGAAATTGCAAAATTGTCGACTTTGCTGTCCAAGCTGATCACTGAATAAAACTGAAAGAATGTGAAAAGAAGGATAAGTACCTCGACCTTGCTAGGGAATTGAAAAAACTGTGGAACATGCTGGTGACAATTATACCAATTGTAATTGGTGCGTTTGGAACAGTAACTAAAGGATTACTAAAGGGCCTGGAGGACTTGGAAGTTGGTGGACGGGTAGAGACTATCCAAACTACTACATTATTGAGAACGGCCACAATACTGAGAAGAGTCCTAGAGACTTGAGACTTGCTGTCACTCAGACTCCAGTGAAAAACCATCAGCTAACGCTGATGTGAAAAACTCTAATGAGTAAATGATAATAATATAGTAAATAATTATAGCTTCAAGTAATAACTTTTAATACAAATAATATAGTTATATGATATCAAGTATTCCAATTCTAATATTTTTCAAACAAGGAATAAAACAATAATAATAATGAAATTGATGATGATGCCGCAAGCTTTATACCCTGGAAATGGCATAGGCAATATGAATCAAGAAAAGAAGAAAGAAGAGGATACACTAGCATTGATGATAGCGCAAGAGATTCAAATTAGAACATACTACCAAATGGTATAAACCGAAATCCGTCCGAGAAAATGAAACGCATAAAATTCTCTGGGACTTCGAAATACAAAGGGATCACCAAATCCCAATCCACAATTTCAGACATTCTGACAATCTGTCAAATTAGGAAAGGAGTACGCGCAAAAATCTCGAGGCAACACCTTTTTATAGATTTCTCTTGAGCATTTGATACAAAGAAAAGATGAGGCAAATAATTTAAGCATATAGTCTTCCCAAAGGAACTGATACCGATATTCATACTGATTCTTTGATATTATTGCTTGGATCTTGCAAAGAGATACATCAGCACCTTATCTATTTATAATCTGCCTAGTGACGTAATCTGTTACGTATTACGAACATCTATAGATCTAATGAAAGAAAATGGCCTCACGCTAAAAATGGCAAGAAACAGACGATATTTCGCGGAACACCGCAGATGATCAAGCGCTTTTCGGAAATGCACATACGCGTGCTGAATGTTTGCAGCATAACCTGGAACAGACAGCAAGAGGCATTGATCTCTATGTAAAGGCAAATAAAACAGAGGAGTCATCTTCACATTAACTAGCAAGCCTCTAAAATTAGTAGACTAGTTCACATACGTCAGTAGCAATATCTCATCTACTGAAAGCAATGTCAACATAAGCATAAGAAAGGCATAGATTATTGACCGTATGATAATCTGATCACTCAGATAAAAGAAAAGAGGAATTCTTCCAAACTGTAACCGTGTCAGTACCACTGTATGGCTGCACCACTTGAATTTACATACGGAAAAGAATATAGATGGGAAATACACAAGGGTGTTGTGAGCTGTTTTGAACAAAACCTAGAAGTAGCCCATCTCAAAGTAGCAGCTGTATGGCCACCTGTCTCTTATCTCACTAACTATCTAAGTAAGACTAACAAATCATGCCAAACTCTGCAGGAAAAACAGAGACGAACTTATGAGTGAAGTTCTCCTGTAGTTTCTCATATAAACACACCAGTTTGGGCCACCCAGCAAAGACTAGTATTTATCAGCTCTGTGCGGACACTAGATGCCGTGTAGAGGACCTACCAATAATGATGGCTAATATGAACGGATAGTAAGAGAGAGTCAAAGGGAATCCGTATTATCACCATTACTTGATGATGATTATCATTTTAAAACGAAAGATCGCATGAAAGCTAACATCAAATTCATAGAACAATCACGACCAGACGCCTCTACCTGGCCATTAGCAATAGTGGTCCTTATTTACTCCAGCTTTCTCTTTTTCTAGCCCTTTTCAGAACTAAACTTCAAAAGTCTTTTACAGTCCTTTTCAGATTTGAAGTCTTACTTTCGCTTTTCGGTCGTTTTAAAGACCTCATCAGCATCTCAAGAACGACGACGTAGCAGCCAGCCAAACGCAACAGACACTCGAAGCAAAGAACCAGTCCCGATGACACTGTTTGGAGTATAGTTATCGTCGACTCTTTGAAGCCATCATCGACTACACTCCCGATTAACCATCGACTCAATAAACAGGGAAATCAATCATCCTGCTGCAGGACCCTATACTTCCGACTCTCCGACCATCTACAGAGACCTGGCCCCACAGTTATAAGTACTACCAGCCCAGAGCATCAAGACTCGTTCCAGATCCTCTAGATTCGCTGTCGAGTTTACACAGCATGGAATTTCGACACCGTAAGGACTTTATACCAGCGCAGGGACGCAGATTCTTACTCATTATACAATGCAAAGAAAGAAACCAAGTCTTCTAAAAACAGGTTGACTGGTTGGTTGGTTGGTTGGTTGATTGATTGGTTTTACAGCGAATCAACCCTTTTCCGGTCATTTAACACCGAATTAAATTTCAAACAATTCAGTTCAGTATAAGTATAGTTTTTGTCTACAAACTGTTAAATGTCAAAATAGTTCTATTTCAAACAATTCGGTTTAGCATAAGTACACAGTTTCAATGTCAAAAACAGTTCGATTTCAAACAATTCAGTTTAGCATGATTACACAGTGTCCTAGATATGACACTAAATAATCTGATGGCGAGGCTCCAGTAATGCTGTTGGTTGGCCAGAAGATGTGGTAAAAGCCTCCGTAGGCTCTACAGAAGAAAATTCAAGTTGAAACAGAAAGATATTCATCTCTAAGAGGAGGAAGTGGTGGTCTATTCGAAGCTCACTTAAAGACATAGGAAACTAGAAGAGCACGGCTATCAAGGTTGGTTCTACAAAAGAAAGAGACGCTGAGAAAAGAAACAGGCTTCAAAAAGAACTTTGACATAAAATACCAAAGAATGGTATTTTATCATAAACAAAAGTTTAAACTGACTGTAGATGGTTGACAGCATTCCTTCGAGCAAGCCAGTCGTTATATTTCTTTATACCCTTCTTTTTTTGATTACAATATTGTCGTTACTTGAATGTATGTCATTTTGTTACCTTAAATTCAATGTTTTCGACAAGCATAGGGGAAAATATGTAAAGCCGAATTTCGTAAAGTTTATTTCTCTCGAAATTAATTACTTTGCGGGAACTGCTTGTTTTTATTTTCAAGAAATATAGACACACTTATCTTTCAGGTAGCAAAAGTAAGCTTCCCTTTTTTATCTCCTTTATTTTTATACTTTTCTCTCCCCTTTGCGAGGCCTGACAGTTACTGCTAGATAGTTTCTTGGGCTGGGCAGATATAAAGTTGGGTAGAATTGTGCTTTATAGAGACTAACATTCAGATAATTTGGTTAATTTTTCGTGTGCTGGTTGTTATAACCTAAGACCTAAAACCAATCATATTTTTTAAACTGAGCACATTTCTCATAACACATTAATAACAAAATTCTACTTGACGTTCGCGCCAGACTCGCTTGGTTCAAGGAGGCCGTCCTCCCTCAGGCAATACCTGCTTAGCAGGGGCTGAGTTCATAGCTTGGCGCCTAAGGCACCCTAATATGGGGAATACTGAAGAGACAAAGTATTTTTTGAATAGCCACTCATGAGTTTCAGTTTGTGCATGGCTCTTAAATGCAATCCAATGTATAATTTTATATAATGAAAATAAAATGGAGGTGCCCGTGGTGTAATGGTTATCGTCGTAGGAAATGGACACGGCGACACGAGTTCAAATCCTGGACGAGACTGATTGCATTTCACATAGCACTAATACCCTTGGGAAAGGTATGAATCCAATTATTCTCCCTCCAGCTATGGCTAAATAGTAGGGCAGATTGGGTTCTTTAGTCTTGGTAAGGCAACCTGCTTAGGAGAATGAAAACTCTGAATTCAAAGCTGTTAAACTCCGCTTAAAAAATGACCTTATGTCATATTCTGCACGAGCGGAGGGGTTGATAAATATGATATAATGAAAATAAAATAATTGGATCTTAAATCATAAATGTTACATCTCTTTTCTGTTCGATAATTTTATCAGTTTAAAGTAGAATTTGTTTGTAACTTTTCGGTATAAATATTTTATAACAGGGATTATAGAATGAACAAATTTGAAAAATAAAATCAATAAAGAGTTGGGTTTTTTTTTCCTGCTTTTTGGTTTTTTTTGTTCTTTTTATTTGTTTGTGTGTGTGCACGTGTTCTTCATTTGTATGTTTGTCTCACCGTTAGTCTCGTCGTGTCTGCAATTCAAGTCTTGATACCTTACCCGGTTTTGACGGTTACTTCAAACAATTATAATAATAATGATACAAAGGTCATCTTTCTTTAGTTATGACAGTCTATAAATATAGGCAAGTGTCACATTGATAAGACTGGAACAAAGAAGGCTGTTACTGCCGCCATTCTTTTCACAGTTGGTGTAAAGTGATAGCGTCCATAATCAAATAAGCCCAAAACCCCAGTTAGAAAATTGTAGACATGAATTTCTTCTTCTTCTTCTTCTTCTTCTTCTTCTTCTTCTTCTTCTTCTTCTTCTTCTTTCGCAAAATATTTTTGTCACTTGATATAAATTTGCTATTGTGTCGACATGTATATTTTACACATTACTAATGTAGATATACACTCTTGCAGGTTATTTGGAGATAAATATGTAGGTTTTACGTTGTTGAAAATGCTCACCGACCGTTGCCATTTAAATGAGGGATGCCAAACTCAAGGCTATTACGTCCTGGAGGAGTAGCGCAGTAAATCAAAAATGACGGAGGCGATATTTCCCCAATTTATAATTCTAGTCGGATATACAGTGGATTAGTTGCTGTTTTTTCTTCTTTTTTTATTTTTTTATTTTTTTCATTAAAATGAATCCGCAAATGAGTGGAAGCGAAATATCAGTATGAGTATAAAATGTAGAGAGACAAATTTGCCATTTCAAATTTTACTTAATTTTGTTTTTAATGTAGATAGATTATTTTTCTTTTTTCCTTTTTTTTCTTTTTTCTTTTCTTTTTCTTTTTTTTTTTTTTTTCTTTTTTTCATTTTCTTTTTTCTTTTTTCTTTTCTTTTTCTTTTTCTTTTTTCTTTTTTTTCTTTTTTCTTTTGTTTTTCTTTTTTCTTTTCTTTTTTTTTCTTTTTCTTTCTTTTTCATTTTCTTTTTTTTCTTTTTTCTTTTCTTTTTCTTTTTTTCTTTTCTTTTTTATTTTTCTTTCTTTATTTTTCTTTTTTTACTTTCTTTTTTTTCTCATTTTTTTCTTTTTTTTTCTGTTTTCCCTTTTGATAAATTTCATTTTCTTACCCCATTATATTGTATTTCATGGATAAACTGCAATAAATTGTCCTATAAATACTATCAAAACATAGAAAACAAGCAAAACATCAAAGTTTTATCACATTTTAGCAAATCAGGTAATTAACAATCAGGTAATTAACAATCCGATCATAAACATTTTCTATGGTTTTTCTATTTGTGTGTGTGTTGTCTGTCATCTCAGGTACACCTTCCCCATGCCAATTGGAGTTGACAAATCTATTTCTTCTTACGTTATGAAACTAAGCAAATTTTTTTAATGTTCTGTTGTGTGTATTGTCTGCAATCACAATTACACACTCCACAACAACATGAATTATAAAATCCACTTTTCTCACGTAATGAAGCAAAAAAATCGTCGTGATCTGTTGTGTGGGTTTATTTTCAATAATTGCAGTTGGCCCTCCACTACAATATCAGTCACTCCTCCGATACAATCTCAGTTCCTCCGCCACTCCAATCTTATTCACCTCTCCACTACCATCTCAGTCACTCCTCCACTTCAATCTTACTCACTCCTCAACTACAATCTTTGTCACTCTTCCACTTCAATCTCAGTCAACCCTCCACTACAATCTTATTCCCTCCTCCACAACAATCTCATTCATTCCTCCACTACAATCTCAGTCACTCCTCTACTACAATCTTATCACCCCTCCATTACAATCTCAGTCAATCTCAGTCAATCCTCCAGTACAATCTCAGTCACCCCTCCACAACAATCTCAGTCAATCCTCCAGTACAATCTCAGTCACCCCTCCACTACAATCTCAGTACCCCTCCACAACAATCTGTCACCCCTTCACTACAATTCCAGTCACTCCTCCACATCAATATCATTCACTCCTCCACTGCAATCTTAGCCACTCCTCCACAACAATCTCACTCACTCCTCCACTACAATCTCATTCATTTCTCCACTACAAGGTTAGTCACTCCTCCACTACAAGGTCAGTAACCCATCCACTACAATCTCATTAACTCCTCCATTACAATCTCATTCACTCCACAACAATCTTAGTTACCCCTCCACTACAATCTCAGTCATCCCTCCACTACAATCTCTGTATCTCCTTAACTACAATCTCAGTCACCCTTCCACTACCATCTAAGTCACCACTAAAATCTAAGTCACTCCTCCACTTCAATCTCATTCATTCCTCCACTACAATCTCAGTCACCTCTTCACTACTATGTCAGTCTTCCCTCCACTTCTATCTCAGTCTCTCCTCCACTTCAATCTCATTCACTCCTCCACTACAATCTCATTCACCTCTCCAACTTCAATCTCGGTCATTCCTCCACTACAACCTCAGTCGCCCCTCCATAACAATCTCAGCGAATCCTCCACTACAATCTGATTCCCTCCTCCACTACAATCTCAGTTACACCTCCACTGCAATCACAGTCACTCCTCCACTAGAATCTTAGTTACCCCTCCCCCACAATCTTAGTAACCCCTCCACTTCAATCTCATTCACTCCTCCACTACAATCTCAGTCACCTCTCCACTAAAATCTCAGTCACTACTCTGCTTCAAAATCAGTCACTCCTCTACTACAATTTTAGTCACCCTCCATAACATTATCAGTCCATAATCACATCTCCACTACAATCTTAATCACCTACACTGCAATCTCCGTCAATCATCCACGACACACTCAGTAACTCCTCCACTGCAATCTTAGTCAAACCCCCACTACAATGTCAGTCACCCATCCACAACAATCTTATTAACTCCTCCACTACAATCTTAGTCACCCCTCCACAACAATCTCATTCCCTCCTCCACTACAATCTCAGTCATCCCTTCACTACAATATCATAACTCATCCAAAACAATCTCAGTTACCCGTTCACAACAATCTCAGTCACTCCCACCATACATTGTGAGTCAACCCTCCACTGCAATTTCCGTCATCCCTGCACTACAATCTCAGACACTTTTTCGTCATCCCTTCACTACATTTCCGTCATCTCTCCACTACAATCTCATTCATTCCTCCAATACAATCTCAGGCACCACTCCACTTTCCGTCATCCCTCGGGCACCTCTCCACTTTCCGTCATCCCTCGACTACATTTCCGTCATCCCTCCACTACAATTTCATTCATCCCTCCACTACAATCTCAGGCACCTCTCCACTTCAATGTCAGTCACTCCTCCGATACAATCTCAGTCACTCCTCCACTTCAATCTTACTCACTCCTCAACTACAATCTTTGTCACTCTTCCACTTCAATCTCAGTCAACCCTCCACTACAATCTTATTCCCTCCTCCACTACAATCTCATTCATTCCCCCACTACAATCTCAGTCAATCCTCTACTACAATCTTATCACCCCTCCATTACAATCTCATTAACTCCTCCACAATAATTTTAGTCACTCCTCCGCTACAATGTATGTCACCCCTTCCACTTCAATTCCAGTCACTCTTCCACTTCAATCTCATTCATTCCTCCACTACAATCTCAGTCACCCTTCCACTACCATCTCAGTCACCCCTCCACTACAATCTCAGTCACTCCCTTACTACAATCTCATTAACTCCTCCACTACAATTTTAGTCCCTCCTCCACTACAATTTTAGTCACTCCTCCTCTTCAATCTCAGTCACTCATCCACTACAATTTAAGTCACTCCTCCCCTGCAATCTCAGTCACCCCTCCACTTCAATCCCAGTCACTCTTCCTCTTCAATATCATTCATTCCTCCACAACAATCTCAGTCACCCCTCTCCTACAATCTCAGTCACTCCTCAACTTCAATCTTATTCACTCCACCACGACAATCTCAGTCACCCCTCCACTACAATCCAAGTCATTCCTCTACTACAATCTCAGTCACTCCTCCTCTACAATCTCATTCATTCCTCCACTACAATCTCAGTTCCCCCCTCCACTACAATTGGTTTGAAACACACCAATATAGAGTTCACCAAATATCTTATTAAGAAGGTTTTTAATATATAAAAATTAGGACTATTTCACTGTTTTTGATTTTGAAGTGAAAGTGACTGAACTATATCTCTCTTTTCGCTGACTACTACAAATGTGGTAGCCACAATAAACTTTTGTATCTCGAAACTAAGTTGTTTTGTATTGTGTTGTGTTACAACTTTCGACATGGTTCCGTAGCGTTACACTTACGTTTATTTGGTATCAGTAACGTGGTACCAAATAAACGTTGGTGTAGCGTTACCGGAACCAATGCAGTACCAAATAAACGTAGGTGTAACGTTACCAGGACTAACGCGGTACCAAATAAACGTAGGTATAACATTATCGGGACTAACGCATTACCAAATAAATGTAAGTGTAATGTTACCGGGACCAACGCGTTACCAAATAAATGTAAGTGTAATGTTACCGGGACCAACGTAGTACCAAATAAACGTAGGTATAACGTTACCAGGACCAAAGCGGTACCAAATAAACGTAGATGTAACGTTACCGGGACCAACGCGGTATCAAATAAACGTAGGTGTTACGTTAACAGGACTAAATAAACAAAAGTGTAACGCTACGACACCATGTCAAAAGTTGTAACACAACACAATACAAAACCAACTCTGTTAGTTTCAGGATACTAAAGTTTATTAGGGCTGCAACATTTGTAGTAGTCAGCGAAAAGAGAGAGATAGTTAAAGGAATGTATCCACTGACGAAGACAGATAAAATAAGGGGGGTGATGCGAAAAGGAGACAACCACATACTTAGACATTTCTTCTTCAGGCCCCACCCTTATCAAAGCCTCTTTGTCGTCTATCGTCTTCAACTCCAACTGTCACCGTCTCCCACTGACTACACCGATTCCACTAGCGTCTTTTAATCTCTTTCTTATACTCATATATATACGTTCTTCTAACTATTCTCTTAACTAATGCGAAAAGAGAGATATAGTTAAAGGAACACTTCAACTGATTTAGATAGAAACTATATACCGTGCAAGGCGAAGCGAACAAGCACCGATTTAGACATTTCTTTTTACCGCTATCTATGCACGTACGGCTTTGCCGTCGGTCGACTCCTCCCCATCGGGGCCTCTCTGCTCCGTCTGCTCCTTCTGCTTCTGGTTCTTCTAACTCCCGTAGCGTCTTCGAATCTCTTATATTAAAATTATTCTTTAATCACACGTAATCACTAAAAAATTTTAGTAACTCGTCATTGCTAAATATCAGCTGATTTCTACCTAATTGTTTATCTTCATATATTTTGCTTACAACTGATTCGAAAACAAACTTGTTTCGCTTATTTTGACATGCTTTATCATGTGTAAGCAAAACAACGTCTACGCAAGTCCTGACCTTTCTAAATCGAAAATCTGCAACAACGAACTGAAAGTTTAGCTAGAAACCAATTTATTGCTAAAATAATTAACTAAAATCCCTAATTATTTTACAATATGTGAAGGAGCCCTTGGCGGAGGCTGAGATCACTAAATACCATACAAAATCTTGTACCCCCACAAATTTATTCATATATCTGCGGTTTCAATTTAAAACTTTGATGTAGAGCGGCCAATTCTGGTATGCATCCTAGTTGAATACTGGGAATGTCGTTGCATGAATTCGAGGGTGGAGTGGAAGGAAGGACGTGATCACGAAGTTTCGCTGGACCGGACATTTCGTAAGGTTCACAAACAACAAGTGAACCGTGCTGTTTTCGAATGCTTTCCGAAAGACCGGAAACAGCCACTCGGAAGACCTCATCGACGATGCAAAGATAAAATTATCAAGCGATTCAAGCCAATATAAAGAGAAAGGGGAGAGACCAAGAATGAAATGGAAGTTCGTTGTGGCCTACGATATAAAAAAAACCTGGCCAATAAGAGAAAGGGAAACTTACTGAATACAGAGGAAGGTTTTAACAAAACAAAATTAGTTTCTTACTCAGAAATACAAGTTCTCGTCGAGAGAAGATCTCTAACAATAACCAATAATCGAAAGAAAGTCATGTTGCTGAAAGTCGTAACTAATTTTACAGAATCTAAATTTATTAACTTCAAAAGAAAAAATTATGGATTATTTGCAGAACAATCTGTAAAAAGACAAAAATGTTTGAATTAATAAATCAACCGAATTAGGCTTAAAGGTAAATCTTCAAGCTGAAGAGGTAATGAGTACTCTATATTACTAAAATAATTATTCACGTTAATTAAACATTTTAATCAGTCACCAGTGGAAGGAGCTCTTGATGACTAGTCGAGCTCAGTAAATTTTGCGCAACAATTTGTATATCTTAAGTATTCATACGTGGGGACTTTGAATTTTCAGTGTATTACAAAATGTTTAAATACGGTACAACAACAAACAAATTATACTTTTTTCATTTAAAAAGTTCAGGGTCAAGGGTTATTTTATGCCAAGAGGTTAGGGAACCACGTTCATTATACGTCTATATTTACATTTTTATGCATTAATAGTAGTTTTATTTTTATTTTTCTATGGTTACATGATATTAGGTATTCCTATCAAACATACCATTATATTGCTTCAAGTAAATAATAATAATAATAATAATAATAATAATAATAATAATAATAATAATAATAATAATAATGGCAGTCCTAGCCTATTTGAAATACCAAAAAATAGCAGTTTGAGAAACTGCTCATCTCCTTAGGAAAGTACAATCAATGTGACTGAAAAGTATCATTCAAAAGGTGCAAAAAAGCATAAAAACATTAAAAAAATCACTACCTTCTCTCAGGATAGGTCTTGGGTAAAGACCCGGTGAAGGATTCTAAGAAACCGTAAGTAAAGCTAAAAATTAAATAATAATAATAATAATAAGGCATAGGATATGGTCCCGCAAAGCTGAATGATAGACTGTCTCAAAAATGTAAACGATATCCGACAAAGTCATAAAGTTTATCGAAGAAACCACGAAAAACTGGAGAGTGGAATTGACAGCTGGTGGAAAACGTTTAACTAAGGTGAAAATCCGAGAGGTATCTTCCTGGAAGATGCGGTATCACAATTACTATTTGTAATAGCTATAATGCCACTCAACCACATAGGAAATGCACAGGCGGATACAATCGCAAAAGATCAATCACCTAATGTATATGGACAGCATCAAATTGTTTGCTAAAAATGAAAAAGAATTGGACACTCTAATACAGGCAGTGAGAATATACAGTGACGATAGAGGGATGGAATATAGCATAGAAAAATGTGCCTTATTAATGATGAGACGCAAACAGCCACAAATGACTGAAGGAATAGAACAACAAAATTAAAAAAATCAGAACGCTCGGAGAAAAGGAAACTTACAAGTACTTGGGAATATTGGAAGTGGACACCATCAAATAAGTAGAGATGAAAGAAAAAATATAAAAGAGTATTCCAGGAGAACGAGAAAAACAAACTATATGGCAGAAATCTCATCAAAGGGATACACACTTGGGCTGACTCCTCGTTAGATACTCCGGACTATTCTTAAAGTGGACGAGAGAACTCCAACAATTGGACCAGAGGACAAGAAAACTAATGATGATGCATAAGGCTTTACATCCCAGAGTAGACATAGACTGACTAAATGTGTCGAGAAAAGAAGAAGGAAGAGCAGTCGTCAGTATTGACGGTAGCGTTGATGCATCATTACATAAAAAAGAGCAAAGAAAGACTAATTACAGAGACCAGAAAAAAACGCAAACAACACAAAGATTAACAGAACAACAATAACTGAAAACAAAAATAGGAAGAAAAACAACTGTATGGATATTTCAAGCGACAAACGAACGAAATCTCACACACGAAGACTTAGATATGCCAGAGAAAAGGAGACCTTTTGAAAGAAACTGAATCTCTTCAAATAGCAGCACAAAACAGCACCATAAAGACCAATTATGTTAAAGCGAAAATTGATAAAACGCAACAGAATAGCAAATGTAAGTTATGTGGTGATAAAGAAGAAACGATTAATCATATAATAAGCGAATGTGTCAAACTAGCGCAACAGGAGTATAAGACTACACACGACTGGGAGGAAAGGTGATCCAGCAAGAACTATGCAAAAAAAAAAAAAGTTGGATCATACCAAATGGGGTATACACAAACCAGAATCCGTCCTAGAAAATGAGACGCATCAAATTCTCTGAGATTTTGAGATATAAACAGATCGCCTAATCTCGGCTAGAAAACCAGACCAAGAGATAATCAACAACAACAAAAATGAAAAGAACCTGCTATTTAGTTGACTTTGCTGTTTCAGTGGACCACAGACTGAAAGCAAAAAGAGGGATAAGTACTTGGACCTTGCTTGAGAACTAAAAACTGTTCAGACAACAGCACTGTTGAGACATCCCAGAATACAGGGCAAGAATACTGGAGATCTGAGGAAATTTGCTGTCACCCAGACTCCAGTGAAAACCTTCATCTAAGGCTGGTGGGAAAACACTCAAAAGGAATAATAATCATATGAGCACAATTATGGTTTCTAGTAAGTAATTTTAATGTCAATAACTTGGTTTGGTTTGGTTTCTTTGGTTAATCGCATATCAACCTTTGTAGGTTATTTAATGCCAAAGCCATTCTCCTAAAAGAACAGTAGTGGTGCTATTTAACCCATAGATGGGAGGATAAGGGGGTTCATACCTTTCCTAAGGGTATTTGCCCGAAAGTGAACGTAATAGCGCGACTGGAGTACGAACTCGCTTACTACGATTCCGCAGTCCATCGCTTTAACTATTACACCACGAGGACACCCCCTGTCAATAACTTAGTTATATGGTAGCAAGTATTCCTACCTAATACTAATAATTTTCGAGTAGGTCTATTTGATGCATCTATAGGACGCTAATCAGTACTACTACTCTTGCTCAGAGAGAATCTAAGAGTAATGTCAATGAGAGATACACCACACTCCTCAGATCTCCAGAAGTGGAGCCTCACCATCAGATGCAGCTTTGTGTTATACACAGGACACTCATTTAAAAAAGAAACGCATTAACTTAATTTTCATCATTTTTTTAAAGTTGGAACAAAGAGTTAAAGTATATATATATATATATATAGTACAATTAAATGGAGACTCAAACTCGGTTAAGCCGTCATAATAAATTTATTTCGGCGGAGAATATTATTGGTATATTCTCCGTCTCGTCAGATGACTCTTTTACATGCTGTGTGTGTGTGTGTGTGTGTGTGTGTGTGTGTGTGTGTGTGTGTGTGTGTGTGTGTGTGTGTGCATCAATAATTAAGCAGTTTAAGGCAGGGAGATAATATCATGAAATTTAAAATATCAAAACCGTTTTCACAACTAACCTAACTTCATTTTCGGGATTTGGTGTGCGTCGCGATAAAGATGTAAGGGAAGATAGACTAAGCTATGTTAAACCTACCGACTTGCCAACCTCTCATTCCACCGCAACTTTGCTTTTACTAAATGGAGCAATAAGCGAAAAGAGTGACGAAATTATTAGCACACCATCTCTCCCTGTGACAACTTGGTTGTTATATCTGTCCAAACTATTTTCTATTCACCACGTCCAATCGGTTTTACTGAAATATTATAGCATTCTTGCAATTGTAACAAAACAAAAATCTCTGATACAAATGAATATTTGGAAAGGAAATTCCCCATGACATAGTGGTTAACGAGTTGGTAAGCAAGCTCAAACTCCAGTTGGGCTATTACATTCACTCTTGGACTAATGCCTTTGGGAAAGGCATGAACCCTCCTTTATGCCTCCAGCTATGAGTAAAATAGTACCACTACAGTTCTTCTATAAGAACGGCTTTGGCATAAAATAACCCACGAAGGTTGCTATACCATTAAATAAAAAATCTAACTATAAATGAGAGAATTCAGTGACAGTCTAGAAATATCAACGATTTTCCCGACTTTAATTCTTTTTTTAATGTTCAAACATTTTAAATTCTATACTGAAAGTTGTGCAATCCAGCACTGAAGAATTTCTCTAAACGAAGAATGAATTCTTTTTTTATTATTTATTCAGAAAGTTTTAATAAGGAAAATATTATTTTCATTAGTGCAGTTTATCTGATAATTTATTTTGTTACATTGTTGCATTGCATACATATATGCACACGCACACAAACACACACACTCAAGCACACACACACACACACACACACACACACACTCAAACACACATGCACACACAAATACACTCAAACACAAATACAAACACACACATACACACATACAACCAGAAACATCGAAACACACACGCACACAAACACGCAAGCAAACACATAGAAACAAAGAAACACACAAACACAAGCACACACGCAAACACACACACACACACACATACACACACACAAATCGTGTGTGTTAATAATAAATATAGAAAAAAATCTAATAAAGATTAAATTTAGTTTTCAAAAAATACCGCATCGAAATCACAAAACGAAAGAATAAACAAAATCCTTTTTTGTTTATTTCATCAAATAAGCAAAAAATGATTTTGTTTATATATAAAAGTCCTCAGAGGGATTCGAATTCCCAAATTTGACGAATTATTTTTAAAGACGATCTTGCTAACTAGGGTCAATCTCATACCTTCAGTGTTTTGGTCTCAGATCACTAGAATGAAAACTTCTATAATCTATAAAATAGAGTGCCATGGCAAATAATTCCCCTTCATGGAATTTCTCAAGTCAATGGAAAGGTTACGAAGCGGTTTTCAGCTCCTCTCCAAGTAACACGTGACACATTGTACTGAGTTGCATGGTACCAGTAGCAATCAAAGTAAGGTCGGAAAAATCACTCTGAAAAGCACTTTTTTTTTAAAAAATAGGAGTCTTTAGAAATGTCATATCCTTTTTACCTAACCAGTGTTGTCCATATCTCACACCTTGTGAATCGTTTAGTAAAAGAAATTACTACTTACCTGATCAACGTCTACTTCTTCTAGTGTGGGACCGGCAACTGTCACGAAGTTCATATTCGAAGTGAATTAACAACAACAACAACAACAAAGAATTCGATCGACAAGCAAATCGATAAAGACGTCGGTCATTAATGCCTGATCAGTGTTTACCCAATGAATTACTGGAGAGTACTTGCTTCGATCAGTTTGCCGGGGATTTTCATGTTCGATTTATGACTTAGAACTTCGGGGTTTGTTTTTTGTTTCGACTGTTTGATTTTTTTATTTTATTTCATTTTATGTTTGGGAAGAAAACTGAAAAGAATATTGGTGTGTTTTTTTGGTTTCTTTCCTGAGAACCTGATTAAAAAAAGTAAAAAAAAAAAAATAGAAAGAGATTAATTGGTATCTCAAAAGAGATAAGAATTTACTGAGATAGATAGATAGATAGATAATCACACTAGAATTATATAGAATGATATTTATGTTTGAATGATAGAGTGATAAGAATAGACGGGGAGAAAGAGAGATATAGATTTATATATGACGAGAGAAGTCATTTATATATGACAGAGAGAGGAAGGAACTGGAATACATAGATGTTCAAAGACTGAAATCGATCACTTGATATGAACGAAGTGAAATTATATAGTCGAGATACTGACAGTCACCAAACACGGTTGACTCTGTGCCTACGCTATCCTAATTTAAATATATGCTCAATGCTCTATCGCCGATATTCAGCACACTATATTTATAGATACAGCTAACTACGTTATTAATTATATTTATGTATATGTATATATCAATAAAACAAACAGACCAAAGTTTTAATCATGATGGAACTAAATGTATAAAAAGCAAAAAAAAAAAAAAAAGAGGGTAAAGTGATAATCAAGTTGATCGGTTTGGTCTTTGCTCGACAGAACTGAAATCAAGAAATATTGTGCAGACTAATAAAAGGGAAATATTTATGATGGGAAGGAAAAGCAGGAGATATTTTAACTAATGGAACGAGTCTCTCAGTACATTGTCCTTTTTTTCTTTTTTTCTTTTTTTTGAATGAAATACAGTTTTACCATCACGCTACACTTAATCATAAGCGTAACTTTAATAAGCTATCGTCTAAACATTATAATAAATTGTTATATTTAATTCATAAAAGATTTGGATGTTCTGCTAATCCCAATATTAGCAGAATTGTTCTTAATCTTCCTTCTGCACAGTTGTCCAACCTACAGCTTACTATTTTGGCTCAGGGTTCGGATTACAGTATCTCCCGCCTCAAACGGATGATCTATTCCGAGTTGGAAGTACTTTTTGCTTAAAATAAAAGACTTCAACCTGTTTCTTTAACTCATTTTAAAGCTAGGTTGAATGACATAGCCCATTCACATGCAGGTATTCCTATTTCTTATTCTGAATTTGAGTAGCATAGGGAACAATTTCGCAACCTAAAGTCACTTAGGAATAACAAATCTAAAGTTTCTGAGGTCGTCATTTTGGATCATCAGAATTGCGTTGACAAAATGATGACTATCTTAGGGAACATCACGAAATCTAGTTGGCTCGGTTCGGTCGTTGCATAGGCTCGGTCCGGTCGTTGAATACGAACAAACCGAATTTAGTAGGCTCGGTCCGGTCGATACATACGACCATACCGAATTTAGTAGGCTCGGTCCGGTCGATACATACGACCATACCGACTTTAGTAGGCTCGGTCCGGTCAATATATACGACCATACCGACTTCAGTTGGTTCGCTTCGGTCCGATCGTTACATACAACCATACCGAATCCATTGAGACAAAATTTCAAAAGAAACTTATTAAATGGATCAAAGGTGGTCCTCTTTCTTCAACCATTTTTACCTCATTAGACTCGATGGTTCTATTCGCCTCCATCTCTATGGATGGCGTAAATACCATTGAGACCTGTAATATCTATCATAGGTTCTTCCCAGCACAAGGTTGCTAAGTGGCTTACAACCATTTTGCAGTCTGCGTTAGATTACTACAGTATCTACTGTATTAAGGACTCCTTTGATTTCTCCAGTATGATGAAATTATATTCTTTGACTGATATATCTGTGTGTTTCTTTGATGTCTGTACTTTTTCTTGGGACTATAGATATTTGTACTGATTCAGTATATCGTAGTCATTTGCCTTCCCCCACTCTCAGATTCCTGAAAACATTTACTGAATTAATAAATTTTGCTACTATGTCTGTAGAATTCAATTTTGATAATATTATGTACAGACAAATCGATGGAGTCTTGGTCGGCTCTCCAGTGGGACCAGTCCTGGCTAATATTTTCGTGGGATTTCATGAAAAGAGATTAGTCCAGTCCAAATAAGCGGTAGTCTATTTTCGTTATGTTGACGATACATTTTGTCAGTTTAATTACGAGACTGAGGCAGATTTGTTTTTTAGCTCCCTTAATAAGATCCATCTAGCCTTTAAATTTTCACAAGATAAGGAAACTGATTATACGTTGCCCTTTTTTTTTAGATATGTCAGTTCGTATGACACCTTTACGGTACGTCACGTCGATATTTCGTCAACTTACATTTACGGGTCTTTATTTTTTTGCCCCACCAAACAAAAATTAATCTAATTAAGACCCTAACACATTGAGCTTTGATGATTTGCTCTGAATCTACCCTTAATTTAGAGATCAAGTTCATCTCTGACTCTTTGCAATATCGGTTTTCCTTTGAGTGTTGTACAAATAAAACAACTGAGCTTAATAAAATTAAGCAAACATCAGTACAAAAGTGTCCTGTGGATTTACGTCTTTGTTGGCTGAGTGGAATTAGTGAGAGATTTTCAAAGTAAATTAGACAAACTGCACAGAGGTATTATTGTTCATCCAATGTACGAGTGGTCTTTCACACTAAACTCATTCTGGTATCAATCCGTAAAGATGCTTTTCTCCCCTCATCATTATAATTCTCTTATTTACTTATTTTGGTGCAGTTGCTGTTCGAGCAACTCAGGAAGAACTTACCAAAGGCTGGATGCAAGAATTAAACATGTCCCTACGAAAATACGTAATTTTATTGGAGGGCATGACGGATAATCTTAGAAATATATACGTGTCTTTCATGCCAGAACACCTTATAAATAATCGTGATTCTGCTGAGAAGTTTAGTGTGGAATTTTTCTCGGTTCTGAGTAAATTGCACTCTTCTTTTCATTTGAAAGTATTAGAGACAATCCGTATTTTGACCGACAGACTGTCTCTCTGTAAACAGAGTAAATGTCTGCTAGAACTTAACATTATATCGGTATAGTCTCCTATATAATTTTTCCCTCATCATAAATATTTCCCTTTTATTAGTCTACACGATATTTCCTCGATTTAGCTCTGTTGAGCAAGGACGAAACCGGTCAGCTAGCTTATCACTTTTCATTTTTTCTTTTTATTTGTATGTTTTTAGTTTCTTCATGACTAAAACTTTGGTCTGTTTGTTGCATGAATAAAATTTTGTATTCCTAAAAATATCTTTATATATACATATATAAGTACACACCGAAATATTATTTATCATCACAAACTACAGCTTTGAAATTCTGTAACCAAAAGTGGAATTACACTTTTATAATCAAAAATTAAATCATATATATATATATATATATATATATATATGATCTTCCTGATCCCCTCCCGCCACCCGTCTCTATCGTCCATCGCTCCCGGTAGGTCTTCAAAGCTACATACTGTATCAGCACAGAGCTGTTGTATATAGGTTCTAGCTGGTCGTCTTTCCTTTGTCCACGTGAAGGAGTCCACAGGAATATGTCGCTTATGAGTTTGTCCTTACTTCTTCAGCAGTGTTTCGCATGTTCGGTACGTTTTCGTGATGGGTGGTAGGTGGCTGTACTGATGCTGTTTTGTGGGGTACTGCCTCCAGGACTTGTCCAACAGTGCTTTCAGCATCCTTGTGTAATTGCTGGCAAGCTTTTTCTCCGTAAATCTAGTTAGCGTCGATGTAGTGCATCTATATAGCAGTATCAACACGACCGCTGCTTAGAAAAAACTGCGTTTTATTTTATCGATCAGGTTTGACTTTCATATGGCCTATCAGTAGCTGTCCATGCCTTTACTAGTCGCGTCTGTCTCGGTTGATAAGACACTGCTTCCTAGGTAGGTGAACTTGTCTACTAGTTTTAGAGAACTACTATTTAGTGTGGAGATATCACCTCTTTGATTAAAACACGTATATTCCGTCTTGTCTACGTTGACATGGAGGCCTATGCCACCAGCGACTTGTTCCAGACGATGTAGCAGGATTTCGGCTTGGGCGGGTGTATTTGCCATAAGTGCTATGTAATCGGTGTAGTCCACGTCGGTAATTGTTTGTGCGGGGTATCTTCTGCTTCTTTCCTTTGCCAGCTTGAAACCTATATCTTTCATTTTATCAATAGACGTTCTGAGCAGATGATAAACAGGTATGGAGCTAACGTGTCTCCTTGTTGCACACCTACTACAATGTCGAAGTAGTCTGTGTCTCCATCCGGGGAACAGACTTTTACTTTCGTATCTTTATATAGCATTATTATGGCTGCGACGGTTTTTTCGGGTAGGCTGTAGGCGAGAAGTATTTGCTCCATCTTTCCTCTGTGTATGTAGCCAAAGGCCCTGGAGAAGTCGACAAATAATGTTGTTGCCTCTATGTTTTTTGCACGTACACCTTCTAGAATTCGACGAATTGTCAAAATTTGTGATGTCGTAGATCGATTTCTCCGAAAGCCATTTTGGTTCTTTCTAAGTATGTTCTCAATTTTGGGTTCTATGGGGTTGCGTAGAAGAGCATTGTATATCTTGGCCGCTACGGATATAAGGGTTATATCTCGGTAGTTCTTGGCTAATCCGAGGTCACCCTTCTTAAGAAAGAGGAGGATACATCCCTTTGTCCATCTGTCTATTGTGTTTTGATTATATACAGCATTGTATATTACGATGGGTTATATAGCAGAGTTAACTAGGCTCTCATGCTTTCGTAAGGTGACCCGTCTAAGAGAAGGAAAAATTTTAAATTCAAAATACAACTATCTAAAGAAGTGAACCCTGACAACAGATCTTGCTATTCTATGGATAGCAGTAATTGTAAAGGCATGTGTCAGCCGAACGATAGTATGGCAAAAGGGTATTATGGTTTCGTGAAGGAATAGTGATATCAACAGGAGAGCAGCGAACGAAAACTCATATCCTTTAATGTTTCTGATTACTGATTATCTTAGCTCGGTTTCTCACTAGAGTATAATCACGATCACTCAGATAATGGTATTCGTATTGTACAAGGGTTTGCCACACTAATCTCTTCATCTACACATCTTTTTTTCTTTTTTCTCCTGTATGAGAATCAAGAAACAGCAATTATCGGTGAAACAGGAGCAATTATATATATATATATATATATATACGTGCATGCGTGTGTGCGCGCGTGTGTGTGTGTGATGAGGGAGTCAGAGACGAATAGATTAAAATGGCGTCCACTTGAGCAAAGAAAAAAAAATTATGTAAACAGATCTAAATTAACATTAAGACGACAGAGAGAGTAAACAGTAAGATTTTTTTCTCAAACATTGAGAAAGACTAAATCAACTCTTTCCACTTTGGAATTGCGTCTACTTTATTACATTTGTTATTCGCAATTTAAATAGAACTTTTGTTTTCTTTCCACTAAGAAACAAAACTCGACCTTTAACAAGATCCGAACTGAATCTTCCTTTTTTTAGTATCCAATAGTAACTCTTACGTTATTACCAACACAGACTTTATTTTACTTTATAATAAATATTGTCAATACTTAATCATGGTTAAGTTGATTTTTTTTTTCATTTGTCGCAAAAAATTAATTTAAGTAAACATACTAAAACTACTTTTGACTTTCAAATAATCTGCACTGAATATAGACAAGTCGAATTAACCTTTTTAACAAAATTGGCCCGGCCAGCTGGAGCTACAGAATAGACTGAGTGCATCTCATCAGAGGGGTAAGACCCCCACCCCAAACGAGTGTCCTGATATGACAGTAAACAACCATGGTGATGTTCCAGTAATGCTGGAGCTTTGGGAAGTACAGAGTACCCCTTCATTGCCATTATTTCCCGGCCCACTCTGACCTGGAATGGTAGCACCTTATAGAGTCCTATCTATGAACTGTTTGACATTTAAACTGTGTATTTTGACAGTTAAGCATAAGTCATTTTTTGCACTCAGTTTAAGTGAATTGTTTGAAATAGAACGGTTTGAACATTTAACTGTGTGTAAGCAAATGACTGATGTTTAATTGAATTGTTAGTGTTAAGTGGCAATATTCAAAACCATTTAACTGTGTGCAAACAAATGATTAACAGTAAACAGAATTATTCATACAAGATAGAAATTAGTGAAACCATTCAGCTGTGTGCAAAAAATGAGCTCAGGCTCATTTTAAAATGTTATCCACAAAATGTATTTAAAAATTGTATATTCAATATATACATATTTTTAATTTTTAAATAGAATAAAATACGTAAAATGATAAAAAGTGAAAAATCTAAATTTATATTTTTCCCATTGTGCAAGGGATTTTGGTTACCCTCTCTCTCTCTCTCTGGGTTACAAATATCCGTTCAAATGTCATACTCACCTTTTGTTTTGTTGTCTGTTCTTTCCCTTTTTCACGGTCATCGTCGCCTGAGGAAGGACACTTTCCTCGGTGGCACCGAAGATATTGAACTAATACCCATGTACCCAAATTCAGTGACACATTCATTTGGCCAAGCGCTTGTAACTAAATTATCTCTTCGAATTACCCCGAGCTCGTCACCCGTGGGTTGGAAAACGAGGGGAGGGAAGTTGACAAAGCTTCGACTGTTGCCATACAGTAAACAGAGAATCTTCGTAGGATAGGAAAGAAAAATAAAAGTAATGAAAAAGTGTCTAAGAAAAGAAGGGGGAGTAACTCAACTATTAACTTACAATAAAACAATTATATTTCTGAGATAGACAAACATTTATCCAATATGAAGAATTTATTTCGAAGAAAATAAATTTAACAAATACGTTTTCACCGACATTGCACAAATTTCACCGTTCATAGTTGAGCTAAAAACACTACATTTGATTTAACACAAAATAAAATAAAATAAAATAAAGGGATAGAATTGGAAAGTCAAATCGACTTACTCACCATTGGACCGAAATAAGGAAATGTTGTACATTGCAAAAACAATTTCTTACTGAAATACCAGGATAGAGTCTGAATTCAAAATTCTCTTTCCTTTAATTTTTCTTTGGTCTCAAATTTCTGGTGCGTGATTTTCACTGGCGAGTATAACTCCCTTCTCTTTTCCAATCAGCTGTATCCTGTTCTCCAGGATTCAAGACAATTTTGAGGATGGTGCACTGAGGAATTTAATGTTTTTCGTTAAATTTCTTCCACTGTTCTTTCTTCTTGGAAAAATGTCTCCCAAGATTTACTCTCATTGAGTGGGGAGAGCTCAGTAACTTTTCTGTTTCCTACGGAAAGAAACCACTTTTTGACTCCCCCTTAGACTGCAGAAACACGTTAACTCATTCTTTTTTAAAAAAATGTCTCCCAATCTTACTCGCATTGAGAACTCGGCAACTTTTTTGTTTCCTACAGAAAGAAAACACTTCTAGGTTTACCTTTTACCGCGGAAACCAATTAACCCTCACTTAGTTAATGGTAAATTTTACAATGTTCCTGGTGAAACGGTGGAATCTGTGCAAAAAGCAGCGTTGCTTTCATTCCCTCACAACTGGCTGGCTGGCTGGCTGACCGGTAGACTGACTACAATTCTTCTTTTATAGACTGTGAAGCACGTGAAAAAAAACTTGCTTTCAATTTTCTACATGTGAAAAACCAACAAACCTGACCATCAGACTCTGACAAACAGACTAGGACACTGCTAACAGACTGGGGCCCGTAAAATGCAAACTTCATTTGGAAAGTGTTCATGGATGTTTTGGCCAATTTGTACGTATCTAGTATTTCAGGGCGTTAATTTTTCCTTTATATGTTATCGATTGTTTTGGGGGATTATATCTTTTGTCGGTGTATTGCATTTTTTGGTTTGTTTTTTGTTTATTTATGTTTTTTTGTTTTTAATTTTCCTTTTGTTCGTTTTTTTTTCTTTTTCCTTCCCTTTTTGGGTCTTCAATTGCAGAATTACTTATAAGTAAGTTGGTGACTGTAGCCGAGGATAACCCGAAGGCTTCCCATTTAGATAGCAAATACACCAAGATGTAGGGGAGGGCGCTAATCATTTCCCTGGATTGCTCCGCTTTACCCTTGATTCGGACCTAATAATCCAGAGTGTTAAGCAAGGAGTCATCAAGTACCATTTTTTGAGTCTTTGGTATGACTCATCCTAGGATTGAACCCTTCGGCACTCGTTAGAAAACAGTGTTCCGTCCCTCGGCCTACAACGGCCTTCAGCCTTGGGATTGGATCTCAGGCGAGGAAAGGCCTCTCTCAACTTGGGACCCCACACCGTCTTCGTCGTTAACGATCGGCCCATGTAAGCCAGTCTCTCGGTGAGCCAGTGGCTCTCGAGGTCAGGCATCCCTAGAACCACTTCTAGAGGATGCTGATGGCAGACCTGCCTACAGACCAACGAGCTTCGACCTTTCCAAACTTCTTTGGAAAGGTATTGATCCAGTGCCACCCGATGATCCCTAGGTAGAGGTAGTACGGACAACCGGTAAAGGATCCAGGGGAAGATGTACACCTCCACCCTGCCCTTTAAGGATAACCGCCTTCGAAACCAGGCACCCACCTGGGCTTCTACCTTAGCCCGTACTTCCCACCAATTTCGCTCTAGCTGGAGGTCTGGTCCGAACCATACCACGAAGATGCGGACGGGTCAGTCACTCCAGCGGAAGGGCCCTGGCAGTGGACGCCCCACCTCCAAGCACCCAACCGCAAACCTTTGCTCTTGTCAAAGTTTACCTTGGCACCTGCCACCTTCTCGTACCTCTAGACCGCCTTCTTAACTGCCAATATGTCCAGTCGGCTGGACACGTAAACAGTGATATCATTGGCGTACGCAGAGATCTTAACTCGGACGCTGCCAGTTAAAGAAAATCCACGCAGGGCCGGACGTGCCCTCTGATCCCTAAGCATACGGAGCAAGGGCTCCAAAATGAGGACATAGAGAAGAGGGGACAGGGGGCAACCCTGCCGGGCCGAACGCTCGATCACAAAAGCCTTCGAACGCTTCCCGTTCACCTACCCAACCGCCTGCGGATTGTGGTACAGAATCTAAATCTATTTGCGGAACTCTGGCTCGAATCCGGCGGTCTCCAAAACCGCCACCAGGAACTGGCGGTTTCACCCTATCGAAGGCCTTGGACTGATCTAAATTGATCAGCGCGGCTTCGGCGTCGTCTTCAATCCCATCTAGGATTTCGCGAACCAGATGCAAGTTGTCCTGGATCGATCTTCCCTTCACAGCGTAGTTCTGCTCCGGTCCAAT
>OY757914.1:113258709-113268709 GCA_963585895.1 Sepioteuthis lessoniana | reverse complement strand
ATCCTCTTGTAACTACAGCCTACCTGAAGAAGGTGCTACCTGAGGATCCCAGCTACCTGCTGCTGAAGTAACAAGGGAAAAAAACATTTTAAAATTGGAAAGTAGCAATACAGCACTGACAAGCCGATTTACAGCAACTTGAAAGTCATAATAACCAAAATGTTGTTGGTTCAGTGCACAGATGAAAGAAAGGCAGGAAAAAAAATGGCCTTGTTATTACCAGAACCAAATAATGACCAATAGTCCACAGCAGATAAATTTGGCATTTTTCAAGTCCTGCCATCTTTAGTTATTCGTCAATTTGGTAGATCATCTCATTAAAATGATCACCATTTTAATATACAAGTTGTTTTTCCTGATGAACTCTAATAATTAAGAAGGTTAGTCTTAAATTTTAAGACTATAATTTAGTAACTATATACCACATTAAAGTTTATTGCTTTGGTTGTATTTTGCTAGGTTTTAGTTTTTTTGGGTTTTTTTTTTGTAATTCTTGCTTCGAGAAGTTGGGCAAAACAATACCTTTTAAGGTAAGATTGCACTCCTCTTAAAGTGCTTAAATTTTTATTTCAAGTAAATGAAAATATTTTTCTTCTCCTTTATTTTCTTTTTAACTTTTGAAAAAAAAAAATTATTTTTTCTAAAGCAGGAAAAAAAGTTAACTTATCTCCAAGGCCATAGAATGAAAAATATGAAAGAAATAGACATAAGCCTGACAGTAATATAACAAACAATTCTATTATATTACATGAAACCAAAGATTTTTTATTCTAAAGTAATCAAATACTTTTTCAGAGATTATTTTTAACTTAGCATAAAATATAAACACCAATAACTAATAAACTATCTGGGAAAAAAAAAAACTACTTTTGATATTCTTAATTTTTAAAGACTTAATAACTAAAAAACTGGAATTCTTCACTCTAAAATAAAAGTTTTATCTTCAGTTTTATATGAAATTTAGTTTGTTTATATTTCAGTTTACATTTTACTGAAAAACAATAGCATAACTGATGAGATGAGGTGCTTCCTTGTGCTATTCCCATTTCTTATTCTTTTTATTAAGAGAGGGTAGTGTCCACCGACACTTTAAATCTATCATTTAGGAAACTGCTGCTGAAGATTGGCATTTTACCTTAT
Source organism: Sepioteuthis lessoniana (assembly GCA_963585895.1). Classification (NCBI taxonomy): domain Eukaryota; kingdom Metazoa; phylum Mollusca; class Cephalopoda; order Myopsida; family Loliginidae; genus Sepioteuthis; species Sepioteuthis lessoniana. Next base: position 113,267,569 of record OY757914.1, on the reverse strand, counting down.
AAACCAAGTTCTTTCACATATCTCATTATACTAAATATCCAAGTAGTATTAAAGGCTTCTTCAAGATCAAGAAAGATTGTTGTTAAATATTCCTTTTTTGATAAAGACTTCTCATATAAATTTTCTAAGCAAATCAGATGATCAATAATACTTCTTTTATCTGAAGCCAAATTGGACTTCTGTGATGAGATTTTTTTTGGTTTCTAAATACCATGTTAATCTATTCTCTATTATTCTTTGGAATATTTTGCACACACACAACTGATCTAGATGTATTTATCAAACTTTTTACTAAGTCAGATTTGACATGATGTCATTGGGGAGAGGGGTAACCAATCAAGATTCATGTGTAGCCATTTCAAAAATGCTTGATCCCCTTAACCACAGCTGATTCAAATAATTGGTCAGAAATTTGATGAAATGAATGTCTTTTTTTTTTTTTGCAGGTTATTTAATGCCAAAGCCATCTTTTTAAAAGAACAGCAACAATACTATTAAACTCATAGCTGGGAGGATAAAGGGGTTTATACGTTTCCCAAGGGTATTAGTCCAAAAGTGATGTCACAGTTCAACACATTAGTCACTATACCAGAGCAAATACCTCCTCCTCTTTATTGTTAAACCATGGTTTATTGTATTTTGTGCAGGTGGACTTTAGCATGCTTTCCTTAGTAATAGTCAAGAGTGTCTTGGTGAGTTAGATGATTTACTGGTCTTTGCTTCTGATATTAACATAGAGAGGCAAAATCATTTGAATTTTTTTCCCAAATGACTTTTTTGGAGGTTCCACCTTAGTATTTTGTCATTTGAATTTTTCTCAGAAAATTGAGCTGTAGTTTTTTTTAAGCAGTTTTATTAATAACATAATTTTTATCATTTATTATTTACTAGTCTTTAAAAACTGTTTTATTATTATATAGACATAGATTCTTTTGGTTTAAATTTTCTATGGTTCTGTCCTTTTAATTAATTTTCCAACCACTTCATTGCAGATTTTGAAGTCCCCCATTAGGATAAAAGGTTTTGGGAGTCATTGAATTAGGTTGCTTACTGATACTGCTTTTGGAGCAATATATATTAAACATAATATTGTTTTATGTAGTGTATGTATTTACCCAACCTCTCCACCTTAGGTAGGATGTGACACAAGGTCAATTTTTAAGTAAAGCTGGTTTGAATTCAAAGTTTTCATTCTCTTAGATTGGTTGCCATACACAGGCTAAAAGGCCCAGACAGCTCTATTTACTCATAGCTTGGGGAAGAACAGATGGATTCATGAAGTGAAACACACATCCTCTTCCAGGATTTAAACTCAGGACATAGATTCCATTTTCTATGACACTACACATGCCTTATTTAGTGTAGCTGATATTACAATTGCTTGAATGTTTGTATTCAGATTGATTTGGCTGTGTGGTATTTTCTTATCTATAAATATGGATATACCACTTGAAGTTCTATCAGTTTGGCTGTTTTTGTAATTTTATGACATGTAATGTTTTATTTTTATTTCTTTATTTTCTCTAAGAAATGTTTCTTGTACAAATGGCTGATGGGTGAAAATTCATTTTGAACAACATTAATTCTTTGAGATTTGTTTTTGTCCCTTGGATATTCCATTGTATTATGTTACTGGCCATGGTTTTAGGTGTAGGACTCAGTTTTTCAATGTCTATGGTCTCTAGACTTTCAGATTTATTCATGATTCATGTTGATTTTCTCAATAGGAGTCTCTTGCTTTTCCTAAATCTTTCTATAGAGGGTTATCTTGTTTCAATTTGATTTGATTTGATTTGAATACTGATAGGATCATTTCAGTCCAAGTGTTCTTTTTTGGTTAAGCATATGGATTGATTTGATGGTGGATTTTTGTTCAATAGGCACATCAGCAAACTTAGCTGAATTTCAGCCAGTGCCAGTTACAATCATAGCTCAAGGAGTATCTATGTTCTTTAGATTTTTAGATCTCTTCAAAGTTGAAGTTGATTTTTTTTTCTCCTGATAAATTCAATTCCCCTGCTTCATTTGGTTTCATTTGAAATCTCTTTGCCTTCCTTTTTAAGTTTCTGGTTTTGGGACTTTCCATATCTCTCTGTCTGCCATATTCAGATTTTCGAATCTATTTTGTGCTGGAGTCCCCAATTTTAGCTTCCTCCCCTCTGGTTTAGTAGTGTTTTGTTTATAAGGCGATTTTTTATTCATTTTTTCTTTTTAGAAGGTAATTTCTCATTTTCCTAAATATCCCAGGTGTGTAAACAGGAAGACAGCAATGCGTGGGTGTAAGCAGCTCATGCAGATTGATAGCTGGAAGCAGGTCACATGGGTTGACAACTGGAAGAATGCGTAGGCATTATGAAATCATATGTGCAGGCAGTCACAGAGACATGAAAGCAGCCAGCAAGTGCCCAGAGGGAGCAGTGCTCCCCATCAGCTAAGAAGCAGAAGAAGTGCTAAGTGGAGCCCTGAATATGGCACAATGAGGTTAAGAAGAAGATAGGGGTCAATATAGCAGTCCTCCATCTGTCTCTGTCTCCTTGTCTCTCTCTCTCACACTTACAGTCAACTCAGACGCTTTTGAGAAATAAAGACATGAGAGCTATATTTTTGTAAAGAAGTATCAAGCCTCATCATTCCTTCATCATGGCTATACAACATTTAGTTTCAATTTTGATATGGTGAATTTATTTCAGTCTTAGTTGTCTAGTTTGGTTTAACATACCAGTTGACTTAACGAAAGTTGTGAATTTTTGTTCAGGGAGAGAGATCAATATCTTTTATTTTTCTTGTGGTTGTATACTAATTATGGTAGTTGATTCCTTCTCTGCACTTGTGTATATGAGTTTCAATATGGAAGATTCCATTATTCATCTAGCTTCAGGAAATCAGATGCTCTGAATGCATTTTATTTTCATTATTTCCTTTCTCTACATTTCACATTTTGGCTCTTTATCACACCTATCTTCACATAACCAGCCAACTGATTAGATCAGGTCTCTTCAACCACCCATCCAGTCTAAGTCAGGGTCAAAAGTGATGTGTCAAAAGCTAGGAAGTTTCTAATCCCCTTAACTACCAGGATGCCATCCTCAGATATTATGGGTTGCCAACCTGCTTTTTTGGGAGGTAGTCTGCAGAGGATACAGTTGATGTATTCTATACCCCAGCTAACAGGAGTGGTTTTTGCATTAGAAGATAATTAACTTAATAAAAAAAATTTATTAGAGTATAGTTATTTATTGGTAATACTGTAGGTGTACGACATGACTATTTTATATGACTGCTCTATCTTCTTCAAATACAAACATTTTTCTCAGATTATTATTTCTCTAAGTAAAACTATCTTCTGTTGTTACTCACATTAAGTAACCATAATAGTGTTACATAACTGATTGGTGAAATTTATTATTGACAGGTAGTGTAGCATTCAAATTAAATGTTGAACCATTCAATGGCTAGAAAAATTCCATTAGAATGTCACTCAGTTTGAGTGATGCATCAAGACCTATGGTTGGATTAAGGAGACATGCAATCAGATAACACGAGGAAAATAGTTTGTACAGTTAGCCAAGACCAATCAAAATGATCAGTCGTAATTTTCCATCTTTGGCCCACCACTTCAGACCTGGTCAGTCATCTAGATAATATGAATAAAATAAACGTACGCACAGAAGTAGCTGGTTATTTATTCTTCCCAACAAGAGATGTTAATTCCTCATAATGGAACAGCATGCAGCTCTTGGAGAAGGAAACAATTTGCATCATCGTCAGCATAAACATAAAATAGCACGGAGGTCAGCAGCCATCAAAGAAGAAGGAAAGAAAGGATATGGGCCATCAATAGAATACAATGTGGAAGCAGAGACTTGAGTACCTAAAATAGTAGCCATTTATAACATCCATATGGAAATACCTAACTCTTCTCCAATGCTTTAGACAAACTTTACCGAGAAAAAAATTCATATGTTTACTTAAGGATTGAAATTTCAAACATGTACATATTCTAATTTCTCTATAATCAAAAAAATCTTAGAAATAAAAATAAAATTTTCCTTTGATTAAATTATTCTAATTATCTTAACTGCAAGTAACAAGAAAAAAAAATAGATAAGTATATACAGAAAGTATCCACCCATTTACTATTAAAAGAAAAAAAAATTTACATTCTCCTTAATCTGATCTATGGCACTTCAGTAGCTATTTTAGCTTTGGGGAAACATACAAGTCAACGAAGCTAAATTTGAACGGTAGATAAAATAACAGACATGAGTGATACAATAATTTTTTTTTTAAATATGGACAAGACATGCTAAATGAGTAAGTCCATGAGAGAGTGTCTGCAGAGTAGTCTCCTGTTTGGTTGCCAAGTTACATAAAGGCCATGCAACTGGTTCTGAAGATATTCAAAATGTCAGTATATTTTCCAAACAGACTTTATACAGCTATTTTAGATCATATATATATATATATATATATATATGACTAGTATATCGTCATTCAAATACAATTGTCAGGGCATATCCCCACCCCCACCCCCAAATCTATGATACAAGGCCCTCATTCTACTAGAAGTCAAATTTCATAAAGTAGTATTCAGATAAGATATATGAAACCCACCTTTCCGAATCCCCCAAGCAGGCTAGGGATTGGGAGGTAGTAGTAGTAAATACCAATCCTGATTGCAGGTGATTTTACATTGCATGCAGTGAAGAGTTAACAATTATATAAATCTTGATTTTTATGAATTCAGCAAAAGTAATAATCTACATCATCAATATATACAATGTTGATAATCCACATCATCACTATTTGCAACATTAATAATCCACGTCATCTCTACATGCAAACTTAATAATTTACATCATCTTCATATGCTACATTAATAATCCACATCATCTACATGTGCCACATTATCAATCCACATCATCTTTACATGCAACATTAATAATCCAGTCATCCCTATAAGCAGCATTATTAATCCACATATTCTCTATGTTTAACATTAATAATCCACAGTATGGTTTATATAAAAAAACTTATAATCCACATAGTCACTATATGAAATTAATAATACATATGGTTTGTATAGCTCAAAAATCACAATAATATCAAAAAATATTTAAATAAATAAAAAAAATGAAATCTATTATCATGTTTTGATAGCAATTTTAGAATTGAATTGATTGCACATTTTCAAATATGATGTTAATCCTTTCTGGGAATTGAAATGTAGATATATATTTACACTACAATGCCACCTGCTACAAAGAAAGCTCATCTCACAAATTATTTGCAAATGTATGAATTTAATCATTACTTAGTACTCCTATTATAATAGCCATGTACCAAACTAAGCTCATTTTAGTATATTTCTACAAGAATAATTATACAGGATTACTGACTGTTCTTACAATCAGGATATATCAATAACAAAAACCAAAACTTGAAATGTTTAAGTACTTATTGAATATTTAAAGCAAACATTTTTCTTAGCCTGTTTCACTATACATACACAAATACAACAAACACACACATACACAGTGACAATTTATAAGACAATAAAAGAAACTATACTTATTTATGCAGATTGTTGATGAATGAATGAATTGTAGTGTTGAGCATCAAGAAGAAGAATGAAGAAAGGTTCAATTGTCCAATCAATTTCTGGCATACTTATTTGAGCTAGTGACCATACTATTTTGAATGATATAAACTGCATTTTATATTGAAAGATATGCATTGTAGTAAGATAGAAATTTGCCAGTACCAAGTTATTCTTTATAGTTTAATCTACTTTTGACTAGCTTTCATTTCTTTTATTATTTAGTTATATTCAAATCAGAAAAAATCAAATAAAACTCCACAAAATCAACTTAAAGACTAGAGATTTCCTATAGAATTATGTGGTGCATTCAATATGTTTCCAGCCTTTTTTGTACAGGCATTTAAAATTGTCGTAGACTCTTGAAAATTCAGTATGCTATTGCTGTACATCTTATGAGATGACTGACCAATTTTTATGATTTCAGCTTCAAATGAACAGCTACAGCCACAATTGGAATACACCCTACTAAAGCCTGATTGTCACAGCTGGTGAATTTCAAAAATGCAATCTGGACGTGAGGACACTTTAGAAGAACAATATGCAATAAAATTCTGTTTTAAACTTGGAAAAAATGATGCTACAGAAACGTATGGAATGCTTCAGACTGCTTTTGGAGCATCTTGCATGAATCAAGTATCAGTTTTTCAGTGGCATAAGAGATTCAAGGAAGGCAGGGAGTCTGTGAGGGATGATGAGAGGTGTGGTAGGAGTAAGGAAGTCAATACACCAGAGCTGATTGGCCGAAGGGTTAGGGTTACTATGTTGAGGTTTTAAGGGAGTTCAGGAAGAGATTCCGTCGGAAGAGGCCAGCACTCTTCAAATCGGCTCAGTTGCATTTCCACCAGGACAATGCACCAGTCCACAACTCCATCCTTGTCATAGACTATTTGATGGAGATGGGCATCAAGACAGTTCCTCACCCTCCCTATAGTCCAGACCTTGCTACCTGTGACTTTTGGTTATTCCCTAAGCTCAGGGGCTGTCGTTATGAGACAATTGAGGAGATGAAAGAGACTGGGACAAAGGTCATTGACACGCTCACACAAAAGGACTTCCATGGGGCCTTCCAGAAGTTGTTGGAACAATACAACAAGTGCATTGCAGCCAGAGGAGATTACTTCGAAGAAGACTAGAGCTTCATGTGTGTACTATCAATAAAAGTGCCCATACGAAAAAAGTCTGGAAACTTATTTAATGATCCTCATATCAAATATAAATTTTTAAAACAGCATACCCACTAAGAACTATATTTACTAGCCTGTATCTTTACAAGGATATTTTTAAGTAATTTATTATGACTTAGATATACAGCCTAAAGATTCACTACATGGTTTCTTACCAATAATACCAACATGTTGGACAAAGTGCACATGGTTTCTTTTTGTTTTGTTTTTTTAATATTTGAAAGAATGGCAAATACAGTACATCTTTTTAAATAAAATAGTAGATTTTAAAATTCTCTTGAATTTAATGTTTACTTTATTTTTCAGAAAACTCACAAAGTTGAGATCAAAATGAAAGTAACTCATTTGAACTTGTTTACTTTGAGTCTGCAGTTCAACACTTTAACCATTACACCACAGGACACCCCCTACATAATTTTCATTTGGTGCCAAACAAGTATTTTAAGAAAAGTCTTTATCTTTCAAATAAACAAGGTAATTTATGTGACTTTTAAGTAAATGAGTAGAGAAGCAAAAAAAAAAAAAAAAAAAAAAAAAATACATCTGGCTCCAGGGTAACCTGAAATTAAGAAAGATAAATACAAACTATCCAACATTTCCCACAACACCTGTCAACTGAGGTGAAAGTTATTCAAACAACAATATTACTATATTTAATAATAATAATAACTGAATGCTAAGAAATAATAGCAATTACTATTATTATTACTAAATGCTAAGAAACAATAAAAGAATGTGTTTTCTAATCTAAGCGAAGATACTGATAAAATAAACAAAATTAATATGAAAACTAAGCCTATAATGATTTTTTTTTAATAAATGAAATTGATCTAAACTATTCAATTGAAAAGGTCATCTTATGAAAAAAGAAAGAAATTGTGCATCTAAAGGGATTCAAATTGCAAACATGAGTGAAAATAGAAATTTAGCAAAGATAATAGTGAGGGGGTGATAAAGAGTTACTAAAAGAATTATATTTAATTCAAAGAAAGAAAATCCCCATCAAGTTTATAAAAAACAAAAAAAAATTCCTTTTCATTCCCATAATATTATTCTATGATTGCTTAATACTAAAATACAAGAAAAAGAAATGCAAACATGAAATGATTTGAGTCTGAAATTTACCCACCAAAACCAAAATTTACCTACCAAAACCAAAATTTCCTTTTAGCTATTTATTTTTATTGGAATTCATTTATTTTTAGTGCATATTTTTTGTAGATCAGGATTTTAAAAAAATAAAAAAAAAGCACCCAGAGTCCCTTGGTATTTACCACAGACATCATTGAATGCCCTGACCTGTTTTAATTTTTGTCTGAATTTCAGAGATGAGGAATTATTATTTGTAGATGTACTCAAACTAGTGTCCTCATCTAGGTTTTTATCATAGTCACACAACATTCTGACCATTGTAACCTATGGCCTTCAGTTCAAAAGATGAGATGATGTCCAAGGAGACAAATTCCAAGGCCTAGGCAATTTTACACTATGCAATGTTTTTTTTTTTTGTTTTTTTTGGGGGGTGGGGGTTGTTACTGCTATTCAACTAAGTGTAAAGTGGTTAATTTGACAGCAGTAGAATGAAGAAAGAGAAAGAGAAGAGGGGGAGGAGTGGGGGACAGAGTTTAGTGAATCACTGAGAAAGTGTTTCTTAGAATATGGTGTTTCTGTACCTGACGGTGGAGGTGTTGGCTGCTGAGACTGTTGTGGCTGCTGTTGCGATGGCTGTTGTGGCTGCTGAGGCTGAGGCTGTTGTGAGGTGGAATCATCCCAAGCAGCTAGTGAATAAAACAAGTCGGAATGAGACAAAATAAGAGAGAGAGAGAGAGAGAGAGAGAGCAGAGCAGAGGCTTTCAATCACTCAATACTACTCAGATCTAAGTAGAAGGGATCATCACTGTCAACTGGGAAGGAAAGAAGCAAGGTGGTGGTTTAAAAATATTAAAAAGACAGACAGACAGACAGACAGACAGACAAACAAACAGCCCTTCTTTTTTTCTTTTTTTCTTTTTTTTTTCTTTTTTATTATTGCCACCCAAGAACCATAGTGTCTCCTTAAAAGTGTTTTTATGCT
>OY757914.1:113056209-113253709 GCA_963585895.1 Sepioteuthis lessoniana | reverse complement strand
ATTATAGAAAATGGAATTAGTCATCTGAATTCAAATTCCCTTTGTACTAATGTACTTAAGAAAGGCATGAATCCATTTCTTCCTTTCCTAGCTATGGATAAATAATAAAGCAGACTGGATTCTTTAGGTTTGGCAACCAATCTAGAAAAAAAAAACCCTCTGCATTCACACCAGCTTTACTCCACATAAAAATTGACCTTATATCACATTCTACCTATAGTGGAGGTGTTGGGTAAATACAATGATTATACAGACATCAGTGTGTTTGCTTTTAATCAAAACTATAAGTCATCTCTTTAATAACTTTTCAAATCTAAAATAGTCAGACATTTTATGATGTACACACAAGTGAGAACCAATTTTAGTTTAATTTACCTAACTTCTCAGCTAAAAGCAGGTTTGACACAAGGTCATTTTTTAAAATACATATCTTCATGCAAACAAATGCAAGGTATCAAGTTTAGCTTAGTCAACATTCGATTTTTAAAAGAACCTTAGTCATTAGGTAATGAACTTGACCCAAATCCTTTTAAACAACCTGTTCATGGTAGAAGGGTTGGCTAGATACATACACTTTATATCTGGTATTGTGTTCTAAATAAAGTCAAACTAAATTTGCATTGATTTTATACATAATATAAACAATTTTTAAAAACTTGTTCCACATTGATTTAAGTCGGAAATTAATATAATTATGTAAGATTTTTATGATTAATTGTTTTTTCAATGGTATGTCAACTCATCAGGGTTATCTTATGCCTTGAGGTTATGGAATTGCATTCATAATACATTTATATTTACATTTTTGTGTAATTGTTTCTTAAGAGTTTTCTACTATAATTTTAAACATATCTATTCAACCCATTAATGGAACACTAACAGGTCAGAATAGACCTGGGAGTAATTACAGGATACTTTACACTCCCTAGATCTCCAGAACTGGAGCCTCACTATTAGATGCAATTTAGTGTCATATGCAGGATACCCCTCTTTTGGTGGAAGGGTATATAATCAGAATATTCTTAACTCCAATGACAAGGCAGTTTTATTATTAAGTCCATATGTAAGTTTGACTAGAAAAATAAATGATGCCTATGTACTACTTATAGTCATGAAACTTATTCAACACAAAAAATTCGGGACTCCTGAATTAAAACCTGAGGAAAACGATATCATTTACATGAAAAAGATAGAAGTTGGTTTACATAAAATCTACCTTAGTTATAAGCAATGCTGTCAAAATCTTTGCTAAAACAATCTTTTATGAGTTTGCTGATCTTAAAGTTTGACCAAATCCTTACATGCACAAAGAAATAACTTTTAAAAAAATAAAAGTAAAATATCATATTATAGATTCTTAATCCTTTTTATCAAAAAGATACAGATTTACTAAGCTAAATTTAAATACTTAAATCTGGCACAGCGCCAAATGGAAATAAGAAGATTGTGTTGCACAAATCATCTAAATAAGTAAGGTTCATTTGCCTTATTAAAAAAATGCAGACAAGGATTCATAAAATATTTGCATATGAAGATTCAAAAGTAAGAAAAGAAAATCTTGTACAGAATACAAATAACAACCACATTTTAAATTTCAAAATCTTATAAAATAATTATAAAAATTTTAGAAATACTATTTCAAATGTATAAGTGATTCTTTTGATCTTCAGTCTAATGCTCTATTATAAACTCCAAATATAATCATTTCATACACAATTTGTTTTCCTTTTTTTTTAAAGAAAATGTGCCATATGGTAAGATCTGAATGAATACAGCCAAAAGGTCTTGTGGTCTAACTGATACATTAAGATAAGTTTCCCAAGGAAATAAAGGATGCAAGTTCAAATCTAACCAAAAGACTATCATTTATTTTCAATTCACATTGCTTACTGACAACTGAAAAAGGACAATCTAGAAGTTGCAATAAAAAGTAATGGAAATTAAGATGAAAAAATAAAAGTTAAAAAACTTATAGATATTTAATTTTTATAGACTAAAAATCATTTTACCAAAACATTAAAAAGAGCCTGTAACTAGAATAAAGGTTCATATAGACTTTTTTTTTGTTAAGGATCGTATTTATTCTGTATTAATAAATAATAAAAAATATGACACAAGGTCATTTATTATCACGAGTTAAACAGGAAAAAAAATAAGGACTAAAACAAGTGATCCAATCAAGCTGCAGGCCCTAGATCTTTCCCCTTTTTTTAATACAATGAGGAGCTGCTAATTGCAGTATGAATCCTAGATATCCAGGCTACAATCATTTTTTTTGTTTTGTTTTTCAAGGACCATAGGCAGAAAAGAAGCTGACATGTTCAGTGATAACAGTAAGCATATGGGTTAAGCTCTGCTCACTTCATTTGTTTTATCTATAAGGCTTTTGCAACAAATCTGTTAAACAAGTGGTGGGCAGGGCTTATTACTTATAACTGTTATTGTAATGAGCTTGAGAGGCCTTACCATTCTAGAACCTTAGGCCATAGCAATGCTTGACATTTGTAAGAAGATTAATAAATATCACAAGGTATAACTATCCTGAGGCTAATGCAATAGAAAGATTACATATAAAGCAATAAGCAGCTAAACAAACCACTTGCAGTTCACTTGTGTAAAAAGTAGTGAAAAGTCAAACTTTGAAGCAGACATGACAGCATATCACTCAAAAGAAAAACAGATATATGACTCAATAGAAATTTATATTAATCACTTCAATAGTTTTATTACAAACTATGAAAGTTCAACCACTTCAAGTTACAATAAAATGGCAAGTCGTGTACAACTCACAAGAATTAAAAGAAAATTTTAAGCAACTTTAGTTAAAGTAGATAAGAATTTACAAATATTCATTAACATCAAAAGGTATATCACATTAAAGATATTTTACTCATATATTTATATTTTAGAAGTGAAAATAAAATTGAAATGAAAAAGTAATTACATTTCAGTTAATTATGAAAGTTTAAACTTTATTACTTTTATGTAAATATTGCAATTAAAAAAAGCTTTATTCTCATTTTTAGATTATATAATACTTTTGTTAGACCATACTTGTTTTCATCTTTAAAAAATATTTCATTTAGAACAAAAGAAAGGTAACAACAATATAATAATTCAAATGAAAATACTCCAAATTAAAACTTTAAAAGTTTAATTCTATTTGATGAAACGTTACATATTGGGTTCTCAAATTAATAATCCTGCCTGATTTTAAGATGACAAGAATTTGTAGTAGTGAAAAGCAAAAGGATGACAGTAAATATATTTGATGAATTAATAAAACAAGTTGAATCTCACATTTAATGAAATATTTCTATAGGTCTGCTTAATATACAACCAATGAAGGTGATAAACAGATGCAACTTAGGATATAACTATACACAATAAATAATTAAGTTTTTTTTAATACACAATAAAACTCATTTTTTTTAACCATTAATGTCTGATTGTCAAACTGGAACTGCCAATCACAAAATATTTCTAATTTCTTTTTAAAAAATGCTTATTTAGAAAGGTTTTGTTCAAATGTTCTCATTCAAGATAATACTTCATTTTTGTTTTTTCAAAAGCAAAAAAAAGGTCACAAGAAAAATAAAGCTTTTATAAAGATTAATTCATATTGAAATAAAAATAAATGATATTAAGCCTAAGATACACCTAATATTGGATATGAAAAAGATGAAGAGAAAAGTAAAACTAAACAATTCTTTGTCACACAACATAAAAATAATTATGTATTAGGATGAATGTTTAGGTATTTGTACAAATTATTTTTATAGTTATATAAAAAAAAATTATTATTAAAAGATTATTACTTATTAAAAACTGCCAATTTATAACTAATATAAAAAATGAATATACAACACATTTTTACAACTAAGAAAAAAAATGTTATTAAGCACTATTTTGATTTTTCAAATTCCTCTGAGAAAAGTTTAATTTGAATCAGTTTGATATCAGGATATTATAAGAGATAATTTTGCACTTCTCCTTTCAACTAGTTGAACTATTAACTACAATGGTTCAACCACATGTAACAGGTTATACTATTAGTTTTTAGGAGCAAAAGCAATGATCATTTCCTTTGATAAATCAATTGAAATTGATGTAATTAAGTGGCATACCAACTTTAACAGAACTGATATACAGTATCTACCATTTTTAATTAAAAATACATGAATAATAATTATTTTCATATTAAAAAAAGTTTTCTTTTTAAAAGTAAAATTTTGATTTGTAGCAAGTACAACAGTAGATATGTTTTATCTAGCCAAAGAAACCTTGGAATTGTTTAACCTCATTTTAAAATAATAAAACTTTAATCCATACAATAAATTGGATCGCTAGGATTAACAAATTGGTGGCTAAAAATTGTATCTAAAAAAATAAAAATAAAATAAATAATTAATCACAGATTTTTAGATTATCACTTAAATTTTTTTCTCCCATATGGAGATAAGCAGTTATTTTTAAAGGGACAAGTATAGGAATAAAATTTACTAAATGTAAAATGAATTGTATCAATAAATGTGACCTAACAAATGAAGTAATAAGAAATATCGAATAGTCTAGTGTTTAATAGAATGTGTATAAAGTATTTAACATGCTAAGTTATATTTAGCTGACAAATCCTTATCAATTAATAGAAAAAAATAATTGAATACACACTATAAAAGGAAAAACCTCTATGATGTAATAATGTCAATGGTAGAATCAATTTGTTATACGTGCTTAGCTTTAAAAGAACAAAAAAAACTTAGACCAATTGATTGTCAGAAACAAATGGACATTGATGAACTATCTAAACCAGATTAGAATTCTCAGGCAAAAAAAGGGTTTGATATGAATTTTTAAGTTTTCTCTTTCACTGTTACCAACCAAAGAAGGAACAGTAAGCCTTTATTTACAAAAGTAATTACCATCATTATAAAATAAATTAATTTTATCATAGAGAAACTGACATTAAATGGAAGAAAAAAAAATTTTTAAATAAGAAACCTTGAGCAAAATGTTCAATTTTTTTGTAATTAACTTTTACAAAAAGAGGCTAAAGAAACAGTTTCATTGAACCAATGAAAATTCAAATATATAAAAAAAAATGAAGATGTCACTTAAAAACTGGATTGTGCAAAACTGATGATAGAGGTGGTGGTATTATCTTTTTTTTTTTTTTCTTTCTTCAGAACAAAAATATACATATTTATTTTTCCAATTTTATAGATGACATCACTAGCTAAAATTAAAATATCCTGAAATAATTTTCTGACATAAAAAAAAAGTTAACAGAATCAAAATGATTGTAAAACAATTTAAAATAAAGGATAAAAAAATGTTTTCTGTCAACAGGCAAGTAGATTTGATAATATTCCTTACAGTCTAAGAGAATTGAATGGGTAATCCTATTCCACTTAGCTAAAAATAACCAACATCAAACTGAAAAATCAGAAGAGATTTTTAATTAATTAACCAGTAAAAAAATCCTTTTGATAAATAAATCTTATTTTTTTTAAGAGATAAATAAAAAATCACAAGAAACACTACAAGCTTTTTGAAACATTCATTTGAAATAATAAGTGTTCTTAACAGATAAAATAAGTCTAAGACACATCTAACATGGGATATACAGAAAAGAGAAGAGGAAAATAAAACTAAACAATTCTATGTCAGATAACATAAAAATAATTATGTATTAGAACAATGTTTAAGTATCTATGCAAATTATTTTCACAATTATATTAAAAAAAAACAACTAATGATAATAATAATAAAATGCTGATTGTATGATGTTCTCATCATAATATTTTTAAATCAAATGTTACTAGGTATTTTCAATGATCCAGTAGCACTACTACCAGCTCATCAATTATTTTTAAATTATTTAACAAAAAAAAAAAATAAAATGATAGCTTTCAAGCAAGAGAGAGATCAAGCAAATCCCAAAACTCCCATTATTATATATTGTTTATCTATACAAATATATAACATGAAGAAAACTAAATGGACTCGGGATAGTTTGTTTATACCACATTAATTTTTAAGTAAAAAATAAAATAAAATGCAAAGCTGACAAATTACTAAACTAGGTTTTCTTTTCAGTATTAAGACATTTATGTTTTTAATTATAAATTTTTAAAGAATTTTAAAAGTGTGTAGCACCTAAATGCTCTATTTAAAATGATAAATATCTTTTAATATTACAAAGAGAAAGTGATAACCTGATGATATCTCATATGAAAGGAAAGCTCTTTTAGCAGCAAATTCAACTTTGTAGAACTTATTCTTACTGCATAAAATCTTAATGATGTAATAAGTATAGGATATGAAATAGCATTCAAAAACTATAGGAAGCAAAAAGAAAATGTTTTTATCCACAGTAAAAATAAAATAGAGTCTCATTCAGTATAAGAAGGGAGGAAATTCTTTGCCAATTTTAATTCTAAAGCAAAAATGAAAAAAATAAATAAAATAATGAGGTTGTTATCTCTTTATACAAAATTTCAGTTTTATATTTATGATTACTTGGACAATTTCAAAATGAAACAGTAAATCTACATTGCAATAAATAAATTCAAAAACAAGAACAATAAGAGCAAAATAAATCACCTAAAATGAGTTTTATTCTTGTAGACCATACTAAAATAATTTCAGGAAAAGTGCAAAATTCAAAACAATTAAAGAATGGTAATTCAAAGACATAATGCCAAAACCCTGCAAACAAAGGAGGATTAATAGGATTAATTTGTACTTTGAAGTAATTCTTGGTTCCAAAAAGTTAAAAGAAAGAGTTAACAGCTCAGAAATCAGGAAGTTGGGTTAAAAGTTTAATAAAAAAAGCTTTCTATTAGTTTATATAAACACATGCATATGTGTGAGCATAATTATTAAACTAAACACAAAAACATATAGTGAAGTGTCTTAAATGTACTTGGTATTATTTTTTTATAAAGGACAACAACAGTATGACTAAGACACTAAGTAAGTGAGAGAAAGAGAGAATAGTGATTGCTTTTAGGGATCAAATATGCACAGTTCTTTTATTTAGGTGAAAGGGAAGAAAAAGACAAATAGTTAAAAAAAAAAAAAAGGTCTATCATTAGATAGTACTATATTAAGAGTGATAAAAATAAGATGTAGTTCCCTACCAATACTTAAGAGACCCTTAAAAATATTTATCAAAACAAAGAGGAGTTTGAGACAAAGCCACAAAGAATATTTCCTCCACCCAAACAAAAAAATAAATAAATAAAATTAGACCATTATTTAAAGAAAGTGAAAAATTACTCTGCTTCCATCTTTTTATTGAAACAGAAAAAATGGTTTCTATGTATCAGATTTTTAAGAAGTTTTCATTGATACTAGTAATGACTTTGTGACAGTTCAAATGATATTAGCCACAGTTGATGGATTAATAGATTAATATTTTTATTTACAAGCAGATATGTATACATATTAGTACTTGTCATAAATATTTGAACAAACAGACAATTTACTTCTAAATTGATTGATTTTGTGAGTTAAAAAACAAAAACTTTATATATGATATGGGTCTGAATGCTAAACTTCATTTAAAAAATTTCATAAAATTGTTAAATGTAAAAAGTTCTAAAATCTTGTTCAGATTTGACCAAGCTTATATTGCTATTGTGAAGAATTGACAAAATTATAAGTTAATTTAGATACTACTCTACTCAAAATCTTTAATGACCCTGTCAGTAATTTGAGACAATAAAAACAGATTTTTTTTCCTTGTTCAAAATACTTATGAACAGTGTTTATTATAAGGTATTATTAATGTGGGCTATAGATAATATATATAAATGAAGGCCTTGTTATGTTAATTGCAATTTAACTCTCAGAATCAAATGATGAGAAGCAAAATGTTTGTTCAAATACTCATAAAAAGTATTGTATATGGTTGGGTTTGGTTTGTTTGTTTAATGGCATATTAACCTTCATGGCTTATTTAATGCCAAAGACATCCTTATAGAAAAACAGTAGCAGTAATTCTATTTAACCTATAGCTGGGGGGGGGGATAAGGGGGTTCATACTTTTCCCAAAGAATATTAATCCAAAAGTAAACCTGATATCATTACTGGAGTTGAAGCTTGCTTCCAATGATGTCACAGTCCAGCACATTAGCCGCCGTGCTACGGGGACTCCCTTATACCGCATTTTTTTTTCTTATATAAACAAATATCTGCATACAGTTTCCTTTAAAAACTAATAATGTAAATCAATGAATTTTCCTTTTAGATAAAAAAATCTTATATGTGGCCCCATACAAAAAGAGCCAAGTAAAAGCATCTGAAATTTCAAATTAGCAACATGACATAAGTATTGATAACTATTTTAAGTGAGTTTCAGCAACTAATTGCAGTTAATAGATCAAAAACTAGCATTTGATTTTACATAAGTCTTTAAAATTACTAAAGCATCATTTACTCAAAACGAATAGGAGTTTCATAAAATCTGACTCAATCACAGGAATCTTGAGCTTTCTTAACATCATAATACTTTGAATATAATAAACAATTGCTTAAATAAAAAAATTAGAAAATAATAAAAAGATAAGTGTTTTTAATGACACCGATAATAAATGGTGTTAATATAAAATCATGCAGTGTCTAGTAAGGGTTTTTTTTTTAGTTTCAATTCCCTGTTCAAATTTTTATATTGTTACAAATTTAGGAAAGCAATTATTTTTCTTTTTTGGTATTAAAAAAAAAAAAAAAAAGAGAAAGGCAAAACCATTCCAATGTTAAAGACAGCCAAATATGGTCAGGATGGTTAAGAAAGAAAGAAAGAAAAAAAAAGAAGGTTGCACATTTTTGTACAACACAAGAATTCCATTCTTAATTTTGTCAAACTTTGTATATTTTAAATTGAGAAAGTATTTTTTGATTTCCTGATAAGGTTTCTTCTTTTTATTACTATTCAAAATATTTGGGGTTAGGAGAATTTTAGTATTAGATGTTAGTAGAATGATCAAGTTGAAAAACACAATTATAAAGGGTAAATGGTTAGCATATAGTTTAGTCTGCTTACCAGCAGGTTGCGGATTTATACCAGAGACACCTAAAAATAAAGATGAAAAGAATATTAGATGACAAAATGTATAACACTTACACTACAGAGGCAAAAACTAACAGCATCTATGCAGTCAGACAAGATATTCATGTGATTGCACACACTGCAATGTTGAAAGTGAAAATCTTTCATTATAATAATAATACAAGATTTTAGAAACTTTTTTTTTTTTTTTTGCTCATATGCGCTAAGAAATATCTGAAAAAAATAATACACTAACTTATTGAGATGAAGAATTTTTTTTAAATTCAGAATTAAAAATAACTAACATAAAAAGTATAATTCCAATCCCAGAATGTAATTATATATAAAATCTTTGAGCTCTTAGTTTCTCAGATACTATGTACCTGTGCTCTCAAAGCAAAAATAAAAATTTTTAAAAAAATTAATAATAAAACACACAAAAACATTCAAATTTCACTCCAGGGCGCAAATGTCTTCTTATCACTACAATAAAAGATGGTCAATGATTGTCATATTTAGCCTTTCACTATTAATATCTAACAACAGTTCACTGTATATATTACTGGGAGGAATGCATAGCTTAACAGTAATCAGCAACTTGAGTTCAAATCTTGAACAAGGCTGTTTCTATTTCACTTCACACTAATGCAATTGAGAAAGGCATAAATCCATCTGCTCTTCCCTCAGCTATGGGGGGGGGGTAAATAGTAGGACAGATTAGACTCTTCAGCCTCAGTAAAATAACAGGTCTACAAGAAAAAAAAACACAACTCGGAATTCAAACCAACTTTACTCCACTTAAAAATTGTGTCATATTCTGTTCATGCAAAATGGTCAAACAGTGTATAGTAAAATATACAGCTCATTCTGATATATCAGGCTTATAGTTTTCAAAGACTAATTTGGAATTGAACTTTTATCTGTCCAATAGAATTTTAAAAAATGAATAGTTTTTGTTTTTATTGTAGTTAACTTTACATTCCTTATAATTTATCTATAATCTATTTTTTAAATAATCAATAGAATATTTGCTAAAAGTTCTTTTTAAGTTAGTGCTAATATTTTACAAAAGTGATGACTTGGTGACCTAATAAATAAAAATAAAGTTAAAAACCAAATACTTGATATTCAGAAAAAAAAAATCCATTTGAAAGATTATTTTAGGCTGGAAAAAAGTAAAAATCAATAACCTTCAAGCTAGTTGATATTCAATTAATAAAAAGTACAAAAATTTATTCATACTTTGATGAAACACTTAATGTGATAATGCAAATAAATAGGGAAATATTAATAAAACTATCCATAACTTGTTTGCTAGTAACTTTCATCTTTTCTAAGACTTAAATTCTCATTCTACATTGAAAAAGTTATCTAAAAAAAATACATCTACAAACTGATAGATAGTTTTAGAATGCTTTTAAAAACATATATATATATATATATATATATATATATATATATATATATATATACTATATATATACACAAAAAAAAATATTCAGTAGTTATTAATTCTTCATCTATTTTAATCACATTTATGAAGATTGTATTTTTTTCAAATCCATGAAACTTTTAGTAAGCTGATATGAGGAGGTGAGATAACCATTTGTTTTAAGTTTTATCATGCTCTACTGGCCAGTATTTGAAGACTTTCTTGATTTAAGAAAAACATTTTTATAACAACTTGTTCATTCACTATATATATATATATATAATTATTCTGTTAAAAGGTAGCTATAAAGAGAGTACTTAATATCTAAGGTATAGAATATATAAACAGTCTAACACAGAAATTAAAATTATATTTTGCGATAGTTTCACATTTTTAATCATCAAACAATTGTGACACGTTCAAACACAGAGAAAATATCCATGGATACGAATTGTTAATATCGCCAAAAAGAAGGGGTATTACACAATAGTATATTCTAAAAAATTACAATATGTACAACAATGATACATACTCCAATTTTTAAACACAGGAATGAGGGATACAATGTTTTTCATTCTATCATAACTTTAACAATGAAAATTTGCTAGCTTTATTGCCCAGTCAGTAAGAGTTAGAATACACTGATTGTATCCCCTGCAGAGGGGTAAGAACCCCCCCCTACTCCCTCAAAAATTAAACTGGTAATCTAAGTATGAAACTAAACTGTATCTGATAATAAGGCTGCAGTTTTGGAGAGTGTTTACTATCTCTTCATTGCCATTACTCCTCAGTCCACTCTGACCTGAACCGGTAGTACCTGTTAGGGTCCTATCTATGAATCAAATAGATCTTTTTAAAAATTATTCATATTTGATAGGACTGTGTGCAAAAAAAAAACTCTCTTAAGATATAACTCCACAAAAAATATTAATAGGAACATACAATGAATGCAATTCCCTAAACTCTAGGCATAAAATAACCCTAGACAAGTTGATATGCCATTAAAATTAATTTAACCCTTGCTTATCTTATTTTTTAGATAAAGATTGACAATCATTATTATTATCAATTTTTACTAAAATTTCTTCATCTTGGTTGGTCTTTTTTTGTTTATTTTTAATAGCAAGTCACTTAGGTTCTTCACTGTCTATGAGAGTGAAGAACAGTATTTATTGGAGACAACAATAAAAAATAATCTTTTGATGACATTTAAAGTGACATCCACTTTTACCAAAGAGAAACATGCTTTTTCCATACCAATTGCTACAATGTTATTACAGGTGT
Organism: Sepioteuthis lessoniana; assembly: GCA_963585895.1. Taxonomy (NCBI): domain Eukaryota; kingdom Metazoa; phylum Mollusca; class Cephalopoda; order Myopsida; family Loliginidae; genus Sepioteuthis; species Sepioteuthis lessoniana. The sequence continues at coordinate 113,241,938 of OY757914.1, read as the reverse complement.
CCAAATAAGACTTATAAACCTACCAATTACTCTGGTCTCCAATTTACTGACACTATGTTTGTTATTGTTGTTTTTATACACACTAACAGTGTTAATTGTATATTTTATTGATTTTTTTTTAGATAAAGCATTGTTAATCAATAGTAACTAGTATTTTTCTTTGTCATCTTAATTTTTCAATTGCTGTCATAGATATATTAACCTGAATGACTTTTAAAAAAGCAACCAAAATTAAAAATGTAGAACAAAAATTAATAAATACAAGTTAAAATTGGTAATGAATTTTTAAAAAGTTTTATACAATTTATTTTGATATTTTCTCTTTTTCAGTTTTATCTATAATGAAAATTCAGATTTGGCAGGATTACCTTGTGTTATGATTTATTAGCTAATATAACGAGATCATTGCTAGTGTAGCAAGTTCAATTCTCAATGAGCATCTTCACATAGTTGTGACTTAGTAAGTCAAGCTTAAGAAATGACAACAAACATTTGTGAAAATCTTATCAAACTTTTGTTAAAATATTAATTTTACAGTTCAGTATATTTCATTGAAATTTTATTTTCAAATGAACAAAGAATATTTAAAAAACAGACTTAACCAAACTTCCTAAAATAAAAAAATAAAAATAGGTTTTAATTTTTAAAAAGGACAAATTTATAACAATTTTTATAACAATTTAATAATTTTGGTTTGATTTATTTGTTTAATAGCATATCAACTCTGTATGGGTTATTTAATGCTAAAATTTTATTCATCTATAAATGAAACATTACACTGCAATCCTTTAATTTCTTAAATATTTCTATAAGATAATTATTTGTTCACACACAGTCACATAGTATCAAGAGTTTTTATCTAATACAAATATCTTGCACACTGTTATGGAGTTTCAAATATTCCTATCAAAAATAAATTTGACCTATAAATGGGACCCTAACAGGTACTACCACTCTTTTCGCAATTTTAAAAAGTACATTATTCTGTTTTTGTTGCTAGTGTAATGTAATATGGTAGGTCTAAGTTATAAAGAGAACTAAAGGCTAATTTCTGGGGAAGGAGAGAGAGAAGAAAAAGGGTAGGCATAGTCTACAGGGGCAGGCAGTTGACCTCTCAGTGACTTAGGCCAAAGCACCTGTGGATCCACCAGTTAAAGATGACTAGAAACCCCACCAAGTCCAAAATTTTCTGCGCAGGTGTGGAACCAGTGGAAAGGGATATTCTTCCCACTCACACCAGGCAGAAGAAAGAGGACTACTAGGTTTGAGGGAGTTGGCTAGAAGACATGAGGAGGTAAAGATGGACAATTAAACACTGGCCAAGAAGATGTAAAGTTAGACAGAGGTTTTAGCCCCTATTTTGGGGTGGGCTCCAAAAAGAAGCCACGCACCAGGTGCGAACCTGTGAAGACAGAAACTGGAGAACAAACATGCTAGTACAACAGAAAACCAGAAAAGAAAATTCAAGGTCTGCTCTCTCTTCCACCTCATGACATGTTGTTTCTCTTTGCCCAGCTGACATGGTAGACTCAACTTTCATGCTTTCTTTCTTTCTCCCACTGACTACTTACAAATTGTAGTAATGAATAAACCTTTGTGTAGTGAACTAGGACCGGGTTTAGTGCATTTGTTAACTTTTACCATGGTGGGGGTCACAACAGGGTTCAATTACTATTATAGACATAGCAAAACGGCTATCAATACATTCAAGCATGAAACACCTAAAGAAGGCTAAAGGTATATTGGCCAAACAATGTGATCATAATAATAAAGATAAGGTCAGTAGTCTGAATATCTAAATAATAAGAGATTATGGAACAAGCAAAATAAACCACCTCTAACCATAGACTAGTTTTCACCTAAAGATATTGATGCTTTGAATGATGGAGTTGTCAACCATGAGCTCTTTTCTAGAGATTTAATTCAAATAAATACTGGTCTAATTTCAACCATCTGAAGGCAGTAGTCAAATAAAAACATCCAGAATTACTTAAGAGAAAGGATATAATACTTAATCAGCATAGCACTGGACTGCAGGTTTCTTTGGTGGCCAAGGAAAAACTTGGAAGTTTTCATTCATTGGCCATATTTTCCACCTTTTGATCATTTATTCTGATCTTTAAAGAATTTTTTAAAATAAGGAAAAATTCAATTTCATATAAAAATACAAGAAGTTACTTAGACCAGTACTTTACTTAACTTTTTTTAAATTCTAGATAGTTGCCTAATAAAATATGAAATTTCTAGTTACCAGAAAATCAATTGACCCAAACAAGTTCTATATTGACTGATCTAGTATGGTTTATCAGTTTCTATATCATTAAATGATTTCAGAATTAACTTTGGAGGAAATTATTGTTTTACATAAACTGTAACAAGCAGATTAATCCAGAAACAATATGAGATTATAAATATACAAAAACTACATTTCTCTGGTGAATAGCCTAGAACAGGCAGCAAGCAGCAGTGGTGGTCTCTACATGAACTCAGATAAAACAGTCCATGTTTTAAACAAGATGGTGCCATCTCCTCGTAAAATGGTAAACCTCTGAAATTAGTAGACCAGTTGACATATCTCATCTACTGAAAGCAAAGTCAACATACACATGGGAAAGGCATGGACTATTGACAGGTTAACTATCACAGAGAAATCTGATCTTTCTGATAAAATAAAACAGGAATTCTTCCAAGTTGTAAATGTGTCAGAACTATTGTATGGCTGCACCACTCAAACTTTACCAAAACCCTGAAGAAAAATCTAGATGAAAATCACACAAGGATGTTTCATGCTGTTTTGAATAAATCCTGGAAGTAGCAAACTCTAAAGCAACAACTGTTTGGCCATTTACCTCCCATCTAACAATTCATCCAACTAAAACAAGCAAAACATATTAGGCACTGCTGGGGAAGAAAGGACAACTTCATAAGCAATGTTCTATAAATTCTTACACATAGACACACCAGTGTTGGCAGTCCAGAAAAAAACCTGCAGATGGGTGCTATCAAGAGGACTTGCCAAGAGCAAATAGGAACAGATGGCAAGAGAAAGTCAAGGAAATATTTGCTATCTGCATGCCTTGATGATGATGATAATGATGATGACATTACACACAAAAAAAATAATAACAGATTGTCAAAGAATTCCATAAACACAGAATCTGAAAAACAATTATAAAGTGTTTTCTAAAATTCCAAAATGAAGTAATATTATTCTACACATTTTTGAAGACTAGTATCTCAGTGTTTGTTATTTTTAGCACAATAGGCTAAGAGGGATGTTTCATCAAGTTCTTTTTAGGGAGTCATAGAGTATTTTTTTTTTGTTCATCTAAACTAGAACATTAATTTGATAAGTTGACAGAAAGAAGTACTAAATCAGATATAAACAATAAAACTTTAAAGTAAGACAAGAAAATTGATTGTAGGGTGGGGGAGGGTCAAGAAAAGAGAAATTCCTGAATAAGAAGAAACATTTCTCAGGTTTACCAAAAAGTTCTTCTGATAATACAATATGTAATATTGAATTCTGTGATTTTTAGTTAAGAGAGCAGAAAGTTCATTGTACAAAGAGATTTCAAAACAACCACCACCCACTCTCCAAATGCAACACGAGGATCAAAGTTATAAATAAAAGTAAGTTATTAAGCAAAGATGAAATAAAGCAACAACTATAATGATGCCAATACTAAAAACAAAATATTTTCAAGAGTAAAACAATATTGTAATCTATCATAATTAATTACTATAACAATTTAATCAAAAATTCATATTATCAAAGAACAATTTGGAATACTCTAAAATAACATGATACAGTTTTATTATAAATTACCACTCATAGCTAGCAGACATTACTTAACCCTTACTGCAGAGGAACTAAGTATACTTGGTTCTTGGCATGTTTACTTGAGACATGAGAACTAAGTTTACTGATTTTTAATAGTAGGGTACTTTCCAGAATTCCTTACATTTCATATAACATAGTATACACATTTTATTTTTACCATTCAATACAAAGAGTTTACATATAATTAGCATGCTACATCAACAGCTTGTAGAGTATATTTCTGAATTTAGGATAAAAAATTTCAATTTCAACCACAAACAACATGATGGAAGATAATTTCTTATTTGTACTTCAGTAATTCTGTTTCAGCCAGGGAATTTGAAAAGTTTAACCTTGAAAGATAGATCCATTATGATGTTGAGTTTAGTGACTATTTGTGTGCAATGATATGAAACTGTTTGTTTATATGTCAACCAAGGTCAATCTGAATACAATCAACAGGGAATATGAATCAAAAAACGTGTTTCAGTTATTTGTGTATATAACTTAGTTGTTTCGGTTTGATTTCTTTGTTTAATGGCTATCCTTTAAGAAGAACGTAACTGAAAGTGAACCTAATAACACAAATGGAGTTTGAACTCACTTCAAGACTACAATCCAGCACTTTAACCACAGCACCAGGCTACTCCCTCAATGAAACTTAGGATGTCAATTTCAGTCAATTTTAACAAATTAATTCAGTATCTGTGAGCTAATGCATTGCGAAAAGTTAAACAGTGCAATGACTCTTATAGAAAGATTAACATTAGACTTTAAAAAAATAAATTGCTTCATGAACAAGATATCTACATAAAAAGGATCTAAGATATCTCAAACCTGATATCCAAAAATATACAAAAAATTTATATTAGCCATGCTAATAATAATACTTATTCATTACTAAGAGAAAATATGCAGCTAATCAGTTATGATCTTTGGGTTTTATGGCATATCAACCTTTGTAGGTTATTTAATACCAAATCCATTTTTATATGAATAATCAGTTCTATTTCAAGCAATTCAGTTTAGCTTAAGTACGCAGTTTAGTTCTATTTGACCCATAGATAGGACCCTGTTGGTACAACCACTCCAGGCCAGAATGGGTCTGGGAGCAATGGCAATGAAGGGGTGCTCCACATTCCCCAAAGCTCCAGCATAACTGGAACTTCACCATCAAATTGTTTAGTGTCATAACCAGGACACTTGTTGGGAAGTGGGGGGGTCTTACCCCTCTGTAGAGGTGCAGTTGGTGTATTCTACAGCCCCAACTAATGGGCGACATGATTATGAGCATTTTGTTATATATTATAATAAAAGTCAATGAACAAAAATGAAATAACAAGTTCCTTATCATTAATATCCAGTACAATTAAAAGATTTACTTTTAAAGTGAGGAAAGACTGACACAGTCAAAAAAAACTATTTTCTCTTATCACAAATGTTAATGTAACTCTTAAGTTATTCTAAAATGATTTTCAAATTCTAACATTTTAATCATACAACTGATTATGAATTGATAGAATGTCATGATTAAAATATTTTACTTAAAATTACTTCAGATACAAGGCTTATTCAAATAATTAAAGGGAATATTTAAAAAAAAAAAAAAAAAAAAAAAAAAGGAAATTAACTTTTTTTTTATAAATGTAAACTCTATATTATTTGGAAATGGTTTATTGCAAGAATTATTTTCATCTCACAAAAATATTTGTTTTGGGGCTATTCAAAATGGCAGCAAATCAACTAGAGTCCTCCAGGCTTGCACAGAGATCTGTCATCAAATTTTTGGCTGCTGAGAAGTCCAAAACGTGAAATTCACAGAACAATATATGATGTGTATGGAAAAGCATTTTTAGTCAAAAATATCTTTACAAATGGACTAAACATGGGTTTACCCTTACAATCCAAAGTTGAAAAGACAGTCCATTAAGTGGAAACATTGAGACTCTGGTAAAAAAAAAAAAAAGAAGCAATATTCACCTTATTTATTGAATGACCTTCATACTTAAATATCTTGCTAAAAAAATAAAAATCCTAATCTTGTAAATATTGAAATTACTGGTCAAAGTTAAAGTGTATTTAACATTGCACTAAGTGTAATCAAAATAAGAATAGCCAAAGGTGATCTTTCAATTAGTCATTCATATTTAGACTATCAAAAAAGTAGCTATGATAAGATTATTTAAGAATAGACTGGCTTTTCTATCAAGGATCAAAATGTAGTACTTGTACACCCATTAAACATTTTTTTAAAACTAAGTGGGAGAGACATAAAATTCATATATGTGATATGTAATTTTCAATTTATGTAGATATTTTTTAAACAGTAATATCCAACTTTTGCCCATTTTTTTTTAATAACATATTTTCCTTTGGAAGTAAATAATGGAATGTAAAGTGGAAAATTTGTAAAGAAAAATTCATAACAAATCCAAGTAGAAGGAGAGATTTACTGAAAAGCAAAATCGACACTATAGCATTTCGGTTCTAATGAACCATCAATCAGGACTATGAGGGATGGTATTAGTAATGTTAAATCAACAATGGATGTGTAAAAATTGTAAAATATAAAAACCTAGGGAAAATTTGTATAACAAGAAAAAGTTGTCCGTTAGATTAATGAATCAGTGTTTGTTGTTTTAAATTATGTCATTTGACTTATTAGAAATATTGTGTAGAATTTATGTTCCGTTTGTTTATCAAGAAAGATTTCAAATCATTCCTTGTTTTTGACGAAATTCTAATCCTATAAGTCTGACTTTTTCAAATGTATGTGCCTCGGAAAATTTTAAATCACAAAAAGAAGTTTCAAGGCATGTAATCCAGGAAAATTTTCATAGGCACATACATTTGAAAAAGTCAGACTTATAGGATTAGAACTTCATCAAAAACAAGGAATGATTTGAAATCTTTCTTGATAAACAAACAGAACATAAATTCTACACAATATTTCTAATAAGTCAAATGACTTAATTTAAAATAAATGTTGATTCATTAATCAAACTGACTTTTTGATATCATAAACAGCCAAATTTTTCTTGTTACATAAATTTTCCCTAGGTTTTTATATTTTAAACTTTTTACACATCCATCATTGATTTAACATCACTAATATCATCCCTCATAGTCCTGATGATCCTTCATTAAAACCGAAACGCTATAGTGTCGACTTTGCTTCTCAATAAATCTCTCCTTCTACTTGGATTATCTTGTTATCAATTTTTCTTTACATATTTTCCTTTCTAAGTAAAAATATGAAAAGCCTTCAATTGGTTATTTTATTATTAAGTGTACTCTTAATATAAACTGAACAACTGCTCATCATAAATCAACAATGTAAATAAAGTATTCTATGTGCATGGTAATAATTCCTATCAACATTAACTACATTGTCAAATATACAAAACTAACAAGATCCTTTAGTAGAAAAGAATTGAATAAACTAGCATTATGTAAAGATGTTAAAGAATGAACAAGAGAAATCATTTAAGTATATCATTATCAATAGATTGGAATTCTCAAAGTAACAGATGGAAATATAGAAAATGATTAGGATAAGTTTTTCTCAGTTATTCAATCATAAAGACTGGCGTTAGAATTTATAAAACATTTTAGCTAATACAAAAAAAGAAAAGATTAATTATGAACTTTATAAAGGGATCATGAATGAAGAAAATGAGCACAGCAGTCCTATATAGGTTTGTACTTAGATATAAGATTTCAGTGTTACAAAAATAGGAAGGAAAAGCCAATAGAAAATAGAACAATTCTTGGAACTGGCATATACAAAATGAAAGAAAGAAACACATTAAATTTGTCTACAAAAATTAATAGTTTCTTTTGTTATTTTTACTTGTAGAGAAAACAAATGAGTATTTAATGTAAGAGAAAAATTGAATGAAAACATAGAAATATTTAACTGAAAAGAAGCAAAATCAAATATTTTATATGGATTGCTTATTAAACTTAAAGCTTTTTGACTAACTACATAAAGATAGATTTGTTTTTTTCTTTAAACACTTAGAAAATCAAATCTCTGAATGAGATATATATAAAAAATCATGATTCCTTATCAAGTCACGATGACAGTACAGAGTTCCCTAACTCTCTCACCATCCATTCCTCCTGGCATATATTTTAGGCTGCATCTTATGTCCATGTAATAGAGGAGCACCCACCCCAACACCTCAGTGTAGTAGCTATTTGAAAGGGAGCCTTCGGGTTACCCTTGACTATGGTTGCCAAGTTTACTTACTTATGTTGATACAGAGTTGATGTAAATCTCTGCTGGTCAGCGCACAATGACATGTCCATGTGTAGGAGTCCATAAGAGAAAGTCGCTTATGAGTTTGTCCTTGCTTCTTCAGCAATGCCCCATATGTCTTGTTTGTCTTCCTAGAATGATTTGGGAAATGGCAGGCAGAAGACTGTACAGCTGCTGTTTTGTGGGGTGTTGCTTCCAAGATTTGTTCAAGACAGCATGTAGCATTCTTTTGTAGTTCCCATCAAGCTTGTGCTCAATGAGTTTTTTTAAGCGTCCATGTGGTGTATCTATGTAGTAGTATGAACACAGCTACAGCTTGGAAGAAATCCCATTTTATTTTATCAGATAGATTAGATTGCCATATAATCAATAGCCTGTCAATAGTACTCCACACCTTCACTAAACATATGTTGATATCACTTTCAGTAGATGAGATGTTGCTACCAAGGTATGTGAACTGCTCATTTTAGAGGCATGCCACTTAAAGTGAAAATGGTTACTTTTTGTTTAAAACCCATGAACTCCGTTCTATTGGCATTCACATAGAGACCAATGTCTCCTGCTGTTTGCTCTAGGCTATACAGTAGGGATTCTGCTTGGGCTGGTGAATTTGTCAGAAGTGCTAAGTCATCTGCATAGTCTGTGCCTATTATAGTTTTTTGCAGGATATCATCTGCTTTCTGTCTTTTTCAATGTGAAACCAGTTTCTCTTATTAGATCTACAGATGCTGAAAGTAAATAATCTAGGCAGAGTATAAACAAATATTGGGCTAATGTATCTCTTTGCAAGACTCCAGCAACAATGTCAAAAAGTCAGGGATTCTATCAGATTAGTGAACTATTGCTTTCATGTTTATGTAGAGCATCATTATAGCAGTAACAGTTTCTTTGGGAGAGACCTTATGCTCGTAGTATTTGTTCTATTTTCCCGCTGTCTATGGAATCAAATGCTTTGGAGAAGTCTACAAACAATAGTGTTGCCGAGGGTTTTTTTTGCATGTATTCCTTTGCCATTTCAACAGATAGTCAGAATCTGTGAGGCTGTGGACTAATTCCTTTCAAAGCCGTTCTGATTTTTCCTAAGAATTTTTTTCATTTTACATTGAATACAATTGAGAAGTAGGGTATTATAAACTTTAGCACTTATAGCAATGATTCTTAGTGATTCTGAGATTGCCTTTTCTGAAGAGGAGAAGGATACAACCTTTCATCATTTCTCTGCTGAGTTTTGTTTATAGATTGCATTGCATAATTAAAAAAGCATGTCATCAAATTTTCTTATCTTCCAAACTTCAGGGTGTATTTCATCAACGCCTGCAACTTTTCTGCTTTTAATTTTTTCAAGTCTCAAATTCTTCCTCCATAAACTGTCCTAGTGTGACATCTAGTTAGTTATTAATAATTTTTTTGATAGGTTTGTCAGTGATTTCAGGAGGGTTTCTGAGCAGATTCTTGAAATGTTCTTTCCATTTGTGAAGTATTTCTTCTTGGTTGCAGCTTTTAGTTTTGCTTTCAAGGTACTCTTCCTTCTGTCATGCTATTTATGATTCCTATCTTTTACAGAATTTCTAATTTTATTGATATGGCCTAGAAAGTATTTTAATTGTCCTTTTTTGTTTGTGGTGATTAGTGCTCTCTGAGCTTTCTCAAGTTTCTGACATTTGTTGGGTTTCTTTTTTCAAATGAGGACACTTTTTTTTAAGTTATTTTATTTCTTCCTAACTACTAATGACTCCCATGGGACTCTACATTTCACTCTAGGTTTCATTTGTATGCATTTAGCTGTTGCTTTCATGTAAACAATAACAAAGTTTTCATATTCATCGTTCAGACTATGTCTTTCAGGTATTTCCTGAAGAGTATCAAATTTTTTTTTTTTTTTATAGTTACCATATATTTATTGCTTATATCTCTGTTGGAAGTGAAGAACTGTCATAATGTCTGGTTTTGACTGCTTCATTCTTATTTCTGTGTACACTCGGGTATATCTTTGCTGAGATGATTCTGTGATAAGAAGATACTCCTTCAAAAGAGGAGTATGGCTCATAGTTTAGAACACTATTTATCCATTTCTGTGTACACTCAGGTATATCTTTGCCGAGATGATACTGTGATAAGATACTCCTTCAAAAGGGGAGTATGTCTCATAGTTCAGAGTACTATTTATCCATTTCTTGTTTATGAATATATAATCTAGTTGTAGTTTAGCTTTATTTGGATAGGTATAGGTCCATAGTTTTCCCTCCTTTTTTCGGAATTTAGTGTTTAGGCATAAAAGAATGTTGTTGTTGAGTGAAAAATCTGCTAGGCAAATTGTGTTAACAAAATTTATTATTTTCATCTTTGCCTAGTTGAACATTCATGTCTCCACCAATCATTAGAACATAGTGTTTAGGAATATATCAAACAAGAGAAGATGCTCCATTTTAGAAAGTTGTGATATCCTAGTTCATCACTGATATTGGTTGAGACTGTAGCAAGAGACACTCGTTGTGCAGGGGTTACCATTAAATGTAGCGCACAAAATTACTGTTAGGGTTCTCTGTATGCTATTCAGTGATTTTAAGGTACAAGGACTGAGAAGCATTCCTATACCTCCTATGGAGGCATTGGCTGAGTTTTTCCATGCAAATAACAAGACAAATGTCCAACCATTACTAGCATCATGGTATTCTAATTCTAGTTCACGATGGTAATATCTATGTTCATGCACGCATATAATGTTTACATTGTGCTCAACTGCAGATGCTGTAAGCTCAGGTAGTTGGTTTATTGTGCTGAAATTTCAAACATTAAAAATTGCTTTGTCAATAATGTTTTTGCATCTAAGTTGAGTTTGGGCTCGGCAGCTGATTTTTCAAACACTGGAGACAGAGCTCCAACTTTAGCAGAATATGCCCTTTGTTTATTTGTGTGAAGGGCAATGTAATTGGGATTAGAGTCATGGTATTCTTTCATTGGCTGTGTTTTTTCTCATCAATACATGCCACCTTTAGAAATGAATTACAGTAGTTACCTGACTGAACTATTTATTCTAGACATTAACCAATGAAGTTCTTTTACCCCGAATCTGGTGAAGTGCACCACAGATCCAACTTTGGATTCATCTGCCTAATTTCACATCCACCATGTTGCATCCTATGGTCACCTATGCTAAACGTTAGAGTGGCTTATAAAATACTCTCCTCCCACAGAGACTTTTATCTAATGACAAGCCAGGATTGGATACTGAAGTGGTTATGGAGGCAAAGAAAAAAAACAGTCCCCCCTTTATTTTCTTAGTAAAAGTTAAACTATATATATATATATATATATATATATATATATATATATATATATACACACACACAGTCCTGGTCAAGATTATTGGAACCCATGAAATTTCACTACATAATGAAAAAATAAATCTCGTGACAACTCATTGATAAAGAACTGCAAGTTTATATAATATGGTTATTTTACTTTTATTTCTGAAGATGTAGTAAAAAAAATTAAAAAGGTGCCAATAATGGTGACCAGGACTATATATATATATATATATATATATATATATATATATATATATATATATATATATATAAAAACCACCTAAAGATTTTTTTGAAAAAATGTAAATTCATACTGAAAGGTATTTTGTTTGATAAACTTAATTTACCAACCAAATTTATCAAACAAAACAGTTCACAAAATATCACATAATAAAAGTTTGGAAAATTCAATCAAAATTCCAATATTCCAATAGAAATACTTCAAGTTGTACAATACAAAACTAACAAAAAAAAAACAAATTTAAATAAAATAAAAATGTTTTTAACTAAATTAATCAATAATTCTGAAATAGTGAAAACATTGTTGAACTCATTACAGCCAAAATTTGGGTCAGTTTAAGGTTTTTGATCGTTACTGTTTTTACTTTTGCATTTTGTCTGAGCAATGTTAATTATCAGTTATTACAATTTGGATTTTATGTTGAAACAAGAAAAAAAATATTAACAGACCAACAAGTATTAAAGTTTCAAAAACAAAAATTGTGACTAACAGTTTACAAGCAATTATCCTTATTATTATAACAACTTTAACAAAATCATGACAGTTATGTTACACAATAGATGAAATTGCTGATGTTTTAGTCTTGCTGTGTCAATAAACACCAGCTGGCAATTCTTATTCATAACAAATTCACTATAAATAATTTCAGTAAAATGATTTGGTTAATATTAAAAAAAATAAACAATCAAAAAATAATACAAGCAATAAAGAGGGTTTTTTTATTTGAAATAAAGTAAATTTCATTTTAATTATTAAATTTAAGGAATGAGTGGTCTGAAACAACAAACAAAAAATAAGTGTAGATACTTCAAATATTCTTTTAAAAAAGAATTATAAAAATTTTGATGAAATATAACCAGTTTTTTTGTTTTTTTTACTAGAATAAAGTGTTCAAATTCAATAAGGCATGAGAGAAGATAGCATATAAAAGATCAAGTGTGCAGTTATAAAGGATATATATATATATATATATATATATATATATATATATATATATATATATATATTCGTAACTATGTAAAAAGGAAGAAAAATATGTTTGATGGTTTGTTTATTTGCCAATAAGTTTCAACTTCAATCTATTTTGAATGCAAAAGTTTTTCATCACAATTATTTTAGTATGAGAAATAATTATGATAGATAAATTTTGTTTCAATTCAAAGTCTTCATCAGAACTTGTAGATCTTCCTATGTGAAAAAATGGATTAATACTGGTTGATATGTTCAAATCGCATCATGTCTTGTGATAGAATTTTTTGGAAAAGTAAATGGCGTCTTGTGTTTTGAGAAACGGATTTGTGACATTTCATTGTTTTGAATATTTAGAGAAAGGGGAGCTAATCTTTTGTGTGAATTTTGAATTCTTTTAATATTATTTTACCTATAGATGGTGAAATTTTGAAAAACCTTGTCGTTGTGGTATTGTGTTGTGGTGTTTTATGGAACAGGCTTCAATTATTCTTCTTTTATTTTTGTCCTGAATGAAGGCAAATATGGCAGAATTTTGAAAGTCAAAAGTGTGGTTAGTTAAAATGTGATGAGAAACTAAAGAGTTTGTTGTCTTATCAGTTTTAAAATCTTTTTTATGTTCATAGATTCTTTTGTTTAAATTTCTGCTTGTTTCTCCAATGTAAAATTTATTGCAATTTTGACAGCAGATTTTGTAAACACCTGCATTGGACAAGGAATCTGTGTTTCTGGAGTTGTTCTTTACTATTTGTTTTGTTTTTGTTGTGCGGGTAGTGATTTTTATGCCTACATGATTTAATCAGGGTGGTAGTGGAATTTTGGGGTAAAATTATGTGTCTCTTTAAATGGTTGGTATTTGGGTAGGGTTTATTTATATTCATATTGTGGGATGTACGTTTGTGGATCTTTATGGCTTTTGATTTGTCATGGTGAATGAAAGATTCAGGATATTGTAGTTTGGAAAAAGAGTTATGGATGTGTTCAAATTCTTTGTTTAGATATTTGGGGGAGCAGATTCTAAGGGCTCTCAGGAAAAACAACCTATGAGAATGCTTTTTTTTTGTTTTATTGCTGTAGTTTGAATAAAAATGTATGTAGTCATTTTTGTTGTTTATCTTGTTGCAAACTTTGAATTCTAATCTATTATTGTTGTTGTTGTTGTTTATTAGTAAGATGTCCAGGAAAGATAAGGAATTATTTTTCTCAAGTTCGTATGTGAAATGAATGCTAGGTTCAACTTGAGTTTTTGTACGATTTGATGAATATTATGTTCTTTGGGATAAATGATTAAAATGTTGTCAATGTATCTAAAGTATTGGATATCATTAGGTATTTTGAAGCCCTTAAATTCGGATTAAAATTTGCAACAGGATTATGAAAAAAACATGAACTACTTGACATCATAAACACAAACTATACACACATTGACGCAAATTTCAACAGACGATTCATACAAGGCTTAATCGCATACATCACCAACCACCACACACCCACACAAAATCTACCAAGAAGATACATTGAAACAACATGGAAAATAAAAGACACAGATAATGGGAGAGGTTTTTGGATTTTTTTCAAGGTGGATTTTCAGTTGGTGGATACATTTTTTAACAGGTATGTTTGTATATAAAGATTGAATATCAAGACTAGCTATGAGTTTATTTTCTATTTATGTGTTTCTGATTTCGTTAAGGAAGTCACCAGAATTTTTTAATGGGAAGGGTTAATTGTGCCTAATAGAAGTGTTAATATTTAGGTTATGTGTTTTGCAATGTTATGGAGGTCGGTGTTTACACCAGAGATTATTGGGCATAGAGGGATGTAATTTTTATGTAATTTTAGGCCTTGCTAATAGGGTACTCAATGAGACTTGAACTAACTCGGGTTGGCAGTTTGACAAAAGCAACAAGCTGGAAACATACACATATGTAAGAACAAAATAAATAAATAAATAAATTCAAAAAATACAAATCTCTTTGTGGACCAACCTATTTTAATATATAAGTAAAATTCTTATGTCTGTTAGGTTTGGTTTCTTTATTTAATGTCATATCAACCTTCATGCTGTTAGATATGTATATACACATAATATCCCATTGGCATAATGGTCAGAGTGGTCTGGGAGGCTGGGGTTCAATCTCAGGTTGAGTCATACCAAAGACTAAAAAAATGCTACTTGATGTCTTCTTGCTTGAGACTCAGCATTACAAGGTATCAAGGGTAAGTGGAGCAATCCAGTGAAAGGAGTAGTGCCCTCCCCTACATCTTGTAGCTATTGAAAAGGGAACCAGTAGGTGGCCCTTGATGACTGGCCAATTTACATATACATACACACACACACATATATATATTTATATATATATACACACACAAACACAAGTGTGTGAGTGTGTGTTCAGTACATCACAGACATCTTCATTAGAAAATAAAGCACTTTCCATCCCAATTTGCAATTCAATGATCATTTTTTTGTGGGTGGGGGGGCTGTTCATTCATGCTGAATACTTTATTTTTTCAAATCATCTAAATTCACAATATAACAGAGGTAACTATAAAAGGCTAATTAAAATACTTCACTCCTTACTTGATAAAAGCATCAGTATCATCATACAAGAATGGAAATCCTATAGGTTCAGGGATCTTCTAGTAAAATGATAAAAATCAGATTTGTTTACAAACTTGAATGAAAAAATTCTCCATATTTGAGGACATTATAATACAATATTCATTTTTATATATCAAATAAATACATACTCTTTAATACTTACCTGGTTTTCGAGAGCTCACCTGGCATTCATACCAGGTGGATGGTTTAAAGTTAATTGCCTGGTCCCAGGTGCCTTTGCCCCCAGGTAATCCCTGTTTAGTAAGGCTGAATTAATTGCTCATCACCTAAGGCACCCCTAAAAGGAAATGCCAAGGGACCAAGCATTTTTTGTAAATGGCCACACCCAGTCTCATATGTGCAACCCCCCCACCACCCCCACCAATAAAATGAGCTTGTGTCAAATCTAACTTGGTAGAAAGTTAGATAAATCACTACTCTTTAATAAAACTACATCATTGATAATCAAAAATTAAATAAAAATTCAACTATTTTTGTCTTAAACATTTCCACAAAGGAACAAAATTTTAAAATGAACACATTTCTAAAAAAAAAAAAAAAGAAATTTGAGAAGAAACTATTTCTAAATTAACAAAATTTTAATAAAACTAATAAGTTTTATATTTAATTTTCATCTGCAAATGATCCAATGCCTTCTTGATTCACTTAAATAAACATCATCACATTGCAAAGTTTTGACAAAAATGTGAACTGGCTGTATATTTGTCAGGGAATTAATTTAATCCTCACTGTGAGCCCCACAAATGCTACTTTCATCATCAAGACATGCTGATAGCATGGATTCCCTTCGACTCTCACTTGCCATTCATTCCTATCACTCATTACTCTTAGCAAATCCTCCAGAGAGCATTCAGTATCTGTATAAAGCTGATGAATTTAAGTTCTTGCTGGCCGGCCAACGCTGCTAAGTCCATGTGTAAGAATGCACAGGAGAATGTCACTTATGAGTTTGTCCCTGCCTTTTTAGCACTTCCCAGCATGTCTTGTTCCTCTTACTTGGATGTTTTTAAGATTGGGAGTAAGTGGTTGTACAGCTGCTGTTTTGTAGGATGCTGCTTCCAGGATTTATTCAAAACAGCATGCAATATCCTTCTGTAATTCCAATCTAGATTTTCCTCAAGTGCTTCATTAACATCCAAGTAGTGCAACTATACAATAGTATTGACACAGCTACAGCTTGGAAGAATTCCTGTTTTATTTTATCAAAGAGATCAGATTTCTATAAAGTCATAAAACTGTCACAATAGTCTATGCCTTTCTTATGCATATGTTAACATGACTATTTTCAGTAGATAAGATACTGCTACTAAAATATGAGGTCTACTAATTTTAGAGGTTTGCCATTAAATGAGGAGATGGCATTATCTTGTTTAAAACAAGAATTAATCAAAATAGGCATCAGCAGTGACTTAGGTAATTAAATCATTTTGGATTGACCAAGTTTTAATATAAATAAGGGATTACTACCAAGGGGAAAAAAAATAATCACCTCTTTATTAAGCAATCAGACTTTGTCTGAGGTTTTTTGTTTATTTATACATTTGACAAGTAAATATAATAATATTGCCTTTGTCTCACAAATGATTGCTCAGTTATCTCAACATACCTTAGAAATATTTCTGTAAAATTTTTACCTCAAACATTTTCATTCTTATTATTGTTTTGCTGTGAGAAAAACAACAATAAAAGTAAAACTAGTAATCTCTCTCTCATTATATATATATATATAGGGAAAGAGAGAGAAAGAAAGAAAGAGAGAGAGATAAGTTGTCAGTAAATTTGTTTGTTTACTTAAATGTGTTATCCTGAAACAAACCAATTATACAAAATTACTAATTTTGAACTGGTATGATTTAAAAGCAAACTGATAAAGCAACAGTAAAACATTGTAACCAGTAGGCTACAAGAACACTTACAAATGTCGATGATAAAATAGATCATTTCTATCACATTGCTTTTAGAAAGTTTGGTTAAATGTTGGTAAATAATTATTTGAATAAGAAACATTAATTAAAATTTCAATTAAATTCTTTTCTCATCCAAAGGTTTATTAGATAATTTTTTAAAATAGGGCATTTTCAAGATTTAAAAAAATAAAAATATAAAAATCTTCAGTCTCATCAATTTTTTCTTTCAAATAATTACCTTTTCCAATCAAATAAGCTTTTAAAATAAATGGCAGATTTTTTTAAATAATTTCATGATTAAAGTTTTCTACAAAACCTTGTATTTAAAAATTCATCAATAAAATTGTTTCAAATTCAAAATAATTCAAATGTTATAAAACCAAAGTTTCTTAAAGAATAGACAGCAGAGGAATTAACAGATGCATGTCTAAATAAGATAATTTTCAAAGGGTACTGTGTTAGTGAATAAATAATAATGAAAACATTTCATTAAAAAACTTAAAACTAAATAACACTACTATTATAAGGTGACAAAAGAGTTGGGGGTTCTACTAAGTCTCTATATAATATGAAGTCTTTTGTAGTTGAAGTGTTAATGATGTCATGTATGATAAACTTTCAAAAAGGTGAGATGAGAGTTCAAAATTTATTTATTTATACAGTTTTTCATGATTTTCTCTGGTGGTTAAATGCTGTGATAAAAATTCAAAAATAATAAGACCCAGTAAAGTTTTGATAAAATAATAATGCTTAAGAATTGTTTGTAGCCTCTTCACTTATTGAAAATAGACCAAATATATTAACAGATGATTTGAGAACACGTGACTTGCATGTTTCAACTGTTGCATTATCGGGACTTTTTTTCTTTTCATTTTTTTTTTTTTTTTTTTAAATCAAACCCCTTTTTTCAATTTAGGTGAGTAGATTATTCTTATTCTGCTGTACCTGTTTAGAAGATATCTTGTATGAATTAATTTTTCCTAGTTAATTTATCCTATGGGCCTAAGTTCAGTGTATCCAGGACACTAAACAGTATCCAATGGTAAGACTTCACCTCTAAAGAGAGTAGTTAATACTTCATTGTTATTAATCCCAGATCCATCCTGTCCCAGAATGGTAACACCTGTTAGGATCTGATCTATTTACTTTGGTTTCTTTATTTAATGGCATATCAACCTTCATGGGTTATTCAATGCCAAATCCATCCTTATAGAAAAAGAGTAGTGGTACTATCTAACCCATAGCCAGGGAAGGATGAAGAGATTCATACCTTTCCCAAGGGTATTAGTCTGAAAGTGAATGCAATAAGGCAAATGGAGCATATTAGCCACTAAGCCATGAGGCCTCCCACCTCCGTTGGATCAATTAAATTGTAATTTTTGCATTATTATCACAACATTCTTTAACTACCAAAGAAAACCCTGCAAAAATGTAAAAAAGTTTAGAACTCACACATCACCTTTTGAAAGCTTACCTTTTATGGATACTATCTTAAGCACTTCAGCTAAAAAAAATCTTCATTCTGTGTAGACTTACTGCCACTCACAAATCTTAGTTTCTTTTATGTCATCTTTATACTAAAAGTTCACTATTGTTTTTAACATTATCTCAAACACTGG
Source organism: Sepioteuthis lessoniana (assembly GCA_963585895.1). Lineage (NCBI taxonomy): Eukaryota > Metazoa > Mollusca > Cephalopoda > Myopsida > Loliginidae > Sepioteuthis > Sepioteuthis lessoniana. Next base: position 113,223,181 of record OY757914.1, on the reverse strand, counting down.
TTTCTATGTTTAAACTAAATACATAATATTCTAAAATTCACATAAAAAAATAATATTTGGAAATAAAATGCATCACATTGCAGAGTTACCTGCAAAGTGGTTAACATATTCTATAAGATGATGTTTGTGATTTTACTATAAGAATTGAATGTTATTACAAAACTGGAACATCACTAATCCTCTCTCACTTACAATTGCAGATTTATAGCATCAGAAAATGAAGTTAACAAATATTAAGGAAAAAAACAGCACATTTATCATTTCATATCAAACTAAAAAAAACAGAAGAATTAATCTGTTCAAACCAAATGTTTTCAATGTTATTTATTTCATTTGCCCTCCCCTACACCTTGGTGTAGTAGCTATCGAAAAGGGAGCCTTCGGGTCACCCTCGACTATGGTCGCTAACTTATTTCATTTCTCTATATATAAAGTTGCTAAGTCAATCTATTCTGGTCTAGAATCTACATAAAACTGTCAACTAAACTGCTTCTTCCCAAATCAAACAAATTTCTAACTATACTGTGATATAACTTGACCAAAAAGTAATGATTTTTTTGACAAATGAAGTTAGCTAAATTTGCATATTTTACTTTAAAAATTGGTTATAATACAAAATTGAAATAAAAAAAAATGAAAAAGTCAAATTGAAAATGAATAACTGTCTTATTAATCATTTTTATTCTTGTTTTCATAATTAGTATCTTTTTGTTTTTAAATAAGTGATCATTATATTGATAGCTTTTATAATTATTCTTGGTTGTGAAGGTTTATAAAGTTTGACCTTTTAGCAAAATGGCAACATTAACCTTAATGTAAATCAAACCATTCACCTAAAAAGTTAATTTTTCTTGAAAAATAAGATAAATATATATTACCTATAAAGTGGAACTACTAACTTCACAAAACTAAGTCTTTCATTTCTCCATTCAAGTGTTTGTTTGTTTTTTTAGGCTGTATTAATTTTTGTTAGGTATATGTGTTATGAGGTATTTATATATCTTAGAATATTATAATTTTAATTTTTGCAATTATTATTCATGTAATGTAGAATTTCTATGGGTATTTTTTTCTTAGATTCAGTACCAATTTCTCATATAAGTAAAGATACTCTCTTAACATACTATAGTTTTAGGGTGGATAATCTCCCTGTGTGTTGAACCCGGGATTGAACCAGCAACCTTTAGATTTCAGTCTAAAGTGCTTGTTACACCACTTCCCTCTTTGCATTCCTCCTCCACTGTGCTGAAACCCGGGATTGAACCAGCGACCTTTAGATTTCAGTCTAAAGTACTTGTTACACCACTTCCCTCTTTGCGTTCCTCCTCCTCTCTCTCTCGCTCTCCTTTTCACTCTCTCCGTGCTTCTTCCTTCGTTTCTCTTCCACTTTCTTTTCTGCTTCTCGCCGAGAAAAAGTCGCCCCAAAGAGAAAAACGAGTCAGTTTTTATTTACGTCACTTTACCCATAATCCATTTCCTTAGCCTATAAAAATTCTGGTCAGGGGCCTCCTCTCTTTTTTCCTCTAATGGGCTGAAGGTGAATTATTGAAACAGTGGTGAGTATTTTTCTTTTCTTTTCTTTGTATCAGATCACTGACCTGCACGCCAGACACAAACGAACCCTCTTTTGTTGAGAGCTGCCGTTAGTCTCACTTTCATGTCCACACTCACCGCTGGTCTCAAATTCATACATGTGGCATGGCGGACGTGGTCGTTTGTTGCGGGCACTCCTACAAAGGGGGATTGTCTAGACTTCTTCATCTGAGCTCTCTGAAGTGCCATCGGAACTATCGGCATCAGCGTCGGGGTTCGCGGTCGGATCATCAGGCACGCGGGGCATAGGTCAGATCCACAGTTCATCGTTGGATGATTCACCACTGCCGCTACTCGCCAACGGATTCGTGTTTAGGAAGGGCCGGATGTCCCTCACATGGTGTGAAGTGCCATCGACCAGTACGGCCTGCTCACTGACGATGCCGGTGATTTGTCCCCTTCGAAAACGGGTGGTGCACCGGCTATTGGGAGGCTTCACCCAGACGGTGTCCCCTAACTCATACGGCCCTCTTGTTCCCTGCCGATCAGGCAGACGCGCGTCAATGCCCTTGATGCGCACTCGGTACCGATGGATTGCATTGGCGGGTGTGCTCGCAGCAGTCACAGTATCCTTTGGCATTGTATTATATCTATAGACTGCTTCCGCGATCGTGCACGCCTTCCTAGCCGCAATCCTCTTCACGCTTCGGTGGCACCGCTCTGCATTGCCGTTGCCACTCGGCACATATGCACATCGGTGTCTGAGCCTGATCCCCCACTCTTCTACGAAACGCATAAACTCCATGCTGCAGAAGGCTGTGTCATTGTCCGTGAGGATCTCTTCGGGCGGACCCCTTTCGTAAAATATGGACTCCAATTCACGGATGACACTGGAGGAGTCCCATCTTACTAACGGGCACCAAATCGCAAACCTCGTTGGTCCACAATCTATTAGTGTGAGGAAGTGCTGGCTGCCATAATGGGTTACGTCCATACCCAGTCGGCTCCAAGTCGTGTCTGTTCCCAGCCGACCCTCCTGCCATCTATCCGGGGCGGGGTCAATTGACTGGCATGTTTGGCATTCCTTGACCACCACTCTCACTGCACTTTTTGACACTGACGGATTGGTCAATTGCACAAAATAGTATCTCCGTCTCACTCCGGGGTGCCCACTGTCGTGGTGTATCTCCCTGATCTTGTCCGCCGCCTCAACAGAGGCAGCACATAGTAACGGTACTGGCCCAGCTTCTTTCTTCATGGCATCATACCATCTCTGTGGCACTCGAGTGAGCCTATCAGCGAGGTTGCAGTTTGAGGTGACAAGTACCGTATCCACAGACAGATTGTACTCCGTCACCAGCTTTCTTATGGTCTCCAGCCTCCGTCTGATCAGCATCTCGCTGGCCGCCTTGGTGCGCACCCTGGCCTTGCCTGTCAGTGTGTCCGATATCCAGTGGTATACACATAGCAAATCAGTGTGTATGCGTAATTTCCTGACTTTCCACTGGAGTGCCAGGTTGACGCCTTTCCTCACCGCATCGAGCTCTGCCAGGTTGATGTGAGCAGCGTCATTCGTCGGTCGCAACCAGCAGGCGTCCTCAATCGCAGCTCCATCCTTCTCCAACAGCACACCAATCGCCAGATAGCTCGTATCCACCCACACGTTCAGTTCGTCTCCCTGTACGCACCAATCTCCTTTTGCGGGGTCATCCTACTTTACCCTTGCGATGGTCTCCTTCACCATGCGAACCAACAGATCGTCCGTTGTTTCGTCGTCCCAGCCTTTGGTGACTGCACTTGCTCTCCTTTTTATGGTGTCTGTTGCCGCACAAGTCCATCCACACACTGGTAGGTGCCCTACAAGTTTTCCACACAGGGAGAAGACAGCTCGTCTCGTGAAGACATCGGGTACTTCAGGAACTGCAGTTCCGCGCCCCCACTTCAAGGTCCCCCGCTCCTGTCGAACGTTCAGGCCCAAGACACGGGCGCCATCCTCCAAATATTCTGGGTCCTTGCAGATCAGACCAAACTCGGCCAGTTGGGACCTTACGCGTGATGACGACACAAAGTCTTTGTTCACGTATATGTCATCAAGGTACGCCAATGTCCCCTCTTTTATTGTTTCTTGCTGTGACAACACAGCGTTGACGATGGTCTTCATTATTTGGGGTGCCACGTTCAGCCCGAAGCCCAGTCTGGTAAGGCAGTACCTTCTGCCGGCAAATACCACCGTCTGAAACGGCCACATCGTCTCACTGACCCGGACCTGCAGGTACGCTTTTCTTAGATCCAGCAGGGACACATTGGAACCCAGCTGGCGCCATTCTTGTAGCTTGCTGGCACAGACGTCAGCATCTGCCATGAATGCATCAACATGCGCGTTTAGTTCGCGGTAGTCCATCACTGGCCTCACTTTTGCTTTGTTGTGCTGAGCAACCGCCATCAGCGGGATCAAACCTTTGGGAGGTCCAAGTTTCTTATAGGGGTAAGGAATTAACCAGCCATCCTTAATCCATCTGCGGAGCTCCTCTTCATATGCAGGCCTTATTTGGTTGGGCACATGGTACTCGGCTACTCTGTTCCGCAGTTTGGCTGGTTCCTGATTTCCCGACCACCTCCATGGGGCGGTCCAAGCCTTCTGGTGCGGGTCAAATTCAACACTAAAGTCTGGCTGGTCGATCCTCAGTGCTGCGCACACCGGGGTCTTCTCCTGAAACTGTACTGCCCCTGTCTGCATTATGTGAACACCACCTAGGGCTCTGATGGCATCATAGCCTAGAAGCAGGTCAAAGCTCAGTGGTTTTTTGAGCGCTACTAGCGCCTCGACGTTGACCGAGTTTCCAGTTCTTGTGCGGATGTTTACCACGCCCACCCCGCAACATGTCCGCGTTTCTCCACTGATGGTGGTCACCCTGACACCCTTCTCTTTCCAAGTACGGCAGAGGCCCGCGAACACTATGGTGCGGGAGCAACCGGAATCGAGGAGTGCTGAGCACAATGTCTCGTTGACATAGACCTGAATGATCGGTAGTGCCTCATTTACTTTCTGCTTTGGGGAAAGATTGACGCCGGCACCTTGCCCCCGGCCCCATTTCCCACACAATCCCGGGCCATATGTCCAGTTTCATTACACCGGTAGCAGCGAACAGCTGTCAGTCGCCACCTGCAGTTCCTCGCAATGTGGCCCTGGCCATCGCACCTATAACACACGACCCCACTACACGGGCTAGGCCCCTGAGACGGTCTGACATCACTCGGTGTGGATTGCGCAGCGGCGATTACCGGATCCCTCAGCTCGGAATTGTCCTTCATCGCGGTCCTGGCCCAGTCTACCAGGTCTTTAAGGGACAACGAGTCTATGTTTGAGCTCGCTCACAGGAGCTGCTTTGCTCCGGTTGGGAGCTCCGCCAGAAATTTGTACGCCAAGGCCCGCTCAGGCAGCCCACCGAACAACACCGTCAGCTTCGTTAGCTCGGCCAAATATACGTCCACAGTTTCGCCTGGATGTAATGCTCTTGCCTCAAATTGCTCCCAGGCAGTGGCAGGGTCGATAGCAAACGCTTTGTATAGTGCTGCCTTGATCCTCTCATAACTCTGTTTTTCCTCAGCACTGAGCTGTTGATACACAGTGAAAGCCCCACTGGACAGACGCAGAGGAATCACACGTTCAATGCTCTTTACGCCAGACAAGAGACAATGCAGTTCCACTTTTTCCACCCAGTCAAGTACTGGGGTCGAGCCATTGAATTCTGGAATTAATTTCAGGTCGAACCTGTCCCCCATTAGGCCGAAATAGCTTGTAGTTTTAGGGTGGATAATCTCCCTGTGTGTTGAACCCGGGATTGAACCAGCGACCTTTAGATTTCAGTCTAAAGTACTTGTTACACCACTTCCCTCTTTGCGTTCCTCCTCCTCTCTCTCTCGCTCTCCTTTTCACTCTCTCCGTGCTTCTTCCTTTGTTTCTCTTCCACTTTCTTTTCTGCTTCTCACCGAGAAAAAGTCGCCCCAAAGAGAAAAATGAGTCAGTTTTTATTTACGTCACTTTACCCATAATCCATTTCCTTAGCCTATAAAAATTCCAGTCAGGGGCCTTCTCTCTTTTTTCCTTTAATGGGCTGAAGGTGGATTATTGAAACAGCGGTGAGTATTTTTCTTTTCTTTTCTTTGTATCAGATCACTGACCTGCACGCCAGACACAAACGAACCCTCTTTTGTCGAGAGCTGCCGTTAGTCTCATTTTCATGTCCTCACATACACAGTACTTCAATAAAAGATGAAATCTATATCAACCTCTTCACACCAACCAATGTTTCATTTTTGGTGTGTATTGCAAACATAATGTCTATACACATAACAAAATCATCTTGGGAAGGGAAGAATTATGCAATTAAAAAAAAACGATAATAAAATGGAATAAGTGGGAACTAAATTTGCTTAACTTTATTATCAATTTACAAAGGAAAAAATAAAATGGAAAAATAATTTAAAGAAAAACTATCTTTCTGACATTGTTGTCTTACAAAGAAAAAAAAAAAGCAAGAATTCAGAATATAAAAATATCTTTAAGGATATCAGAAAGGATTCTAGACAATATCTTTGATGATATTTTTCTGCAACATCAGCAATCACTTCAGAAATAATTTTTTTTAATCCATAGAAAATTAGAAATTTCCACCACCATCACCCCACAAACACACCAAAAAATACATCAAAGAAAATCTAATAATGTGATGCTTTCTCATATTTTTCAAACTAAAATGATGAAAATACATATTGAAATGTTAGCAAAATATAGTTGCACATAAATTGATTATCAATGTTGTTTTTGTTGAGGTTAGTTTCTTCTTTGTTCTGGTTTAGTTGGGTTTAATGCCAAATCCTCTTTTTGCTCACAGTTAAATTGTTTCCAGTATTGCAATATATAAGTCACAATTTAACATTAGTCATTTGTTTGCACATAGTTTGTTCTATTTGACCCATAGATAGGACCTTATCAGGTGCCACCACTCCGAGTCAGAGTGCTCCTAGGAGTGATGGCAATGAAGGGTACTTCACATTCCCCAAAGCTCCAACATTACTGGAGCCTCACAATCAGATGGTTTACTATAAAATCCAGTTGGGTCTTACCCCTCAGCAGAGATGCAGTCAGTGCATTCTACAGCCCCAGCTGACTGGGCTATTTGTTTTATTTGCAACACATTAGCCACATAGCCATGTGCAAATGTATGAATATCATAGGTCAGTTTAATATTCTTTAATCTTTTAAAAATAGAAGAAAAAAGATCTTAAAAGGCTTCCTAAATCCATCAGTTATTTTTATGAGGAAAAAAGATTGATAAAAACAAGAGGGAAGTTTACTAAAACAAAATCTCACATGAAATGTGTAAAAAAAAAAAAAATATATATATATATATATATATATATATAAAATAAATTTAATAAATCAGGAATACCGAAAACTTTTTATATTTGTTTCAGGTTTTTGAAAATATACTTTAAATAATCAAATAAAAATCATTAGGCATTTTATGAAGTAACAAAACTAAAAAATTATCTGATATTATTCTAAGTGTTATTTTCTCTTTTACAACTAAAGAAAATTAATGAAAAATTTATCAAACTTCAAAATTTTCAAATAAAGATGAAAAAAATAATTAAGAATCAAAGTCAACTTTTAAGGATGAAAAAGAAACAATTTCTTTCTAATCATGTGTAAGAAAAAAAAAAAAACTATTGCTGTCAAGTTAAAAAACAATTTTTTTTTTTTAAATCAATTTAATTTTCCGAAATTAGGTGATCATGTCAACAAAATTAATCCCCAAGTTCTTCTCATTAACATAACTTCTTTTTCTCTAATTTTAAAACTGAGTTTGATCATTTAAAAGATAAACAAAAGATTATACATAAAATAAAATTAAAAAAAAAAAAAAAAGAGATTGGATTTTCAATCTTTTCCTTTTCTCGTCATGCAGTTATCATTCCATGTCACTTCAACCACTCATTGTAACTTGAAAACATAGATTTTGTTCATTTTGATATGATGTAGATCATATAGACATTAGAAAATTTTTAGAGTAAATTTATAATCATTCTCAAGATATCACAAATCAAAATTTGACTGGTTTGGTTTGTTTTAATGGCATATCAACCATTGTAGGTTATTTAATGCCAGATCCTCTTTATACATACATATTAAATATATATGATTTAGTTTGGTTGGGTTTTATGAAATATCAAACATTGTACGTTATTTAATACTAAATCCTCTTTATACATATATATCAAATATATGATTTGTAAACACATTTTGTAGATATTGTTTTTAAATGAGCCTGACCTCATTTGTTTGCACACAGTTAAATAGTTTCAAGTATTGCTATATAACAGTCACAATTTAACATCAGTCATTTGTTTGCACCCATTCAAATAGATATACATGATATGTAAGAGATTAGTTTGTCGGTAATTTCACTTTTAAATGAGTTAGAACTAATTTGTTTGCACACTTGTATTACTATTGTTTCTACATAGTTAAATGCTTTCAATTATTGTTATTTAATACATAATACTATTTCAATATTAATCATTTGTTTGTACACAGTGAAGTGGTTACAAGTATTGCTATTTAACATTAATTATTCTATTCCACATTACTCATTTGTTTTCACACATTTAAATGGTTTTAAATATTGTTACTTAGCACTAACAATTCAATTAAACATCAGTCATCTGTTCACACACAATTAAATAGTCAAACAGTTCTATTTAGCATATGAACACAGTTTAAATGTCAAACATTTTTATTTGACCCATAGATAGGACCCAATCAGGTGCTACCATTCCAGACCAGAGTGAACCTGGGAGTAATGGCAATGAAGGGGGTACTCTGCATTCCCTAAAACTGGAACCTCTCCATCAGATTGCTTGGTGTCATCTTCAGGACACTTGTTGGGGGAGTCTTATCCCTCTGTAGAGATGCAGTCGGTGTATTCTACAACTCCAGCTGACTGGGCCAAAATTTGACTGAATTAGCATTTTCCATTGACAGACACTTCCATTTTTGAACTTAACAATTTCACTAAAGTCTTTATATCTTCTGATCCAATAATCAGAAATCAATGAAATTTGATATCCTTATAGAATTTTAATCAAGTATTCCAAATATTCATTTACAATTTCATAGGAGTAACCAAAGAGTGGCTATCAGCAGTTTTCTGGTGAAAAGAATGAAAATTTTTAGGTGGCCAACCACATGAAAAATAGAGAAATATCATCTTCACACCCAAAAAGTAGCAAAAGGTGGGACAACATTTGAAACCTAGAGTATTTGGGGAATAAATCCTAATAGGTTTCATTAACTACCTCTTAAAAGGTACCAATTGCAGACTTCTCAAAATTCTGAGTCATGACAATTTCACAATTATGAACTAATATTGACTCATTCTGCAAAAGGTGATGAAGTCTGTGGTAACAAAACATTAGAAAAATATTACATGATATTTGGGGAATTCATTCCTAAAGTTTTAACAGCTCTGTCTTTTTATTTCAATTTTTATGGGTGTCTGGATATGCATTGCAAAAAAAAAAACAAAAAAAAACAATCATCATTAGCACCTAACTTATCAAGTTTCCTTAAAGACTTTGAACATGAATCTGTGCTACCACATAAAATTCCAATCTCATATGAATCAGTCATGTCTACTCTGAAGATCTAGAAATAAAAAAGCTTAATTTATTAGAAACTTCAAGCACTGACCATCTTTGCAAATTTTTCTATATATGTAAACTTGAAAGGTAAGTATAATCTAACAATTAAAATAATGCTAAGATGAGAAAACATATCTTAAAAGAAATTTGATTTGATTTACATTTAATGATTCAAAAACAAATATAAGGCTTGAATCAGTCCAGTCTCTGTAATTGGACCCAGAGAAATTTCTTGAGACAAATTCTTATATAATTCTTCTAAAAATAAATAAAATAGATAAAAAAAACTTTAGTGTAAGTCATCAAATGGTATACCCACCAAGGACTCCAATTTTTAAAAAGTGAAACCTTTCAAAACTAACATGTGAAGTATGATGTTAAAAATATATTTGAAATGAGATTTAATGTGGATTAATATTTCATCAGAAATTTTGAGTCAAAAATGTACCTTTTCTGAGACATTCATAAAATAGTTGGTTCTACCTAAAGTATCATCCAAAATTTTTTTGGATGATACTTTTTTCATATCTGCAAAGAGACTCAAACTAATTTTTCCTACAACTGAAGGATTCCATTTCCTCATATCTAATCCTATTATTTTATTGCCTTTCAACTATTGGAATGGACAAAGTATACTTTCTAGGGGAAACTTTTTCCACCAATTGACTTTAAATTGGCACTCTGAAGTTTGATTCTCTGCTACAATTCATTCACCATAAAGAACTGCAAGAGGATTTTTATATAAAACCTTGTATTGATGTTCAGAAACACTGGAAAATTCAAAAAATTGTGGTAATTATTCAAATCTTATAATTATTCTTGTTGGGACAAAAATTATTCTTTCCTTATTAAAATCATTAGTGAGAGAAAGTTCTTTAAATTTAGTTGCTTCGTTAGACATATTTGTATAATTTGTAAAGAGAAAAATTCAATAACCATGGAGTTACTAAGTAATTTGAAGTTTGCTGGTACTAACAGGTTCTTGACATGAATTAACACAATAAAATATAAATCTTACATAATAATTAAACTTTTTTTATAACTGTACATAAATATGAATGTATTTTTACATGTTACAGTAAACCAATTAAAAAATGCGCATACAAAAGAAATTCTGTTTACACCAATGTTCACTTTGCCCAAACTTTTTTTTTTTATTTAACCTATTATTCATAAAGTCAAATTATTGGGTGATAATTCACCATAGATGTCACTTTTTTATTATTTTCAGAACAAGGAGTGGGGTGACTAACAAAGTCTTTTAGAGATACTAGGGTTATATAAGAACTTACCTCAAGAAATTTCTCTAGGTCCAATTACAGAGCCAGAACTAATTCAAACCTTATATTTGTTTTTGTATCATTAAATATAAACGATAAAAAATTTCCTTTAAGACATGATTTTTATCCTAGCATTGTTTTGATTGTTAAATTATACTCACCTTTTAAGTTTACACATATAGAGAAATTTGCAAAGATGGTCAGTGCTTGAAAATTCAGATAAATTGAACATTTTTATCTTTAGATCTTCAGAGTAGACATGACTGATTCATATGAGATTGGAATTATGTTCAAAAACTATAAAGAAACTGGATGAGTTAGATGTTAATGAAAAGAACTTAATTCTGTGAAGGGTTGAATTGTGTCACAAAGAATAATTATGTCAAAATGTATGTGACCACCACAATAAGTCCTACATAAATAAGTTATGTTATAAAAATTTATAGTTATAAAATGGTATAAACTGCTGCAACCCACTTTCCTATCACAAAAAAAAAAAAAATCAAAAGATGATTATTTTTTCTTGTTGATTACATTTATTTGTTTGGGGGTCATATGCTATTTACACATGAATCGATTTTTTTGAATAGAGTTTAACAAGGGAAAAAAACCTTTATACTAAAACAAATGAATATTGATGTTTCTTCAGTTACTTTTATCTGTATGGTTTAGTGTCCCTCAATAGTTATTTGTCAGCGTTTCTTTGTAAGTTTGAATAAGTTATCTTAATCTTTTTTTAAATTCTTTAAGTATTCTTCATGTCTATTTGGCATTTGATCAAAAGCTTGAAGCTAATGGTTTAACTTTAATGTCTGGATTGCAGTTATACAACAAATTGTATCACTGAACCAGTAGAAGAAACTTCTGATCCTTGTACAAGAATTAAATGACTAATTAACTCCTTCACAAAAAAGAGAAAACTTGATACTAAATTTGATTGAAAGAGTTTAACAATGAGGAAGAAATCACCTTCAAACAGTGGGAATCAACAAATCATGTAAAACTTGTCACTCATTTGATGTCCATCAATGATTTCAATGAGTTACATGACCTCTCTAAATATTCTTTCATTTCTAAAGCACACAATGATATATTAAGCAATTAAAGGAAACCCTTACAAAGACACAGTGCATTATGCTTGTTGACTTTGCAAAAAATAACGTTTTCAGTGCAAGATGAAATTCAAAGTTACCATTGTAACAAGAAGCAATCTTCCCTTCATCCAATATATATCAACTGTAAAACTGACAAGTTAAATTTTCAGTCATTTTGGATTTTATCAGAAAATTATGATCATGATATGGCTTTTTTTTTTAATTATGTTTAAAAATTTATAATATCCTATATTAAAATATATCTTCCAAAAATTAAGTCTGTCATATATTTTTCTGATGAGTGTGTACGCTATTACAAAAACTAAAAAACTTCCTGAATTCATGTTTACATAAAAATGATTTTAGCCTCAATGCTGAATGGAACTTTTTCACAACAAACCATGGAAAGTCTATGTTTGATGGCATTTGTGATATGACTCAACAACTTGCTGTAAATAAAACCTTTAAGCAAGCCATAAGATATCAAATCCTGACTGTTAAGGACTTGTTTCACTTCTGTCAAGAAAACAAAGAATATCATCTATTTTTTTGTTATCTACTAAAGAATTAAAAGCCGCAAAAAAAAACAAAAAACTGTCATCTAGATTTTCTGATGAACACACAGTCCCTGAAACAAGGTCTTTTCACCATTCCATTCCTGGAAATGACACTTCTATAATCTACAAAAGATTTAGTCGTGATTATACCACAAAGAAATTTAATATTTCATATCAGGAAGCATCTTATATACCCAGAAACTTTCATTAAAACAATTTATGAGTATTTAGTGTATATTTATGATAGTTTATTGGTGGATTGGTGTACTTCTTGAAACTGTTTGTTTGTTTAGTTTGGTTTTATGGCATATCAACTTTTGTAGGTTATTTAACGCCAAATCCATTTTATGTAAATAATCTGTTCTATTTAAAACAATTCAGTTTAGCATAAGTACACAGTTTAATTGTCAAAAACATTTCTATTTCAAACTATTCAAGCAGCTATATGTAACAATTCAGTTAAGTGTAAATACAGTTTTAATGTCAGAAAACAGTTCTATTTCAAATAATCCAGTTAAGCATAAGCATGCAGTTTAAATGTAAGGACTGTTTAATTGTGAAAAACATTTCTATTTCAAGCTATTCAGTTTACTCAAACAATTCAGTTTAGCATAAGTATGTTGTTAGTTCTATTTAACCCATAGATAGGGACCTATCAGGTGCTACCACTCCGAGCCAGAGTAGACCTGGGAACAATTGCAATGAAGGGGTACTCTGCATTCCCCAAAGCTCCAGCATTGCTGGAACCTCACCATCAGATTGTTTAGTGTCATATCCAGGACACTCGTGTGTGTGTGGGGGGGGGGGGGTCTTACTCCTCTGCAGAGAAGCAGTCGGTGTATTCTACAGCCCCAGGCAATTCTTGAAATTGACACTGCATAAAAGGATTTTAAAATACAGTTTCTATACCTCATGAACCGACAAATTCTTTTTCCTGGCGAAGATATGAAGACACATTTTGGGTTCCTAATGATAAAATATTGTGAAATCTTTCAACCCACCCCCCAGCTACAACTTGAGGATATATGTACATCCTTCAAAATAATGAATATATCATAGAGAAAAAGTAGGAAAATGAACGATTCATAGTTTTATCTACAAACTAAATGCAAATTTATTTTGCCAATTTTATAATTTGATGTTAGATTGAAGGTATAAAGTCTATACTGTTGCAATTAGGAACAACTGATAAATATATAGATATTTCAAGTACTTTTTATTATTTTATCTCAATTGATTTATCTTGCATTCAATTTAAATGATGATAATAATAAGGAAATTTAGATTTTGTTTCTCTTTCCCTCGAAGTTTTTCAAATCTTGATGATCAAGGAAATGTTGGTGCAATATAGGAAATTTTACTTTCAGAGTAGAATTAGGCAATGCATTTTTTTTTTTTTTTTTTTTTGCAATGCATATTCAAACACTCATAATATTGAAATAAAAAGAAAGAGTTATTAAAACTTATGAAATTAACTTTCCAAATACAATGTGATGTTTTTCTAATGTTTTGTCACCTATGAAGTTTATCACCTTTAGCAGGAATCAATATTAGAAGATCATAATTTAGATATTTAGATTTCTTGAGTAAAAATCTATAAGAATATCAAAAATTTCATTGATTGGATCAGAAGATATAAGGATTTTTGTGAGATCTTTGAGTTCGTAGATGGAAAATGCTGATTCAGTCAAATTTCAACTTGCGATATCTTTAAAACGGTTAAGGATTTTCTTATGACTATAAGATCTCCAATATATATCAAAATAAAAAAAAATCTATTTTTGAGGTTACATTGATTGGTTGAATTGACATGAAATTACCCCATAGTCTCTTACCAATTACACACACGACAAATTTTCTCTCTTTTTTACAAATATTTCTTATTGTACGATTCTGTTAATTAATCAATTTATTTAAAATTCTGAATTAAAACAGTGAAAAAACTAAACAAAGAATAAATAGAATAACAAACAATAAACCAAGTTTGTTTTAGGTCTTTTTTAACACGAAAAAAAAAAGTTGTTCCTATTCTTTAGAAAGGACTCGTGTACGTAACTGAGGTTGATATTCAAGCTATCTTCTTAAGGACTCTTCTTTTAAAAAGAAATTATCTAGTTAATTTTATCTAATAATTATAAAAACAAAACAATCAGAATAAGAAAAGTAATCAACACAAATTAAAACACCTGATTATTATTTCAAAACACTCTAATATTCAAAAGAAATCTTTTTTTTTTACCTTCCTGTCTCTACAGATCTTGACTGTATTTTTCACATTAACCCCGTCAAAAACTAATACACTAAATATAACTATAGAAGAGATGAAATAATAAACTAACCCTTAAAAAACAACCTATTTAAAGAAAAAATAACCATCTCACCAACAACACATGAAATAATAATGAAAACAGAAATACATAGAATGGGGAATTTGTGATCGCACCACTCGATATCCTTGTTATTGTTTTCTTTTCTGTGCATTTTTAAAAGCCATGGCGGCAAAGATAAAACTTTACAAATTCATGAGAATTCTACCTGGAGGTGTCATCGGAAACATGTCGCGCTGTCCACGTCGCTGCGTACAAATGAATAAAGCTAAAAATTGCGTCCGAAGCAGGCAACAGCGAATGACTGTGAACAAAGGCAAAGAATTTAACTATGGCGGATTGCATCCTTTCATTTGTTACAACTATAATATATCAAATATCCATCATACTCTTTCATCTCGTAGCAATTCATATAAGCGGGGTAAAATAATTAAAATTCATTATTCTTTCGATTTTCGTTAAGTAAATTTATTTCATCGATACGATTTTTTTTTAACCATCAAAAAAAACAAAACAAAAAAAAATACGAAACTAAATTAGCTCATTGCAACTGCTGCTGCTGCTGCTGCTATCACATACCTACAGCGTTTGCAAGCTGAGCACCTCGCTTAGTAGCTGGGTTAGCAACCAAGACAAGCAAACCTTTATAAGTTAGTTCTATTCTCATTGGGTACCCCATTCATACGGCCCTGTGCCACATCGAAGCAAAGAACTCCGTAAATTACATTCATACGGCATTGTGCCACATCGAAGCAAAAATCTTAGTAAATTACAACAGCGTTTGCGAGTTTGTTATTTATTTATTTACTTAACGTATCTACAAGGCCATGAGTGTAGTGCACTCAGTGAGTATCTTACTCATTGTAGCTGTAATGGACAGCACGATGAGCTAACACTTACTATAAGGCGTTTAAGATTTACTTAGTACAGCATAAAGCCATATATACAGGGTACTCAGTGAGAACTTAACTCACTGCTAAATTGTTACAATGAGATAGTTTACTATTCTTCTAAATAAAGTGTCCAGAAAACTGAAATATTTTGAAATTAATCAAATAGATGAAGTATCAGCATTATCTTGAATGTTTATTCACTGAAGCATTGTCAACTAATAATTAATTTTTGATTTCTTAGGACCCAGAATAATTATTCACTATATTTAAAACCAACTTGAAATAAATTTTATATTTTAGAACAATGCACAATTTGCAAATCTAATACAGAGTTATAATCTCCACAAGTATCAATTAAATTTGTTCTTTAATATCCAAACAAAAAGTAAAATAAAGAAAAAAAATTTCTAACTTGCTGGTAAATTTTAGTACAAAAGGTTTGTTTATATTCAAGTCATCACAAAGCTTTGAAAGGACGATTTTTTAGTCAATCTTCATCAAGTAATGACAGACTATAGCCTATCCATGAATGTGAAAGGTAAACTTGTCTCAAGACTAATATCTTAATATTGACATTGATTTTAGCAGTATGTCAACCTGTCTATGGTTATTTTATGTCTAGAGGTCAGGGAATTGCATTCATTGTACAGTTATATTTACATTTTTATGAAGTTGTTTTATAGGACCCAAACTTGCAAAGCTTAGAGAAACATTAATGTATATTTTAAAAATAATAATAATAATAGCTATAAAAATCAAAAAATTGAATTTGAATAAAGAAACTTGCTGTCACATGTTCCTAAGAAAAATTTAATTAGTTTTTAATAGCATAAAATATCTGCTGCTAGCCAGTGTATCAAATCTTAGAACTTATTAATAGACTGTAAGGCAACAAGTAAATCTTCAGTCAAATTTTATTCCAAATTGGTTAGATTCTTAAAATAAACATTTAACCCTTATCCTAATAAAATGCTAGGTGATTAACACCATAGTTCATAAAAAAACCTTTATCTCGCCAGATGCCTATCATATTTAGCTTTTCTAAAAGGACCAGACAACTATCTGAACAAAATTTTGATAGATGATCCCCTGTCACTGGATCTAGCAACTTTAATTCTCTCCTACTTTTATTAGTTAGATTCTGACTCCGGACATGTGAACATTTAAAAAAAAAGTAAAAGGACCCAAAAACAAAAGAATTTTTTAATGAAGATATCTGCTCGATAAATACACAAATCCACAGGACTTCAATTCATTTAAATGGACACTTGTAAGTACTAAACAAATTTTGAAACAACACATTTAAAAATCAAAAGAAAGAATTCACCTCCGTTCGCGAATATATTGTCAATAAAAGAATTACGCCTCTTTTGCCTTCATATATAAAACGTTACACACACACACACACACACACACATATATATATATATATATATATATATATATATATATCCTTTTCTCATTGTTTGTGTGATTTCTTTTATTATTGTTTTTGCATGTTTATCAAAAGGCCATGATACTTCTTACAATCGAATTTGTTCTCTTAAACAATAATTGGTTTTCTTGTATTAGGAGGATTTGTTAGCGGCTGTGATATCTCTGTTTACGATTAAAATAAAATATTGTAAAGAGATACACACATTAAAAATTCTATAACCCCTAAAACGGATAGTTTCTTTAGAGTTTTTACATACAGTTGTAGGGCTTCAAGTATTCCTATCTAATACTGACAATTATATGGTTTCAAATAATTATTTCTATTTAAAAAAAAAAAAAAAAACAATTACCGACGCCGACTACGCCGATGATATAGCGATACTGGCAAATACACCCAACCAAACCGAAACACTACTGCATAGTTTGGAACGAGCCGCCGCAGGCATTGGCCTCCATTTCAATGCACACAAAACGGAATATATGTGCTATAATCAAACAGGCGACATCACCACACTAGACGGAACCTCTCTGAGACTAGTAGACCAATTCACCTACCTAGGAAGCAGCGTCTCATCAACCGAAAAGGACATCGACACGCGGCTAATGAAGGCATGGACAGCTATCAATAGGCTATCGATCATATGCAAATCAGACTTGACCGATAAAATGAAACGCAGTTTCTTCCAGGCAGCGGTCGTATCAATACTGCTGTATGGTGGCACTACTTGGACGCTAACTAAACGGCTGGAGAAGAAGCTAGACGGCAATTACACAAGAATGCTGCGGGCAATATTGAACAAGTCCTGGCAGCAACACCCCACAAGACACCAATTATACGGCCACCTACCTCCCATCACGAAAATTATCAAAGTTAGACAAACCAGACATGCAGGACACTGCTGGAGAAGCAGGGACGAGCTCATAAGTGATGTACTATGGACCCCACATATGGCCGGGCAAAAACAGGACAACCAGCTCGAACATACATTCAACAGCTATGTGAGGATATGGGATGTAGCCCTGAAGACCTGCCAGAGGCGATGAACAATAGGGAGAAGTGGCGAGAGAGGGTCAGGGATATCTGTGCTAGCGGCACGATGATGATGATGATGATGGTCATCTGTTTGCATGCAGTTATATAGTTTAAAGTAATTAATTATAATCTTGATACAAATAATTTAGTTATATAGTATCAAGTATTTCTATCTAATACAAATAATTTTTAAACACAGCTGACTCATAGATCTAACAGGTAGTACCTCTCCAGTTCAGAGTGGACCTGGGAGTAATGGCAATGAAGAGGTACTCCAATTGAGTCATTTAATATTATTCAAGCAAAACTCAGAAGAAAGTTCAATTTCAACATATTTCCAAACAGGAGTCAGATTTTCTAGTCGGTCAAGAACTTTGGAGTTTATGGCACCCATCAAGATTGTAGGGCAATCGGTTCCGCACCATCTGGGTCTCCAATCACCCAGGAAGAATATGCACACATTATCAACAACTTTGCACACTGCATTCAACAGTGCCTTCAATTGAATGGCAGGCAGCTAATGCAGATACTCTAGAGCTTCTATTGACATTTTTAGTTCATGTTTGACACTAAATAGTTAAGGATCTTAAAATGGTATCCTTTTATCTTTCAATAAATTTGATTTTAATTACTCATTTGTGATTCTTGATTCGTGCCCAATCATTTTGTTTCAAAAATTGTGAAACACTCTGTATTGTTTTTTTCATCTTCAGTTGTTTTTCATTGAAACTATAAAAACAATTATTCGATAGCCATCTGTAAACAATGCAGATCAGATATTAAAAATTGAAAATTAAAAAAATGCAACTCTTGGCAGAACTTAGATTTACATCCTTTATGCAAAGGGAAGATGATCTTGCCATATCTGCTCCTACCAATAGAACTATTAAGAGTAGCTGCCTTCCCTACACCTCGGTGTAGTAGCTATTGAAAAGGAAACCTTCGGGTTACCCTCGACTACAGTTGCCAACTTTACTTAGATCAAATCTAACCATCTAACCATATTCCTTATTTTTTCCCAAAATCTTTATATCACATCTAGAATATACCTGTCAATAATGACGACTGAATTTCATATGGAATATTTGTGTATATCAAAATAACTAAATGAATGAAAAACAAAAGAATTGCAAAATCTTTTTTATATATCAACTGGTGATTCCATAAATTGGTATCTCATAATACGATGAGCAAAAATCCAAATGAAATGCAAAAAAAAAAATTCAAACCTATCACATTTGGGAAATATTTTTTCTCCTAAGATGCATGATTGTTTAAACAACATTGAAATAATAGTTTTCATCACTTTTAAAATCATTCAGTGGATACTTCTCTCTCTGTTTTACTTTCTTTTGGTGTCTTCTTCGATGCTGGGAAACCATAAATCACTCAGTTTCTTCAATCTTTCATTTTCACCTCTTTCTTTCTTTAAGATTTCAAAAACACCAGACATCTCACCTTTTGTTCTTTCTTTCTTTCTTTCTTTCTTTCTTTCTTTCTTTTTTAGTTTTTAAGACAGCCTGCAGTAATGAGAGCTGACGTGTCTGCTTTCTTTTCTTTTCTCTTTCTATGTAGCAAGCTACAAATCACATGACTTGTCCTTTCTTTTTTTCTTTTTCACTTTATTTTTTCTTTCTTTAAAGATTATAACAAAAAAACATCAGAGATCTCACCTTCTGTTCCTTCTTCCTTTCTTTCTTTTTTAAATATTATGTGTACCAACACACAGATGTACACACAAAATACTTGCTTTGTATACTATTAAGAGGTATGTGAGGCTATTGCTTTGTGTACTATTAATTTATATAAGCAAAAATAACATCAAATATTCTAGTATGGAGAAATCCGGAAAAAAAGGAATGAATTTATTTAGTTATATTTTATCTTCTACCATTTATACCACTTATATTTCTCTGGGAGAGTCTCCATTGCATAGCAGTGAACATGTCGGACAGTGACATCATCATCATCATCATCATCATCTCGTGCTGGCAGCACGGATATCCCTGACCCTCTCTCGCCACTCCTCCCTATCGTTCATCGCCCTAGGTAGGTCTTCAGGACAACAACCTGTATCCTCACATAGCTGCTGAATGTACGTTCGAGCTGGTCGTCCTGCTTTTGCGCGGCCATGTGTGGGGATCCATAAGAGTACATCTCTTATGAGTTCATCTCTGCTTCTCCAGCAATGTCCTAGCCAATTCAAACTGTATAAGCATCAACCACTTAAAGGCATATGAGGTAAAGCAAAAGAGAATAGACAGAAATATTTAGTTATCACAGTTTATTATAAAAAACTCATTTAAAGAAATTAAGACAATTTTTTATTCAGAAAAGTGGATGGAGACAATAAATAATTATCTCCCTTAGAGAATGGACATATCGATTGGATGCTTGATATCACATGACAGTCCCCAAAACCCATTCTCAGTCTCTTTTGTCTCTGATTGTCTCCTGTCTCTGTTATGTTTAATAAATCTCCATGGCTATGGCCATTTTACTACAATTATCAAGTAAATCTTTTTCCATTTTTGTACCCCTTCCATATACTGTTGGTTCATAGAACAATATGTGCATATTTCGATGCACATATTGGTCCACATTTTTGTATATTTTTCCTCTTTAATATCATTCGTAAGTATATATGAGTTGAATGTTCTTATATCTACAAATGCATTTATCTTGTCTTGCTTTCTGTTGTGTTCGATGTTAGTATATCATGGAAATATTAATATTGGTCCTTAGTAAGTGAAGACTTAACTAAATATCTTCCCTTCTTCTAAGCACCCTAATAAAAGTATTGTCTCATGATTCTTTGAGATTCATTGCACCATCTAAAACTTATTTTTCTATTTTGGCCAACTGAAAATATTTGTAGTCAGAAACTAAGTGTTATAGTTGATGTAATTATATGAGATGTTTCCAAAGTGAAGAGTGATTCCGTAATTTGGTTTATAGAATACACATTTTTTTAGCCTTAAAAAACCAAAAAAACATACATAAGAAAATTCTAGAAATTTCGGATCAAAATCACATTAACATTGAAGTTACACTTTTATATTTTTCAACCAATCAGCTAAAAACACAAAATAAGAACATTCTAGAAAATTCGCCTCAGAAACTAATTAACAGAAAAATATTTAGACTCCAAAATATATAAGTAATTATACAAATCTGATTGGTCAAGAAATGCCAGTGCGCTTGAATTTTAGGACCCGCAATAAAACTTAACAAAATCCTATTTTTGATCCACTTTAGTTCTCCAAAAAAGTATAAATAACAAGGAATTTAATTAACTAGGCATTCCACTACCAGACAGAGGCAAGAATGACAGAAAGCATCGCATATTTGACACTGAGTGAAAAAGCATGCTACATTCTTTTGCTCATTACCAGAACATGACATGTCACCAAAGATCATAAACCACAAGAAAAAACGCACATTTAGACTTAAGAAAACAAAAGGCCCATACTTATAGTCACACACATATAAACACTCTCATACACATGTATGTAAGTAAAGTCAATTTTTATTCTCTTTACTTCGGCCAACTATGGACACATTGATTCAATAGACTTTCCCAACATGTACACACATACACACAGGTGAACAAATCATATCTTTATTCAACTGGCCATAGCTGTATTTTCTACATACACACACACGCACATAAAATGAACATATTTTAATTATTTTTATCATGTTTGTTATGATTATCAAATTGCTTGTTTCCTAATATTTGCTTTTGTCACATTCCATTTGTTTTACATGCTTGTAAAATTTGTGTTGCATTTGTGGAAACTAAACCTGAAAGTAACTCCCATAAACTACGGAAGGTACTTAGTTCTCCACAGGTTTTCATTTCCTTGAAAAAATTTTTTCTTGAAGATGAAGTTAGAGTATAGTGCGGATTCTTTTTACAACAAATTAATCAATGGATTAGCCAAAAAAAAAGGAAGAACTGAATTAATTTCCAAATAAATTTTAATGACTGATTATTTGAAGATTTATCTTTTTTCTCTAATAACTAATAGTGATCACCATCATTGCCAGGTTATTTTTAATGAGGGCAGAGATGAGGTCCAATGGAGAGGGGGTATCAAGTCTGAAGTAAAAGTAAGTAAAATCAGCGACCTTAGTCGAGGGCGACCAGAAGGCTCCCTTTTCAATAGCTACTACACCAAAGTGTAGGGGAGGGCGCTACTCCTTTCTCTAGATTGCTCCACTTTACCCTTGATACGTATCTTATATTGCTGAGTGTTAAGCAAGGAGGTATCAAGTACCATTTTTAAAGTCTTTGGTATGACGCTACCTGGAATTGAACTCAAGTCTCCTGGACCATTGGCAAACACTCTATTCAGGGCCTCTTAATAGAAGTGTATTTTCTCGCATTAAAATTATTTCACATCACATTCATGGATGGGAGGAGGCAAATGAATTTTCAAGGGTGCAGAGTTAGAATCTCCTTCTTCCTCTCCATCTTGGCGATTAGCCTGCATAATGCACTGCATTCCCTAGTTCCCAAGGCACTCTTCACCATAGCTAATTTCATACATGTGCTGTCTAAAAGTCTTCATTGGACAATGACTCTGGGGTCGCTTATGGATATATATATATATAATCATCATCATCATCATCATCATCATCATCAAAGTGTTATATATATATATGTAGTCATCAACATCATTATCATCATCAAGGTGTACCAACAGTATGGATTCACTTGACTCTCTCTATCAGCCATCTCTGTCGGTAAGTCTTCCAGACAGCATCTAGTGTCTGCATAGAGCCGATGAATATAAATTTTTGCTGGTCAGCCAACACTGGTATGTCCATATGTAGGAGTCCATAGGAGAATATTGCTTATAAGTTTGTCCTTTCTTCTTCAGCAGTGACCTGCATATCTTGCTCATCTTACTTGAATAGTTTGTGAGATGAGCAGTAAGTAGCTGTACAGCTGTTGTTTTATGGGGTGCTGCTTCCAGGACCCCTTATAAATATCTATACAATTTTATTTTTGATAACAAAGTTTCATTACTGTTGAGTTTGGTTAAAAACAATACCTAATAATATCCATTTTGATTGTATAATGTTCCACTTGATATAATAAACCCCTGCAACCTTTGGTTCAGAAGGCAGTTTACTTTTTATAAAGAAAATGTTTGTATGTGTTTATTTGAGGACAATACTGTGCTAAATCTGAATTTGCCTATCAGTCACTAAAATCTCAAGGTTCACATTTATATACCTGGATGACACTCATCTAATTTTTAGGTGAATTTTTTTTAGCTTAAAAGGGTCAGTTTATCAGCAATTGACAGGTTATTAACCATAAAGAAATCTAATCTCTCAAATAAGATAAAATGGGAATTCTTCCAAGCTGTATCTCTGTGTCAGTACTATTGTATGGTTGCACCACCTGGAGTTTAACAAACTGCTTGTAGAAAAAAAACTAGATTGGAACTACACAAGGATGCTGCAAGCTGTTTTGAACAAATCCAAGAAGCAGCACTCCACAAAACATCAACTTTACGGCCACTTACCTCCCATCTTACAAATCAGACAAATCAGACAAAAAAGTCATGCAGGACACTGCTGGAGAAGCAGAAAGGAACTCATAAGTGAAGTTCCTAATGAGTAGAGTGTTCGCCAATGGTCCGGGAGACCAGGGTTCAATCTCCAGGTCGAAGCATACCAAAGATTCAAAAAATGGTACTTGATGTTGACTTGCTTAACACTCAGCATTATAAGGTATGGATCAAGGGTAAAGTGGAGCAATCCAAGGAATGGAGTAGCGCCCTCCCCTACACCTCAGTGAAGTAGCTATTGAGAAGGGAGCCTTCAGGTCACCCTCAACTAAGGTCGCCAACTTTACTTTTATGGGCTCCCCACACATGAACACACTCGTATTGGCCAACCAGCAAAAACTGACATTCATCAGTTCTGTGCAGATGAGTGATGCAGGCTAGAAGGCCTGCTAAGAGCAATAGCTCCAAGAACGGATGGCAAGTGTCAAGGGAATCAATGCTATCTGCATGATAGATGTGGATGATGATGATATATAATAGATATAATTTTATAAAGATAAAGGGAGGTCCCCGTGGTGTAATGATTATCATCGTAGGAAATGGACACGGCGACACGAATTCAAATCCTGGACGAGGCTGATTGCATTTCACATAGCACTAATACCCTTGGGAAAGGTATGAATCCAACTATTCTCCCTCCAGCTATGGGTAAATAGTAGGGCAGACTGGGTTCTCCAGCCTTGGTGAGGCAACTAGTCTAGGAGAAGGAAAACTCTGAATCAAAACCTGTTAAACTCTGCTTAAAAATTGACCTTGTGTCATATCCTGCCCGAGTGGAGGGGTCAGTAAATATGGATAAAGGGAATCTCAAGAGTTAGATGAAGCTGATCAATTACATAATATGGTAGATGTCAAAACCCCCACATCCCATTTCAGGCAGGATGTGACACTAGGTCATTTTTTCTGTTTGCATTATCAACTCTAGAGAACCCAATCTAGCCTACTATTCAGCAATAGTTGGAGGGGGAAGAGATGGATCCATACCGTTCCAAAGAGTATTAGCATGAAGAGAAATACAAACAGGTTAATTAAGAATTTGAAATTGGACCATCAATTTTATTTCCTTCAACAGTAATCATTACACTAGGTATGTCTCCTAAAAAGATACAACCTTCTCAAGGTAGGAAACCAAGGCAGAGCAATTGATGTTAATTCAGAGTTTTCTTTCTCCTAGACTGGTTGTATAGCCACATACATATACTAATATAAAGTGGGAACATAATCAAAGATGATGACGAACTTCAATGAACAAACGAACACACTTCTTTACAAAAATATATAACTCTCACACTTTAGTCTCAATGTTTCTGTTGTGTGTGAAAGATTCGTGGAGACAGGGGCAGACTACTATATTGATCCAAGTTCTTCTCTTGACCATAGCAGCGCTTCTTCTGCATCTTGGCTTGGGTTGCTTAACTGGGGGTCGCTGAGGGCAACAGCCCTCAGTCTGCAAGCTGGTTCTCACTCTGGCATTCCTGTTTCCAACTAACTCAACTGCCACCGGCACCTGCCAATGTTCTTTCATAACGCCCACTTGCTTCCGCTTCTTCCGCTTATTTACACAGGTGTATCTCTTGATTGATGGCTCAGTTAAGGGTCAATATATAACAGACTGGTTGAATTACTAGAGCAATTAGGAAATATATGTTTGTTTGTTTGGGTTTATGGTATATCAACCTTTGTAGCTTGTTTAATGCCAAATTGATTTTTATGCAAATAAACAATTCTATTTCAAATAATTCAGTTTAACATAAGTACACAGTTTGTCAAAAACATTTCTATTTCAAGTTATTCAGTTTAGTCAAACAGTTCTAATTCAAACAATTCAGTTTAGTATAACAATAGTTTTTGTTTACACACAGCTAAATATTGAAATGGTTCTCTTTCAAATAATTCAGTTTAGCATAAGTACAGTTTCAATGTCAAAAACAGCTTAATTTCAAACAATTCAGTTTAGCGTGCAAAAACAGTTCTATTTCAAACAATTCAGTTTAGCATAAGTACACACTTTAGTTCTATTAGACCCAGAGATAGGACCCTATCAGGTGCTACCACTCTAGGTCAGGTTTGGTTTTGGTTTCATTTGGTTTTATGGCATATCAACCATTGTAGGTTAATTAATGGCAAATCTATTTTTATACGAATAAACAGTTATATTTCAAACATTTCAGTTTAGTATAAGTATAGTTTTTATGTTTACACTCAGTTAAATGTCAAAACAGTTCTATTTCAAACAATTCAGTTTAGCATTAGTACACACTTTAGTTTTATTTGAACCATAGTTAGGACCCTATCAAGTGATACCACTCCAGACCAGAGTAGACCTGGGAACGATGACAATGAAGGGGTAATCTTCATTCCCCAAAGGTCCAGCATTACTGGAACCTTACCATCAGATTAGTGAGGATAAATTTGAGGACACTCATTACGGGGTGGGGTCTTACTCCTCAGCAGACAAGCAGTTGATGTAATCTACAACCCCTGCTAACTGGGCAATAAGAAATAAAGTTTACTCTTAGAGGCTCTAATTAGCCTTGATGGTAATGAATAAAGAACAACTTAAGATAAGAAATTTATTTGGTCATGAATGATGGATCCTAAGTGATAGATATTTCATTATAAATATTGATGATACAGCATAAATATTTCTAGGATTGAAGTGCACAACAACATCAAGATTAATACAAAGTATTCATTCATTATTATCATGGATATCCCTGACCCTTTCTCGCCACCCTTCTTTATCGTCCATTGCTTCCGGTGGGTCTTCAGGGCTACATCCCATATCAGCACAGAGCTGTTGTATGTAGGTTCAAGCTGGTTGTCCTGCCTTTGTTCGTCCATGGGAAGGGGTCCATAGGAGTACATCACTTATGAGCTCGTCCTTACTTCTCCAGCAGTGTCCCGCATATCTGGTTCATCTAACATTGATAGTTTCATGATGGGTGGTAAGTGACCTTACAGCTGCTGCTTTGTGGGGTGGTACTTCCATGACTTGTTCAATATTGCTCATAGCATTCTTGTGTAGTTGCCGTCAAGCCTTTTCTCCATACGTTTAGTTAGCATCCATGTAGTACATCCATACAGCAGGAAGTGCACACCAACATCAGGATTAAAACGAAGTATTCATTACAGTCTAAATATTCATAGAATTCCAGGTTCATGCCAACATCAGAATTAAAACTAAGTATTTCTTATAAAATCATAAACTGCTAATAATACAATATTTTTTAAAACAGTAAATTTTTCATGTTTTATTTGGTTTAGTTTCTTTAATAGCACATCAACCTTCATGGGTTATTTAATGCTAAAACCTCTTTGTAGAACAATGGTGGTATTATTTAACCCATTGCTGGATGGGAATATAATATGGTTCATGCCTTTCACATAGGTATTATTCTGAAAGTTGATGTAATAGTACTGCATGGATTTGAATTCCTTTACTATGATGTCACAGGTTAATACATTAACCACAACAGCTCTAGGTGAACCCCTTTTACATCTGTGATTATACATTGATAGAAATGTTAATCAGTGAAAAAAAAAGAACAACAAATTGTGTATATCTACATATCCTGAAAAATTTAACATGGAAGGTGGAGTAATAATCATTGAATTAGAAAATAATATCAGCTAATTGAATTTCCATTCTGGCCAAAGGCTGTTCACATTTTACTTTGCACTTAAGTCATATGTCCATCTTTTTTTCTTTTAAGCAGGTAATGTTCTTGAATCTTGAAGAATAACTAGTCTAGGAAGAATGTAACATTGTGATCCTATGCTAATCATGGAGCCCAATGTGGTATGACTACTCGTCACAGTACTTGTTGTGGCTATTTTGTTCATGACTATCACATTAGCTTCCGACTGTTTGCTTTGTCAAATCCTTCCATGCCCACGCTATGTTTGAAAGATCGACAGAGTGGAGGGGCGGTGACACAATTCAACCAGATCTTCTTCTGACAGTCAGGTAATATGAGTGGCTTGATTATCTTGCAACTTAAAGAATAGAGAAAACAAAAAAGTCATTTTTATTGAAACATGTTTGTGAGACAATAAATAACAAACAAACGATGTTTGCTTTCCTGGCAAACAGAAGAAGAAAGAATATTGAGAGTGGAAGAGTGATGATGAGGTGCAGTTAGAGTGACACTAATGTCTCTAAAGTCTGGGACTTTGAATTTTGGTAATGCCTGAAGGTTGTTCAGAGTGCCTCGGTTCTAGAATGGAAGAGCTGCTTCTTTGGCAGTCTTGAGTTTCTTCTTGGTCCCTTTTCTCATCCTCTCTGAGGATTTGTTTTTTTATCGCATTTTTTATAGATCAATATATGGACTAAAAATGGTTTCTGATTGGTTGTCCAATAAGAGACAATTAGGAATCATATTCCCATTGGTCAGCCAATCCTAGTTTAGGATTATATCTTACAGGTATAGGGAAACCACTTTTTAGATGCTTTGACCAATGGGAACAGGTTTAGAGCAATTGGGGTTGAACAAAAAAAATTCTCAGCCTCACCTAACTGGATGAGCCATGTCCAGTTCACCTTTATTTAGGGTGGAGCAAAATTAAATCTCCCTTTTGACATTGACCTTCAAGATAAGGACAGATAGAAAAATGTTTTACAAAATTACTCGTTTCATCATTGTGATTGATGAAGTTAGTTGACAACTGAAAAATTAAATAGATTAAATAAATTTGCTAACCTTTAAAATCAGAAACGATTGTCTTGCACTTAACTGACCTTTAGGAATGATCAACCAGCTTTTTAGGTCAATATAAGCCTTGAACAAAAAGATACTTATTTTTAGGATCTTTTTGTTTTTGAGATATATATTTATATATATATATATATATATATATATATATATATATTAATTTTCATATATTTCATAAATTCTAATTTTCACATATTAATTAAGTACTTAACTGCACATTGTGTCACAACATGATAAGTTATAAAGATAATGAGAGGCTAATTTCTGGGGAAGGAGAGAGAGAAAAAAATAATAAGAAGAAAAAGATGACAGTGAATTATGCCAAAGCACTGGTTGTAGGTCAGCCAGTTATAGGTGAATGCCTACGGTAATTAAAAAGGACTAGAAAAAAAATCCAGGAGTCCCAAATCTTCTGCACAGATGTGAAACCAGCAGAAAGGGATATGTTCCTTTCTGCCACGAGGCAGAAGTAAGAGAATGACTCGGGTTTGAAAGGAATTGGTTGCCAGACGCAATGAGGTAAAGACTGTCAGTTGTAGCTTAGATACTGAAATGTAAGGATAGATGAAAATTACAGCCCCCATTTTGGGGTGGGCTCCAAAAAGGAGTTTCACACGAGAGCCAAACCTGTGAAGCTGGAACCAGCAAACAAGTAGTTAGAACTACAACAGAAAACCACGAAGAAAATCCAAGGTCTCTGTCTGCTCTCTCTCTCTCTCTCTCTCTCTCCTCATGACATGTGGTTCCTCTTTTTCCAGTTAATGCGATCAACTCAGCTTTCATACTCTCTTTTCTTCTCCTGACGACTACTTAAAAATTGTAGTAGCAAATAAACCTTTGTGTTTGTGAACAAAGACAGAGTTTTGTGTGTTTGTCAACTTTTCCCACAGCAAAGTTAAAACAGGGTCCAACTACTACTTAAGACATAGCAATACAGCCATTAACACATTTGAGCATGTAGTGGTACAATCATACATTTGGTGTGTAACTTTACAATGCCTATTTGGTACCATTATGTTACAACCTTCTATTTGGTACCATAATGGCACAGAAAGACAATATCGAATTTTAAAAAAACAGTGATAGTTTTAGCAGAACAGCAGTGAATAACAATTGTTCAAGAAAAAAAAAAGAGGAAAAGAGTAAATTACCCACTTTATCTAAACATAACAGTAATTTTTTAAAGGTAAAATTAGATAAACAAAATGAGAAGTCAACTTCACTGCTTTTTTTTAGATTAAGGATCCCCACCCTGTAGTTCGCAGTTTACATACAACCCTTAAGAGCCATCTGTGCTGCCCTTCATCCAAGTTTCAAAATTTTCTCTTTGCCTTTTGATGTTTATTGTGAAGACTTAACCATTCCAACTGCAGGTGGAACTCATTGATCTTCAGTGTTCAGGAGATCTGAAGTCCAAATTTCTAGCTTGCCACTTTCTTGATTTTTATAAGAACAACATGCTTCCATCTGGATGATTCCCTAACCTTATCCCTGACATCCAGCGAGGGATGAATATGTTTAGGATTGCATACCATTGTGAACAGTTGTTCTTCAAAATAAAATATGCCAACAGTACACAACTGTCAAATCATCATATGTCTGATAAACTCCTTCTGTCAACCTCTTCATTTAACTGTGACATTATATGTTTTTTCTGATTTCAATCAGTATCAGATGTCTCATCAATGAATTATGATTGTTACCATATGAATTTGGCTGGGTATTTTTTCTAGGCTGAGTTTTGTGGCTGCCTGGCAGAAAAGGTTGGCGACCCCTTTTTTTAAACCATTAAGAATAACTTGAATGTTATATCATTTTGGGCATAATCAATTTTCCACTGCTTTTACAGACAAGTAGTAAGTAAAATTAGAGACTGTCATTGAGGGTGACCTGAAAGCTCCCTTTTCAATAGCTACTACATCAAGGTGTAGGGGAGGGTACTACTCCTTTCCCTGGATTGCTGCACTTACCCTTGATCCATTGTAATGCTGATTGTTAAGCAAGGAGGCATCAAGTACCATTTTTTGAGTCTTTGGTATGACTCAACTTGGGATTGAACCCAGGTCTCCTGGGCCATTGGCAAACACTATCCACTAGGCCAATGGGCTTTTACATATAAATACCTAAAAAATTAACTATCCTTTTTTGTCAGTCTGATTTTCAAATTCCATCATATGAAAAAATTTCATTTGTTGTGCTAAACAGAAGAGATGAAAGAAACAAGGAGATACCTTCACTGGTGTAATGGTTAATGAGCTAGGCTAACAGACTATTGTAGTGAGTTTGATTCTCACTGGGAGGCCCTTACTTTTGGCCTTATGCCAAATTAACCAAGACATAGTAAATCATAACGATGAGAAGAACAAGACTGATACAGCAGTAGCCAGTTGACAAAAATATGCCTTATTTGAGATATTCATTATCAGTTGATCTAAGAAAATAGAAAGTAGTTATATTTCTCATTCAGAAAATTATATTCACATATTTTTTAAAAATCTCATACCACCAAAAATGGTTTTTTTAAATTATTAAATTATTTAGATGAATATTGATATTGTGTATATAAAAACACAACTTTATTCTATTCAAGAAAAAATATTCACTTTATATGAAAAAGAAAAAAAATCAAATAATGTTATTTCAAAATGTGGCTGTAAACAAGAGAGGAAAAGAAGGAAGATAAAATATTCTTGAAAGATGACAACATTCTTTGCTTAATGAAAAAGAAGTACATAAGGTATTAACAAAAGAAAGAGGGGGTGTCCTCGTGGTGTAATGGTTAAAGCGATGGACTGCGGAATCGTAGTACGCGAGCTCGTACTCTAGTCGCGCTATTACGTTCACTTTCAGGCAAATACCCTTGGGAAAGGTATGAACCCCCTTATCCTCCCAGCTTTGGGTTAAATAGTACGACTACTGTTCTTCTAGGAGAATGGCTTTGGCATTAAATAACCTAAAAAGAGTTGATATGCCATTAAACAAAGAAACCAAAAGAAAGAATGTAAATGAGCCGCACTGGGCAGTCACGACGAACATTTTGGATGAAGGAATAAAGTAAGATTCATAACTGAAGATATGGACAGAAATTGGGGGAAGGATGAAATGAAAAAAAAAGTAAAGGATAGACAGAAAAGAAGATAGAATGAATGGTAAGAAAAAAATGAACAATCGATAAAGACAGAAAAATGATCAGCAAGAAATATAGAATAAAAGAAATGATGACCATAGAGACAGCTGGAAAGGAAAAAAACAGTTTTCCAGCATGGTCAGCTTTAAGTCAAAGAAACAAAAAAGGAAATACTCAAAGGGGAACAGATCTACCAAAAATGTTATTGTTAGGTTAGTAAAATGGTAATTCTTGTGTATGGAGTGAGTGAGGGAGAGGCTCTCTGTGATTGGATATAACTAATCACATGATGAGCCCAGAAGTCTTGGCTCAAAATCCAAAATCTAGTCAGATAGATTCCACCAGGCATTCAGTGAGGCAGTGGCATTAAAAGCTCTCAGAGAGACAACCCTAAGATACCAGATATCTTCTTCAGCATTCCAGCAAGTTCCTTAAACAACTTTATACACAGGAAAGACTGTATATTGTTATTGATTGTTTCATGTGTTGGTTAATAAATTGTTAGAATTAAACAAAGAATTAATTCATATATTTGTCGCTGTTAACCTTAGAATAAATGCAATACTAACACAATATTATTATCAAATTTATTTAGTGAACAAGAGGCATATAAAGTTCTTGCAAAAGAAATGGTTCAATCAAATCATTTGAGTTAACAGCATTTTTGATAAGTATATTAGATAATATATATATGGAAGTAAAAAATGGAGTAAAATTCAACAATATGGAGAAAAAATTTGACAAGGTAATCCAAACAGAAGGAGAGATTTATTGAGAAACAAAGTCGACACTATAGCATTTCAGTTTTAATGAACCATCATCAGGACTTGGAGGGATATTAGGGATGTTAATACATAATATTATATTTCTCCTTACTTGAGCAAATTCATTTTAAATAGCTAAAATATATTCCATCTTTACTTATTATATTCCATATATATCATAATTTTATACTTCCTCTTTTTCTTTTTGTCTTTCTTTTTTTCCTTTTTCTTCCTTCTTTTAATTCTAAATCTTTCTCGATAAACAAATGGAACATAAATTCTAATAAGTCAAATGACATAATTAAAAAAAAAACAAACGCTGACTCACTAATTAAACGGTCAACTTTTTCTTGTTATACAAGTTTTCCCAAGGTTTTTGCATTTTGTATTTTTTAACCAATAATCGTTGATTTAACATCACTAATATCATCCCTCATAGTCCTAATGATGGTTCATTAGAACCGAAACGCTATACTGCTGACTTTGCTTCTCAATAAATCTCTCCTTCTACTTGGGTTACCTTATAATTAATTCCTCTCTCTCTCTCTCTCTATATATATATATATATATATATATATATATATATATATAATTTTCTCTTTTGAACATGTCTGATTAAATTAGACAGACACTTCATTCTGCTTATTCTATTAATAGTATTACATGCTTGTCTTGCTTTCTTGTGGGCTCGTCATGAAAGGCTAGGGGAGACAACTCTAAACAAACTATTGCATTTACATGAAGCCAAACAAATGACTGAGGTCGGCTAAGATTTATGCAACTGCTTTTGAAACTCCAGAAAGTGTTAATGGTGGTCTGCACAACCCTTTTAGCATTCTAATCTCTTTCTTTATGTACATTTCTTCAATTCCTTAGAGAATATAGAGATATCATCATCATCATCATCATCATCATCATCATCGTCGGCAATATCAATGGACAGTCTTGAAATGATGAAGCCAGTCTTCATACTTTTTAAATTCAATCTTTTTTAGCAGGACACAGCATTGTGTAAGTGAAGCTCCACCATATTCATCAGATTTTCGATTTCACACCATTTTTCTTGTTTTCAAAATTGAAAATTTATTTCAAAAAGATGATTTGAGGACATGGAGGATATTTTTAAAAATATGATGCCATAGCTTGATCAAAAGATAAGTTTCAGTGTAAATCATTTGGAATAAATGCAGAGATATTTCAACCCATAGAAGACGATGGAACATGTTGAATGTCAAAGGGACCATTTTAAAGAGAATAACGTTTCATTGATTGTTTATTTCAACTTTGTTCAATACAGTTTAAGTCTCAACTCTCTTTGAACTCATCTTTTATATATAATTCACCATATCTAATCCTAATATCATAAGAAAAATAAACAAGGCTGATATTTTGTTAAAGTAGTGAATTAGTCAAATTTCAAAGGCAAAAATAAAACAACAATTATTAAAAATTGATTTAAAAAAGCCAAAAAACAAATTGTCTTGGAAACAAAAGTACAAAGGGAGGTAACTCAATTTTATGACTAAAAGAGTTATTATTTATTAGCTGAAGTACGCGACTGATGGGTGAAAGCCGTGATAAATGGGATCACATGAATTTGAATTTTATCGATCATCTTTTTTAACAATATATGAAATTACCCAATAAACAAACAGGATTATCCTATATCTAGATACCATCAGAAATAAGCTCCATTTATCAATAATAGGTTTGTTTTCGTTTTAGTTGAAACTGTATATATTTCAACTGATTTACTCACTTTCTGATCTTCCCTTTTCGATATTCATAAGATTTCGATAATGTTAATATATGACTGAACACCACTAATCAGTTATTTGGGATATATTTGCAAGCAGTTGGTCATGTGATCAGCTGTTTTATTCCATTTTGTTTCGGATCATTTTTGCTATTGAATTTTCCCAAAATATCTCTTCCATTCAAAACTACTTTATCTATCATTGATATATTTTATACACACACCTATTCATAAGAGAATGAGTATAAATGTATTGCTATGCAAAAATAAATACTGACTCCTCTTTATTTTGTTCCTTTCAACTTTTATAATTATTTACACAAAATAAGCAAGATGAAGAAACTTTGAAATCTAATAATGATTTACATGGTTTCCTATATAAAATTCATCATTATTGTTAAAACTTTAGTCTTATCTTCTTCATTTTGTGCTTTTATATTTCTTACAGAAATTTTGCTTCTGTTAATTTCTGCTTCTTTATAAAATACAACTTTCATTCTGGTGATTCATGCTATTTCACAAGACATGAACACATTTTATTTCATAGAGATTACCAGAAATATAAGTAAGCAGCAATATACAGAGGAGACACACTTAACATAATGATTATTGTCACAAGAAATGGAATCAACAACCTGAATTCAAATCCTGGATTAGGCTGAATTTCCCTTTGCACTAATGTACTTAAGAAAGGCATGAATCCATTTCTTCCTTTCCTAGCTATGGATAAATAATAAAGCAGACTGGATTCTTTAGGTTTGGCAACCAATCTAGAAAAAAAAAACCCTCTGCATTCACACCAGCTTTACTCCACATAAAAATTGACCTTATATCACATTCTACCTATAGTGGAGGTGTTGGGTAAATACAATGATTATACAGACATCAGTGTGTTTGCTTTTAATCAAAACTATAAGTCATCTCTTTAATAACTTTTCAAATCTAAAATAGTCAGACATTTTATGATGTACACACAAGTGAGAACCAATTTTAGTTTAATTTACCTAACTTCTCAGCTAAAAGCAGGTTTGACACAAGGTCATTTTTTAAAATACCTATCTTCATGCAAACAAATGCAAGGTATCAAGTTTAGCTTAGTCAACATTCGATTTTTAAAAGAACCTTAGTCATTAGGTAATGAACTTGACCCAAATCCTTTTAAACAACCTGTTCATGGTAGAAGGGTTGGCTAGATACATACACTTTATATCTGGTATTGTGTTCTAAATAAAGTCAAACTAAATTTGCATTGATTTTATACATAATATAAACAATTTTAAAAAACTTGTTCCACATTGATTTAAGTAGGAAATTAATATAATTATGTAAGATTTTTATGATCAATTATTTTTTAATGGCATGTCAACTCATCAGGGTTATTTTATGCCTTGAGGTTATGGAATTGCATTCATAATACATTTATATTTACATTTTTGTGTAATTGTTTCTTAAGAGTTTTCTACTATAAATAATTTTAAACAGATCTATTCAACCCATTGATAGGAATCTAAGAAGAACTACCACACCCTGTCTGAGTGGGCCTGGTTTCTTTCTTCTTTGTTTTTAATGGTATATCAACTTTTGTGGGTTATTTAATGCCAGGCTCTCCTTCTAGAAGAACAGCAGTGATGCTATTTAGCCCATAGCTGGGAAGATAAGGTGGTTCATACTTTTCCCCAGAGTATTTATCCCAAAGTGAACATAATAGCACAACTGGAGTTCAAACTGACTTACTATGATTCCACAGTCCATCGCGTTAACCATTACACTACAAGGACACCCCTGAGTGGGCCTGAGAGTGATGGCAATTAAGAGGTGCTATGACACTCCATCAGAGTGGACTTGGGAGTAATAGTAATTAAGAGTAACTCTACAATCTGTAGATCTCCAGATGCAGTTTAATGTCAAGTGCTTATACACCTCCTTCCTTCTCTCCTTCATCAACCATTAAGACATGTATAAAAATAGCAGCTAAAGAAAAAAAGTTCGAGGAGAAGTGAATTTTCAAAATTGTTTAAATTGTGATGGTACTTGACAGAACTCATAGTAACTTATTATACAGGGATTTATTCAAACTAGTATCCTCGTCTTAGTTGCTATGGTTCCATTTTGGGTATTGTACCCTTTAGCTTTCTTTTTGTACAGCACTCTTTAGTCTTCTTTTCATACTGTACCCTTTAAGCCTTTTTTTGGTACTTATCACAAGGAGAATAATCTATCAATTGTCTTTGGTAATGTTCTTGGAATTTTGATTCAAACCCTTTTTATTTAATCCAGAAAGTAGACTGTTCTCCTTTTGATAGTCACCTAAAGAGGGACTAAGTGTACAAAAACTGAAATATTGTGACTGTAACAAAAAAATGGAAGACAATAAGTAAAGTTGGTGACTGTAGTCAAGGCCGACCCAAAGGTTCCCTATCTAATAGCTACAACTGTTATATACTGCAGCTGTATCTTGATGAACAACGAGGAACATGTGCATACAAAAATATAGTCTTATATTTTTATTCTGTGAAGTTGACACTTGAATGGAGAAGAAGTGCAATCAGAGAGCATTTACACATATGGAGGAGCTGTTGGGAGTTTAAACAGCAGCGGAAACTACTCAAGCCCCAAATTCTAGAACTTATATAGTCTTCAAGCTCCCACGTGACCCACACGCAATGCTTCTTTCCATTGGCTATGCTTACGCCCATGCCTCACTTCCTTGTCTTCCATTGGCTACAGTTCATGCCCATGCATTGTCCGTTTTTCATTGACTATTGTTTTATTCCCACTTACTGTGTGTGTTCCAAAAACTGCTCTGTTGATTTTCTCCACACTGGATGTATCTATCAAAACATATATTGTGTTCAACCACATCTGCAAGTCATGGTGATATTCCGGTACTCACTTTGTTGATTTTATCAACGGCCAGATATGTCTATCAATAACATCTGCCAGTTCAACACATTTGCAGGTCACGGAGATATATTACGCTACAGGGAAGGGCACTACTCTTTTCCTTGGATTGCTTCACTTTACCCTTGATACATACCTTATAATGCTAAGTGTTAAGCAAGGAAATATCAAGTACCATTTTTTGAGTCTTTGGTATGACTTGACCTGGGATTGAACCCTGGTCTCCAAGACCATTGGCAAACACTCTACCCAATTAGCCAATACAATAGTTCTGATAAATTCGGGTAAAATAATGGAAATTCCTCATTTTAGAAATTCAGACAAAAATTATGGCAATTTATATGTTAACCTTTTACAGATCGACCTACCGATTTGAATTGTAACAGATACAACCACTCTGGGTCTGAGTGGACTTGGGAGTAATGGCAATGAAGGGGTACTCCACACTCCCCAAAGTTCTAGGACTGGAGCTTCATGATCAGATAGTTTTGTATCATATCCAGAACACTCATTGGGCGGACGTGTTACCCCATGGCAGAGATATTTTACAGCCCCTGCCAACTGGGTTGCAACCCATTGAGGATCAAATTCATTACACTAACAAATTTGTTTGTAATAAATGCTTGTGAATGTGTCTTGTTGGTATTTAGTAAGCATAGTTTAAACTGATACTTGGTCACAATGAAGGAAACCCCAATGAGGCCTGAATTTACTAACAAATTAGTTTGTAAGACAAGTTTTTTAACTTTCACACTACTGTGGCCAGACAGTTTTATATTTTTTAACATTCTATAACTGCTTGTTTTCTAAACTGATATTTAATTTAGATATTTTATTTATGTTTTAATAACGATTGGTCAAGATAAACAAAAATGAAAATTGCAGAATGAAGTGAATACAAACATCATTGTTAGAAAGAAAGAAAGAAGGAAAAAAATGTAGAGACCAAGTTAAATTCTTGTTTTTTCTCATTTCTCTGGCCTTTGTACAAAAGGTACTGTTTGTTGCACAGTGTGGTGTACACAGCCAATTGAGTAAACACAGGGGTACTTTTCCACTTGTAGGGATACAATAAATAATAATCTTCCTTAGATAATTTGCATATCTAGTAGGATGTCACATGACAGTCCCAGAAACCCATTCTCAAATTTGTTTAGCCTCTGTTTCTTTAAATCATAAAGATTTTCTCTGATCCATATGGCTATATTAACAATACCCATCAAGTAAGCCTTTATTCATTTTGTACTCCTTCCACATACTGCTTGTTCATTGAACAATGTGCATATAACTCTACCATGGGAGATGTTTGTGTATTGTTTTAAATGAGTAGAGTGTTCGCCAATGGTCCAGTAGAGCAGGGTTCAATCTCAGTTCGAGTCATACTAAGGACTAAAAAAAAAAATAGTACTTGATGCCTCCGGGCTTAACACATTATTTTAAGATACAGATCAAGGGTAAAGTGGAGCAATCCAGGGAATGTAGTGCCCTCCCCTACACCTCAGTGTAGTAGCTATTGAAAAGGGAGCCTTCGAGTCACCCTCGACTAAGATTGCCAACTTTACTTACTATATGTATATTATGTATATAAAAGTTAAAACATTTTTTTATGTATAAATGAGTACATTTTGTCTTTCTTTCCATAGAGTTTAGCATTAGTATATAATAGATATACTCATATCTTTTGGCCAGCTGCAGTACAGATTCGTGGATCTAGTCAGTTGTGTTGTGTCTCTGGCAACAGGAGTTGATCAAGGTTGTTTGATACGAGTACCAGAGAAGCCCAGCATTCAGGTCATGCAGCCAAGACTGGCATTCTCCTTAAACCTCAGGCTCTAACCTTCCTGGGAGGGGTTTAAGTTTATCACCTGGTGCCTGAGGCACCCATTTTTAGGGGAATGCCGATGGGGCCTAAGGCATTTTTGGGAATGCCAGGAATGTCTGGGCTATAATCCTGCACCTGGACCCACCTTAAAAAAGGCCTTGTGCCATATTCATGCATATGGTGGGACACTTAGTAAATACTTATTCTTATAATATTTGTCCCTGAAGAGAGGGACTCGATTAAAATATCTTCTCTACCACCAAAACTTCCAGTACATTAAGCCTAGTCAGCTTGAACTATAAAATCCGCTGACTGCATCTCTTCAAAGGAATAAGAAGGAATAACAATGAGTGTCTTGGATATGACACTGAACCATCTGATGGTGAGGCTGCACTCCTGGAGCTTTTGGGGAATGTTGAGTACCCCTTCATTGCCATTACTCTCAGGTCCCTATGAGCAGGATGTGACACAAGTTCAATTTTTTAAGCAGAGTTTAACAAGTTTGAATTCAGAGTTTTCCTTCTCCTAGACTGGTTGCCTAACTAAGGCTAAAGAATCCAGTCTGCCCTACTATTTATGCATAACTTGAGGGAGAATAACTAGATTCATACCTTTCCCAAGAGTATTAGTGCAAAGTGAAATGCATTCAGCCTCATCCAGGATTTGAACTTGCGTCACTGTGTCCATTTCTTACAACAATAACCATTACACAATGGGCACCTTCTTTGTTGTATGTATGCATTTACCCAACCCCTCCACCGTGAGCAGGATGTGATGCAAGATCTATTTTTAAGTAGAGTACAACTGGTTTGAATTCCAAGTTTTTCTTTTCCTTGGCTGGTTGTCTAACAAAGGCTAAAGAAATAAGTCTGCTCTACTATTTGTCCATAGCTGGGAGGGATAGATGGGTGCATGCCTTTCCTAAGAGTATTAGATTTGAACTTGGGCTACTGATTCCATTTCTTACAATGAAAATAGTTTCGCACGGCATGTGTTATTGGTATGTCCATTTTTCTCTTCTCTTATTAAATGTTCTTCCAGCAAATTTTTTCTGTATACATTACATATTTTGTCATCAATCCAATGTTTGTAATATTTTTTTCTTTCTTTGTTCGTTTTTTAATGGCATATCAACCTTCATGGGTGATTTAATACCAAAGCCATTCTTGTAGAAGAATAGCAATGATACTATTTAACTCAGAGTTGGGAGTTATATTTTTATATCAAGTGAAAGAATTGATACAATTTTTGTGAGGGGCAAATATCATCATCATCATCATCATCAAGGTATACCAACATCATCATCATCATCAAGGTATAACAAATAGCTTATACTTTGACTCTGTCCAGCCATCCGTCCCTATTGGCTATAATTCTTAGTGGGTCCTCTTGACGACATCCAGTGTCTGCACAGAGTTGATGTATGTCTTTTTTTTTTGCCAGTCAGCTAACACTACTTAGTCTATGTGTAGGAATCCATAGGAGAATATTACTAATAAGTTTTTCCTAACTTCTCCAGCAGTACCCAACATGTTTTGCTCATTTTAATTGCATGATGGGAGGTAAGAGATAGAACAACTGCTTTACTGTAGAGTACTACTTCCTGGATTTATTTGAATACATTGACTGGTTCCCTGGCAGGGGGATAAGACCCCCCCCCAAAAAGGGGTGTCCTGGGTATGGCATTAAATTGCATCTGATGATGAAGCTCCACTTCTGGAGTTCTGGGGAGTGTGGATTACCCTTTCATTGCAATTACTCCCAGGTCGACCCAGTGTAGTAGTATCTGTTAGGATCCAATATAAAAAGCAAATAGATCAGATTAAAGTTACTTGAAGCTATAATAGTTTACTTAGGATTATTAATTAATTGAAACCTTGCCCAGTCGGCTGGGGCTGTTGAATACACCAACTGCTTCTCTGGATATGACACTAAACAATCTGATGGTGAGGTTCCAGCAATGCTGAAGCTTTGGGGAATGTGGAGTACCTCTTCATTGCCATTGCTCCCAGGTCCACTCTGGCCCAGAGTGGTAGCACCTAATAAGGGTCCTATCTATGGGTTAAATAGAACTAAACTGTGCTTCTTTCACTATACTGATTTTTGCATTTAAACTGCATATTTATGCTAAACTGAATTGTTTAAAATAGAACTGTTTTGACATTGGAACTGCGTATAAGTGCTAAACTGAATTGCTCGAAATAGAATTGTTTTGATGTCTAAACTGTGTACTTATGCTGAACTGAATTATCTGAAATAAAACTGTTTGACATTTAACTCTGTGTATTGCCCAGTTGGCTGAGGTTGTAGAATACACTGACTACACCTCTGCAGACGGGTAAGACCTCCCCTAACGAGTGCTGGAACTTTGGGGAATGCAGAGTACCCCTTCATTGTCATTGCTCCCAGGTCCACTCTAGCCCAGAGTGGTAGCACCTGATAGGGCCCTATCTATGGGTTAAATAGAACTAACAGTATACTTATGCTAAACTGACTTGTTTGAATAAACTGAATAGCTTGAAATAGAAATGTTTTTGACAATTAAACTGTACTTACATTTAAACTGCGTGCTTATGCTAAACTGAATTATTTCAAATAGAACTGGTTTTTTGACATTGAAACTGTATTTACACTAAACTGAATGGTTTAACATAGAACTTTTCTGACATTTAACTGTGTGTAAACAAGATCTGTACTTATACTAAACTGAATTAGCTGAATTAGAACTGCTTGACTAAATTGAATAGCTTGTAATAGAAATGTTTTTGACTATTAAACCGTACTTACATTTAAATTGTGTGCTTATGCTAAACTGAATTATTTGAAATTGAACTGATTTTGACATTAAATCTGTAGTTACACTAAACTGAATTGTTATATATAACTGCTTGAATAGTTTGAAATAGAAATGTTTTTGACAATTAAACTGTGTACTCATACTAAACTGAATTGTTTTAAATAGAACAGATTATTTACATAAAAATGAATTTGGCATTAAATAACCTACAAAGGTTGATATGCCATAAAACCCAACAAAACAAGCCAAACTTAATTGAAACCATACAATTATTAGTGATAGACAGAAATACTTTAAACCATTCAAATGTGTGAAAATTATTCAGTTTAGATATGACTGAGTACAGAAAATACTTATGAAACAACTACATAAAAAATATAAATATGAATGTGCAATGAATGCAATTTCCTTACCTCTAAGTATAAAATAACCCTAGACAGATTGACATGCCTTAAAAGTCAATTTATCAAACAACTTTGTTTAAAAAAGTTAAAAGAAAAAGGAAATTAGAAAAACTCCATTTTAAAACTTTCTTGTTAGTTAAAAATTTGTAGATAGTCCTCTGTTGAATTGAGAAAGGAGCATGGTTGGGCAAAAGTTTTCTGATGTATATTTGGAATAATGATGGTATGTACATTGGATATTGGGTGAAAATGAGACTGGTATTGAAAAAATTAAAATTGATGGAACTTGTAAAGTGTATTGGTTGTAGTTCAGCACTAGAGAGGATATTTAGTGATATCCCTGTTTGCCAAGGAACAGTATTGGTTGCATTTTATGGAATAAATTTGTAGATTATTTCATGCAAAAATCCTCTTTATGCATATATATTAGAAATATGTTGAGTAAACTCATTTAGATAACATTTTTAAACAAGCCTGAACTCATTTTTTGTACACAGTTAAATGGTATTGCGATGGAACAGTAACAAATTAACATTAGTCATTTGTTTGTACACACTTAAATTGATATATATATATATATATATATATATACATATATATATATATACATACATATATATATATATAATTTATGAGTGAACAGTTTGTAGGTAATTTCATTTTCAAATGAGTTAGAACTAATTAGTTAGCATGCTAGTATTGCTATTGTTTCTACACAGTTAAATGGCTTCAATTGATTTTTATCAACTGAAATCCAGTTGATGGAACACACTTTGGCTGGCTGTGGTATCAATGGCATAGATCTAACAGGGCCTGAGGCATTTTTGGGAGAGCCAGGCATATCTGGGCAACAGCCCTGCACCAGGACCCACCTTAAAAAAGGCCTTGTGCCACACTTGCCCATTTGGTGGGGTGGTCAACAAATGCTGTTAAATAGCTTCAATTATTGCTAACACTAGTAAATCTATTCAATATTAATTTTCTATTTGCAAACAGTGAAGTGGTTACAAGTACTGCTATTTAATACTAATTATTCTATTCAATACCATTCATTTGCCCACTGTCAAATAGTTCAAAATATTGTTATGTAATACCAATAATTCAATTTAGACACACAGTTAAAGAGTTTCAAGTATTGCTATCAAACACTAATAATTATATTCAACATTACTCATTCATTTGCATACAGTTAAATGTTTCCAAGTTTTGCTATGTATCACAAACAATTCAATTAAACATCAGTCATTTGTTTACACCCAGTTAAATGGTCAGAAAATTCTATCTTTAACTATTCAATTTAACATGAGTTGTTTGTTTGCACACAGTCTAAACGTTAAACAGTTCTATTTGACCGATAAGTAGGACTGTTTCAGGTGCTATCACTTCGGGCCAAAGTGGACCTGGGAGTAATGGCAATAAAGGGATACTCCATTACTGTTGTCATACCATCAAATTGTTTAGTGTCATATCCAGGACACTGT
Organism: Sepioteuthis lessoniana; assembly: GCA_963585895.1. Classification (NCBI taxonomy): domain Eukaryota; kingdom Metazoa; phylum Mollusca; class Cephalopoda; order Myopsida; family Loliginidae; genus Sepioteuthis; species Sepioteuthis lessoniana. The sequence goes on along the minus strand of OY757914.1, from coordinate 113,179,965 downwards.
CACGAGGTCTCCCACTAAGAGAAGAGAAATAAGGAATTTCTACCATCCCTCGTGTTTAAGTTAGCAGGCCACCCAAAAAATGACTGTTAAGACAGAATAGTAATATAGGTCAAAATAAAGAATGTAGATCAGAGTGAAAGCTAACAGATGTTTGTACTTTGTGACCGGATGGGTAAAGAATGAGGTACAGGGACATATAGTAGCCCTAATAAATTGCCTGACAGGGGAAGGAAGAAGATGGAAGCCAAATGATTGGCTAGGACCCTAAAATGGAAGTGGCACCTTCTTCCCGTCAGCGGAAATAGGAAAAAAGAAAAATCAGTTTTGGAACAGACGTCGTTGTGAACAGATGGGGTGAGGCCCATGCCAAGACTCCGGGTAAAGAAAGACGGAAATTATCTTGGACAAGAGGAGAAGAAGCTGTACCTTCAAGCCAGACCTAAAAATAAAATAAATGCCGTCAACCCGAGAATAAAGAAAAAAAAAGGAAAATACTCTCCAAAGGAAAGTCGTCGTAAAGATAAGTAAACTTTAAGACTGTTTCTCCCTATACCCAATTATATATCCTCTCTCTCTCTCTCTCAATTTGAAGAAAGACCAAAGAAGAAAGAAAAGAAAAGAAGAAAGACATTTATGTTTATGGACTATCCATTAATAATATAGCTGACACGTTGAATATATGTATCCGCGTGTATAGTAAAAAGATTGATATATTTTAATGTTCCCACATGTTGGAGTTGTTCATTTGTATTGTCTACTATCAAAAGTTGCTATTTCATGTTTCTTTTTCAGCTTCTATTCGCCTTATGTTATTCTCGCTTAAATTGTCCTTTAAAAATATTACACGGGAAACCGGAGTAGTCGACTACTATAATTAATATTATTACATCTAAACCTAGAGGTCCATGTCTTCCATTGTTCTAGGGGAGGAAGAACTAGTGGCCTTGGTGTGAGTGTGTGTAGTGTGAAATTTGGAAACCTCTTGCCAACGGCGGTCAGTCTAGCCATAAATTAAACCCCACATAATATGCCAGTTCCTATATGCCTGAGAAAGGACTCTGAACAAGGACTTATTCTACGAGGGATCAAGTGCCAGGCCGCCCCGTCTTCACACGTGCAAAAAAATAAACTCCCCGTTTGGTGATAACAATATGTAAATGCACCAATTCCCATACGCTTTTAAATGGTTGCTCATCCGGGGATCTTTTTATTTTGATTTGCCGTCACAACACTCATTGGTGAGGGGGTTGCTTACTCCTCTGTAGAGATGCAGTTGGCATATTCTACAGCTACTCCAGCTGACTTGGGACTGGACTATTATCATAAGCTTTAGTATATCCAATGATACACAAACACTGAATAGACAGAAGGAAAGGCAAGCTCATTTACATATTTAGGAACATTTAATAGATGCTTAATAAACATGCAAGAAGTATCAACAAAAAACCACAAACATGTTCTTTCAGATGAAATGTGTACTTATTATTTTATGAACAAGCAGTATGTGAAAAGGTCCCAAAAACAGTAAAAAGTCTTATTTGTTATCTTTAGTGGGTTTCATATTTCAATACTGAAACAAGACAAAACCTATTGCCAAGGTTGGAGACAAAGTCTCTCTTCTGTTTCATGTACGAAGAAGTCACATTTTTCTGTTGAAAGAATGGGGACCAAAAAAAGTCGATGTATATTATTGAATATCCAATATCTCATATTCAATTGGCATGCCAACCAAATCCAAGGGAGACAATTATTTGTCACTGCCCTACAAAAAAATTGTGGTTCAACTTCTGAGGTCTTTATGAAATTGCTTGTTGCATGATGAAAGGTTTCTTTTACAGTTGTGAGAGAACAACCAAGACAGACATAGACACACGACTAGCAAAGGCATGGATAGCTATCGATAGGCCATTGGTCATATGGAAGTCAGACCTGAACGCAGTTTTTTCCAAGCAGTGCTCATGTTGATACTGCTATATGGATGCACTATATGGACGCTAACTAAACATATGGAGAAAAAGCTTGACGGCAACTACACCAGAATGCTGTGAGGAATATTGAAAAAGTCCTGGAGGCAGCACCCCACAAAGCAGCAGCTGTACAGCCACCTATCATTCATCACAAAAACTATCCAAGTTAGACAAACCAGACATGTGGGACACTGCTGGAGAAGTAGGGACGAGCTCATAAGTGATGTACTCCTGTGGACCTCTTCACATGTGCGAGCAAAGTCAGGAAAACCAGCTCGAACCTACATACAGCAGCTCTGTGCCAATATGAGATGTAGCCCTGAAGACCTGCCGGAAACAATGGACGATAGGGAGGGATAGCGAGAGAGAGTCAGGGATATCCATGCTGATAGCGCGACATGATGATGATGATGATGATGATTAATTTTTGTTATTTTACAGGTAACTGGTTGGGTCAGTGGGATCAAGAAAAGAGCTCACTCCTGCATCTATTGGTTTTTTATCAGAATCATTGCAGATGTCCATGTTTTGTTGTATTTCAGTGACTTGTTCCAAGTACTGCCCATATTGGTTTAGTCAATAGAATACACCGACTGCATCCCTGCAGAGAAGTAAGACCCCCCCACCAACCCAACGAGTGTCCTGAATATGATATTAAACAATCTGATGGTGAGGCTCCAGCATTTGAAATTTTGGAAATATGGAGTACCCATTCATTCCCATTACTACCAGGTCCATTCTGACCCGAAGTGGTAGCACTTGATTGAACTCTTTGACATTTGAAATAGAAATCTTTGAAATTTAAACTGAGAGCAAACTAATGATTAATGCTAAATTGAACTGTTAGAAATAGAACTGTTTGATCATTTAATTTTGTGTTAACAAATGATTGATGTTTAATTGAATTGATAGTGATACATAGCAATACTTGAAACCATTTAACTGTGTACCAAAATGGAGCTCAGGCTTGTTTAAGAATATTATCAACAAACTGTGTTTTCAAATAATTTATAATTGATATATGTTTAAACAGAATTTGGCATTGAATAACCAACAATAGTTGATATGCCATAAAACCTTACCAAACTGAACCAATTAATTTTTTTTCGGTCTGCTCTTCTGGATTATTAGGAATATTTGTTTTTGTTTTTGTTGTTGTTTCATTGTGCAATGAAGTATAAAGATACTCACCTTTAAATAGGAATAATTCAACACTTAATGTTATTAACAAACTTTTATTTCCAACTCCTGCTAAATTGTAAAAAAAACTAAAACAACAGTATATAGTCGAAGGGAGGTAACTCCACCTGACTAATTTATTAGTATTTGATATAAAAACGTATGCTGATAAAGTGTGTGTGCGCTGTAAGGGTTGGAATGTGCGTATTTAAACAGTTACTGGGTGTTTCACGATTGTTAAAACAAAGTAGTAGTCTCTCAGATCTTCCCTTGTGACTTTATTCTCTTACATTCTTCCGATTATTTCTGGGAAATAGTTAACATTTTGATATGTTTAACCAAATCTAGCAGAATCATGCCTTGGATGATAGAATAGAAGACATATAAAGGAACTAAGTCTTTCAAGATTGTTTAAGTAAAGAATATTCAATTTCAGCACATCTTCCCACAGGTGTCAGATTTTCAAGACGGTCAAGAACTTAGAAGCTCATAGCACTTGTAAATGCCGAGGAGCAGGTTCCATCTGGACATCCGATCACCCGAGGGGAATATGCACGCGCTATCAACAACTTTGCACGCTGCCTTCGACTGTGTTGACGCAAACAAGTTATTAAAAAAGGATTTGATTTGGTTTCTTTGTTTAATGGCATACCAACTTTCGTGGGGTATTTAATGCCAAACCCGTCTTTGTAAAAAGAACAGCAGTGATCCTATTTAACGCATAACTGGGAGGATAAGGGGGTTCATAACTTTTCCAAGGTTATTCATCCGAAAGTTAGCGTAATTGCTCGACTGGAGTTCGAACTTGCTTAATTCTAAGCCACACTTTAGCAATTACATCTCGGGAATTACCTCAATTAAAAAAAAGAATACTAAGAAAAACTATGTACATTCTACTCATACAAAATTAATACACAAACGAAAATATATTCATAAATGATTGCTTATTACCAAAAAATATAAATATATAGACAACGTCTCTTCAACTCAACTTCCTGTTATTCGTTGTTACGTGTATAAGCAATACACACCCTTCTTGTCCCCTTCCATATTATGACCCCTTGTTTGGGTAACTCTCTGTATAGGAGGAAACTCACTTCCTGTATGATAGGTCTGCTTTGGTGAATACCACTGTATCTCTCATATCATGGAAGACATCCTCAAGAATGGGAATGATATTGTGCTCTCGCGTGAGAGTTTTGTTAAGTTTATGGAGGGGAGTCCATGTTTATTCTTAACGCCCCATTCTTTTTTTTTCTGGTAATAAAAAGTTGGCTAACTCATGGAGTGAGTTTTTTCACTGGCTCAATAATTCCCAATCTACTCAGTCTGTCCAGTTATTTTTTAATTTCTAAACGAACCGCCACAGGAATTCTCCGATTGGGCATTACAGCTGGAACTGCATCTGGCTTAAGTTGTAGGGCGGTAACTCCAAGTAGTTTGCCGAGTTTCCCATCAAATATTTCCTTGTAATTCTTCCTTATGTTGACTGCTGTGACGCGATAGAAATTGTTTTGTTTATTTCCTCTAAGCCCATTTGTGTACTTGCATCTTGGTCCAATAGAGGTTGTGCCATCTTCGTCTTTGAAAATGACGAGTTCCACTATGTTCTGTGCGTCTTTGGACTTTTAATATCGTCGAATCCGATGAAGCATCCATCAACCTGACCGCATTTCAAACATGTTTCTGTCGATACCATTGGTGTCGACTACCTTTTGGCCTAAACTCTGCAGCCGAAATATTCTAAAGAAAACTGATGGGCAATTCCAAGGCATGAAAGACATTGTCATCCTTGCAGATGACTTGGTGGTTTATAGAACAAATCAAGAAGACAAGCGGCTTCATAAACTACCCCAGAAATGTCGTAAAATATGTATAAAACTAAACTCTGAGAAATTGGAGATAGGCCTAGACGCCATTACTTTTATAGGGCATCGTATCACCGAGGAGGATATACTGGTTGATCCAGAGCCATCATTGACATGCCAGCACCAGAGACTATTAGAGACCTGCGCAGATTTCTCGGCATGATCAACTCTGTTGGGAAATTTATCCAAAACCTTACAACGGTCTTACAGCCACTCCATCACTTAACATAAAAACATGTAGTATGGTCAAAATCCCAACAATTAACATTCGATATGGCCAAGGACTTGATAAGCAAAGCACCGGTGCTCTCCTACTATGATCCACATAAAGAACTCACACTTGAGAACAATGCGAGTGAGTATGGTTTGGGACCAACCCTGATACAAGAAGAGCAACCAGTCGTATATGCAAGCCGTTTCCTAACTGACACCGAAAGGAGGCACGCACAAATCGGAAAAGAGATACTCGCAGTGGTGTATGGTCTTCAAAAGTTTCACCATTACACACATGGAAGAAAAGGGAATGTTTTCATTGACCAATGCCCACTTTTGCCGATCTGCCAGCAGCCACTTTAAAAGGCACCTAAACGTCTCCAAAATTTGCCACTGCGTGCTCAGCTATATGATTTCTCGAATAAGTACAAACCAGGAAAAGAAATTCCACTGGCAGATGTACTCTTACGGGCATCCACAGATAAACTGGAAGCAGAAGAGCTCAGGAGTGAACAACCTGACGATGCACCCTATCAAACTGTGGACTCCCAGAGATTAGACCCTAGACACTGGAGGACTATCATGAAAACGCTAGTTGAGGTTATTGCTACAAGCTGGCCCAGGGACAAAAGACTATTGCCATATTCCTTAAAAATGTTCTTCGACTACAGGGAAGAGGTGACAGTACAAGATGGACTGATACTAAAAGGACAGAGAATAGTTATCCCGCTTGCCATGAGATTCAGAAATGAAATAAAAATCTCGCGCTGGCTATTTAGGCATAACTCTTATCTCATATGACCGAGAGACCTGATATTCTAGCCAGGCATGTTTGTCGAAATACGGCAGTATGTACAAGCCTGTGCCACCTGTGCAACATATGCAGATCGCCAACCAGCAGATGTTCTTATAGTCACAGTATTACCAAAAAGACCCTGGCAATGAATCGCTACTGGCTAGCGGATAACGGACCGCAATTCTCATCTAATGCATACAGAAAGTTCTCAAAAGATTGGGTTTTCACACATCAGACGATATCACCAGGCAACAGTCAGGCAAATGGTACTGCAGAAGCGTTTGTCAAAATAGTGAAGCATCGAATGGGAAAATGTAAAGCATCGGAAGAGGATCTACTTCTGGGTCTTCTGACCTTCGCAATACACCAAACTGAAGGTCTCAACAGTAGCCTAGCACAAAGGCTCTTAGGGCTGAGACTCTGCTAAAACCCACCTGCTCATATTCATATAGGGATGCGCAAAATAAAGAAGGCAGGAAACTGAAGCAACAGAGTACAGGCAGAGAACTAAGCCAACTTCACATCTGCAACAATGTTTGGATCCATCCTCTGAGAACTCGCTCAAGAAAGTGGGAAGAAGCCACAATAAAAAGATTGACCGGGAAATTTAACGTCATCCCCGAAGGAAGAATAAGCAACGTGATAAGACGTTTAAATACGTTTATATAAGTGCGAAAGAGTCGCTACAGCATATTCGTTTAGCGGTTATTGTCTTTAAGAGAAAAAAATTTAAATTATAATACACTTATCTGTGGTTGGTGAATGTCCTGTTGTATTTCTGTATATTTTCTGGTTGTGTTTAAGAATGTTTTAAGAGGGCTGAGGATATTAGGTTTCGTAGGGCCCAAAATTGTCTTCTGGGTTCTGTTTGTCGAGTTGGGTGGTCTGCAAACACTCTTTTCTGGTTGTATTTAACCACGTCTCGCCCGTGGTGACTCTAATCGCTTCTGCATCGTCTCGTTTTGCCCAAGTCACGTGCTCAAGTCTTTCCGTCTTTCCTCTTCCCTCTATCCTCGGCCTCTTTACATCCGGGTACACAGTCGTTAAGAGGATAATTCGTAATTTTCTTATAAATTGTGTGAGCAAAATTTCTCGCTAATTAGAACGTTATGTTTGGTAATGTGACGAATAAGTGAGGGTTGTCTATCGTAGAAGGTTGTGATATCCGATTCAACACTGACATTGGTTGGACTGTAGCATGAGACGATCGTTGTGTAATGTTTGCCCCTAAATGTAGCGTACATAATTCTCGTTTCGCTTCTTTCGATGCTATTAAGAGATCTTAAGGCACGAAGATTGAGAATCATTCTTGTAATTCCTGTGGCGCCATTGACAGTGATTTTCCACGTAAATGATGAAACTAATGTCCAACCATCATAAGTATCATGGCATTTTAATTCTAGTTCACTATGGTAATATCTATGTTCATGCATACATATAATGTCGATATTGTGCCCGGGTGTAGATGCTGTAAGCTCGGTTTATTGTGTTTAAAGTGCAAACATTGAAAGTTGCTATATTATCAATGTAGCTGTAGCTGGTTTTTAGAACACTGGGGCCGGAGGTCCAGCCTTAGTAGACCGCGCCTCTTGTTTACCCCTGTGTAGGGCGATGCAGTTTAGATGTACGGTTAAGGGAGGGAAAATAATGGACCTACACCAACTCAAATAACACTGAAGTACAGCTAGATTATATATCCATAAACGAGAAGTGGATAACTAGTGCTCTGAACTGTAGGCATTCTCCTCTTTTGAAGAAGTTCCTTCCGATTAGAGAATCATCTCAACAAAGATACGCTTGAGTCTACGCTGTAGTAAGAAACAGTCAGAACCACTCGTTATTACTGGTCCTCACTTCCCAACAGAGATATAATCAATAGATATATGAAATATGGACACGGCGACACGAGTTCAAATCCTGGACGAGACTGATTGCATTTCACATAGCACTAATACCCTTGGGAAAGGTATGAATCCAATTATTCTCCCTCCAGCTATGAGTAAATAGTAGGGCAAACTGAGTTCTTCAGCCTTGGTGAGGTAACCAGTCTAGGAGAAGGAAAACTCTGAATTCAAACCTATTAAACTCCGCTTAAAAATTGACCTTGTGTCATATCCTGCCCTAGCGGAGGGGTTGGTAAATATGAATATATAAAATATGTGAAAACTTTCGTACCGCCCACATGGAAACAGCAGCAAAGTATATTACAACCAAACTAAATGTAGAGTCCCATGGGAGTCACTAGTAGTCAGGAAAAAGCGAGGTAATTTAAAAAAAAGGATCCTAACTCAAAAGAGGAAACTGACAAGTGCCAAAGTGCAGAAACTTAAGAAATTCAATCGAAGACAAAAAGCTGCAACCAAGAAGAAATACTTCACAAATGGAAAGAACATTTCAAGAATCTGCTCAGAAACCCTCCTGAAATCACTGACGAACCTATCAAAAAAATTATTAATAACTAACTAGATGTCACACTAGGACAGTTTATGGAGGAAGAATTTGAGACTTGAAAAAATTAAAAGCAGAAAAGTTGCAGGCGTTGATGAAATACACCCTGAAGTTTGGAAGATAAGAAAATTTGATGACATGCTTTTTTAATTATGCAATGCAATCTATAAACAAAACTCAGCAGAGAAATGATGAAAGGTTGTATCCTTCTCCTCTTCAGAAAAGGCAATCTCAGAATCACTAAGAATCATTGCTATAAGTGCTAAAGTTTATAATACCCTACTTCTCAATTGTATTCAATGTAAAATGAAAAAAATTCTTAGGAAAAATCAGAACGGCTTTGAAAGGAATTAGTCCACAGCCTCACAGATTCTGACTATCTGTTGAAATGGCAAAGGAATACATGCAAAAAAAAACCCTCGGCAAAACTATTGTTTGTAGACTTCTCCAAAGCATTTGATTCCATAGACAGCGGGAAAATAGAACAAATACTACGAGCATAAGGTCTCTCCCAAAGAAACTGTTACTGCTATAATGATGCTCTACATAAACATGAAAGCAATAGTTCACTAATCTGATAGAATCCCTGACTTTTTGACATTGTTGCTGGAGTCTTGCAAAGAGATACATTAGCCCAATATTTGTTTATACTCTGCCTAAATTATTTACTTTCAGCATCTGTAGATCTAATAAGAGAAACTGGTTTCACATTGAAAAAGACAGAAAGCAGATGATATCCTGCAAAAACTATAATAGGCACAGACTATGCAGATGACTTAGCACTTCTGACAAATTCACCAGCCCAAGCAGAATCCCTACTGTATAGCCTAGAGCAAACAGCAGGAGACATTGGTCTCTATGTGAATGCCAATAGAACGGAGTTCATGGGTTTTAAACAAAAAGTAACCATTTTCACTTTAAGTGGCAAGCCTCTAAAATGAGTAGACCAGTTCACATACCTTGGTAGCAACATCTCATCTACTGAAAGTGATATCAACATATGTTTAGTGAAGGTGTGGAGTACTATTGACAGGCTATTGATTATATGGCAATCTAATCTATCTGATAAAATAAAATGGGATTTCTTCCAAGCTGTAGCTGTGTTCATACTACTACATAGATACACCACATGGACGCTTAAAAAAACTCATTGAGCACAAGCTTGATGGGAACTACAAAAGAATGCTACATGCTGTCTTGAACAAATCTTGGAAGCAACACCCCACAAAACAGCAGCTGTACAGTCTTCTGCCTGCCATTTCCCAAATCATTCTAGGAAGACAAACAAGACATATGGGGCATTGCTGAAGAAGCAAGGACAAACTCATAAGCGACTTTCTCTTATGGACTCCTACACATGGACATGTCATTGTGCGCTGACCAGCAGAGATTTACATCAACTCTGTATCAACATAAGTAAGTAAACTTGGCAACCATAGTCAAGGGTAACCCGAAGGCTCCCTTTCAAATAGCTACTACACTGAGGTGTTGGGGTGGGTGCTCCTCTATTACATGGACATAAGATGCAGCCTAAAATATATGCCAGGAGGAATGGATGGTGAGAGAGTTAGGGAACTCTGTACTGTCATCGTGACTTGATAAGGAATCATGATTTTTTATATATATCTCATTCAGAGATTTGATTTTCTAAGTGTTTAAAGAAAAAAACAAATCTATCTTTATGTAGTTAGCCAAAAAGCTTTAAGTTTAATAAGCAATCCATATAAAATATTTGATTTTGCTTCTTTTCAGTTAAATATTTCTATGTTTTCATTCAATTTTTCTCTTACATTAAATACTCATTTGTTTTCTCTACAAGTAAAAATAACAAAAGAAACTATTAATTTTTGTAGACAAATTTAATGTGTTTCTTTCTTTCATTTTGTATATGCCAGTTCCAAGAATTGTTCTATTTTCTATTGGCTTTTCCTTCCTATTTTTGTAACACTGAAATCTTATATCTAAGTACAAACCTATATAGGACTGCTGTGCTCATTTTCTTCATTCATGATCCCTTTATAAAGTTCATAATTAATCTTTTCTTTTTTTGTATTAGCTAAAATGTTTTATAAATTCTAACGCCAGTCTTTATGATTGAATAACTGAGAAAAACTTATCCTAATCATTTTCTATATTTCCATCTGTTACTTTGAGAATTCCAATCTATTGATAATGATATACTTAAATGATTTCTCTTGTTCATTCTTTAACATCTTTACATAATGCTAGTTTATTCAATTCTTTTCTACTAAAGGATCTTGTTAGTTTTGTATATTTGACAATGTAGTTAATGTTGATAGGAATTATTACCATGCACATAGAATACTTTATTTACATTGTTGATTTATGATGAGCAGTTGTTCAGTTTATATTAAGAGTACACTTAATAATAAAATAACCAATTGAAGGCTTTTCATATTTTTACTTAGAAAGGAAAATATGTAAAGAAAAATTGATAACAAGATAATCCAAGTAGAAGGAGAGATTTATTGAGAAGCAAAGTCGACAGTATAGCGTTTCGGTTTTAATGAAGAACAAAGATTCACTCACATCAGATCTGTACAGACACACGATGCGACCAAGAAGACCTGATAGGGATGGATGGAGAGAGAAAGTGAGGGAACTCTGTGTTGTCAGTATAATTTGCTGATGATGATGACATACAATACATACCAGTGGTATTAAAAGAAATAATACACAATTGTGTCCAGATAGATAAAAACGTACACATATTGTCCCATGAACAAGCAGGATGTAAAAGCGGAACAAAAATTGAAAAAGGCTAACTTGATGAGAGTAGGTGGCTTTACAGTTCTCTGGTAGAGTCAGAGACAACGTTTCTACTGTTTAAAAGAACAGAGCCAAAAAGAAGTTATAGATGCGTTTCTGAACTGTCATGTGACACCCTACAAAATCCTATACGCTAATTTGCTACACCGTTTACCGACTTAACAATATAAAACACCCAGTAATAAAATGGGGAAATATGAATATCATAAAATGTGTTTGTCGACTTCTTTTGTCACCAGTATATTAAAAAAATCCCACATTCTAACAAACAGCTGCAGTTAGACACACCCGACAATGCAACACTAGATTCGTAATTACGATATGGTCCATGTTAGCGAAATCCAGTGTTCAACTTTCTGCATAGATATAAGAATTTACGGATCTTATTTATTGTATGAACGTTTTTTACCCATAACTTACGATCAATTCTCGTTCAAAACACCGTTTCCACTTAATCACCGAAGTTAAGCAACGATGAACCTTATCAGTACTTAAATGAGTGACCACTTAGGAACAAACAACTACTATGAATAACTCTCGGTCTGTGTTTCAGACTGGGTAGGCTTAGTTAATAACATGAATATCACGTACGAAACATAACCTATTGAATCACATATTGGTGTGCTTGGTGATGAAGGGATAGTTTTTGTTGGGTGCCCACTCTCCAAGGATCAATATTAGCACTAGTATATCCATGATATACTAACACTGAACACAACCGAAGGAAAGACAAAATCAATACATTTGTACGTACAAGAATCGTTTACATGCATAATATACGTGGTGCATTCAATACGTTTCCAGACTTTTTTGTACAGGGATTTATAATTGTGATAGACTCTTGAAAATTCAATATGTTATTGCTATACATCTTATGAGATGACTGACCAATTTTTATGATTTCAGCTTCAAATGAACAGCTACAGCAGGAATTGAAATACACCCTACTAAAGCCTGATTGTCACAGCTGGTGAATTTCAAAAATGCAATCTGGACGTGAGGACACTTTAGAAGAACGATATGCAATAGAATTCTGTTTTAAACTTGGAAAAAATGCCAAAGAAACATATGGAATACTTCAGACTGCTTTTTCACCCTCTTACATGAACCGAGCATCAGTTTTTTAGTGACATAAGAGATTCAAGGAAAGCAGGGAGTCTGTGAGGGAGGATGAGAGGTGTGGTAGGAGTAAGGAAGTCAATAGACCAGAGTTGATTGGCCAAAGGGTTAGGTTTAGGGTTACTATGTTGAGGTTTTAAGGGAGTTCAGGAAGAGATTCCGTCGGAAGAGACCAACACTCTTCAAATCGGGTCAGTGGCATTTCTACCAGGACAATGCACCAGTCCACAACTCCATCCTTGTCACAGACTATTTGACCATGATGGGCATCAAGACAGTTCCTCACCCTTCCTATAGTCCAGACCTTGCTCCCTGTGACTTTTGCTTATTCCCTAAGCTCAGAGGCTGTCGTTATGAGACATTTGAGGAGATGAAAGAGGCTGTGACGAAGGTCATTGACACGCTCACACAAGACGACTTCCATGGGGCCTTCCAGAAGTTGTTCGAACGGTGCAATAAGTGCATTGCAGCCAGAGGAGATTACTTCGAAGGGGACTAGAGTTTCATGTGTGTACTATCAATAAAAGTGCCTATACGAAAAAAGTCCGGAAATTTATTTAATGATCCTCGTATTGGTGTGCTTGGTGATGAAGGGATAGGTTTTGTCGGGTGCCCACTCTCCAAGGATCAATATTAGCACTAGTATATCCATGATATGCTAACACTGAACACAACCGAAAGAAAGACAAAATCAATTCATTTGTACGTACAAGAACCTTTTACATGCATAATATACAAACACCTGGTATTGAAAAGTAATAATTCACAAACGTTTTCCAACTACAAGAATTGAACACATATCGTTTCATGAACAAGCGGTATGTAGAAGGGGTACAAAACAGAAAAAAGGCTTACTTGATAAGTATAGGTAAAGGATAGTGTGTGGCTTCACTGTTCCCTAGCAGAGTCAGAGGTAATATCTCCACAGTTCAAAAACATTGGGCGAAAAGAGGTTGAGAATTGTTTTTTGGAAATGTCATGTGACTAATTACGAGGTCTCTATTGGACATGCAAATTATCTGAAGAATATGATTATTTATTGTTTGGATAAGTGGTTTAAGTGTGAGTCATGGTAATCTTTCGATGGTTGTGTTTTTATTCTCATCTATAGAAGCACTCGTATAGATGAGCAGCAGTAGTTCCCCGATCGAACTATTTGATCCTGGCCGTTGTCCTGTATGATTCGTATGACCAGAACCTGATTAAGCATGACGTTGAACCGCCAGAGGGTTTGTCCGCCCACCTTTACGTCCACTATGCTGTTTCCCGTGGCTTTTGAAAAAAATCCTTCCCCTTCCTGCCTGTATTAAGTTTTAACTTAGTTAAAGTCCACAATTACTTAATTTAAAAATTTTATCTGAGTCCTTATTTATGGTTTATTGCATTCTTATAGGCATTCTATGGTCTTTAAGTCCTAATAATTTAAAATGCCAGAAAATTTTACAAAATTATATGCTGTTTTCTTTGTAAAATGCCGCTTGTACAGTGTGCTTTTAAATATAAAGGCAATTTTACCGTTAATCCAAATTTAATATATGACCCTGGTCAAAGGTGCTAACACGCTTGGTACATGGAAGAGTCTTTTCTAAAAGCTTAGAATCCCCACGGACACCCCCCATAGTAGTTTAGAAAAAACACAAAAATAAAGAAAGTCCCCAATGCCCCGCCAAATGTTAGAGCCAATATCAGAATACTGGTGAAAATATACAAAAAAATCCCTTATAAATATACATTAGTCTTGGACTTTAACTCAGTTAAAACTTACTGGAAAAGAAAGACCTCCTCTTTTGTTTCTTACGTACACATGGGAAGCAGCATGATGGACGTAAAGGTATGCGAATAAACCCTCTGACGGCCAAACGCAATACCTAACCTGGTCCTGGACGTCTGAGTCTCGGTGCTCAACGCTCAGGATCGTCAGTTCGATCGGGGAATTACTGCTGCTCATCTATAAGAGTGGCTTCTATAGATGAGGATGAAAATAAAAACAGCCATCGAAAGATAACCACGACCCACACTCAAACCACATACATAAACTGCATCGCCCTACTACGAAACCGCATAGAACCCAAAATTGACAATATTCTTAGGAAAAACCAAAATGGCTTCCGAAGAAATAGATCCATGACCTCACAAATATTGACTATCCGTAAAATCCTTGAAGGCGTACGGGCAAAAAAACCTACTGGTGACAATACTATTTGTCGACTTTACCAAGGCCTTTGATTCCATTCACAGAGGAAAGCTGGAACAAATCCTACAAGCATACAGCGTACCAAAAGAGACCGCTGCAGCAATAACGATTCTCTATAGAAACACCAATGTGAAAGTACGTTCACCGGATGGAAAACGGCTTCGAGCTGACAAAGAAAAGAAGCTGAAGGTACCCGACAAAAACAATTACCGAAACCGACTACACCGATGACATAGCGATTCTGGCAAATACACCCAACCAAGCCGAAACACTACTGCATAGTTTGGAACGAGCCACCGCAGGCATTGACCTCCATGTCAATGCACACAAAACGGAATACATGTGCTTTAATCAAACAGGCGACATTTCCACACTAGACGGAAGCCCTCTGAAACTAGTAGACAAATTCACCTACCAAGGAAGCAGTGTTTCATCAACCGAATCAGACATCGACACGAAGGCATGTACAGCTATCGATAAGCTATCGATCATATGGAAGTCAGACCTGACCGATAAAATAAAACGCAGTTTCTTCCAGGCAGCGGTCGTGTCGATACTGCTATATGGATGCACTACTTGGACGCTAACAAAACGGCTGGAGAAGAAGCTAGACGGCAATTACACAAGAATGCTGCTAGCAATATTGAACAAGTCCTGGAGGCAACACCCCACAAAGCAGCAGCTATACGGCCACCTACCTCCCATCATAAAAACTATTCAAGTTAGACGAACCAGACATGCAGGACACTGCTGGAGAAGCAGGGACGAGCTCAAAAGTGATGTTCTCCTATAGACCCCCACATACAGCCGAGCAAAGACAGGACGGCCAGCTCGAACATACATTCAGCAGCTCTGTGAGGATACAGGATGTAGCCCTGAAGATCTGCCAGAAGTGATGAACGATTGGGAGAAATGGCGAGAGAGGGTCAGGGATATCTGTGCTGGCGGTACGACTTGATGATGATGATGTTGATTTTTACGGTAACTTAGGTTTTCAAATTCTAATAAATTGCAAAATATTAGCATCTTTTACGTATTTTTACAAGGTTCAACTGTTACTTGGAATTACAGTATTTGTCTTTTTGCATTTCAAGCACAGTTAATATACAGCAATAATTTTACAAAAAAATAAAATCTTTCATGCATTTTAAAATGACAGAATAGTAAAAGACAAAAAATATCTGTCAGTTGACCTCTGCCAAAGGTAGAGAGGGATTTGCCTTGTTTTTCGTAGCCGCTTACATTTTTTTTATCACCGTCCGTCCATTCTAATGTCGCCTGGGGTCCTAAATCTTTCCTCATTTGATGCCATATAAAAACCAGAAAGTAAAAGTCCGCTCCCCGGATGGAGACACAGATTACTTCGACATCGTAGCAGGTGTGCTGCAAGGAGACACATTAGCTCTACACTGGTTAATCATTTGCCTAGACTACGTGCTTTGAACGTCTATTGATATAATGAAATAACGAAACATGACGGTTTCGAACTGGCAAAGGAAAGAAGCAGAAGATACCCCGCACAAACAATTACAGACGCGGACTACGTCGATGCCATGGCACTTCTGGCAAATATATCCAACACAGTCTGGAACGAGCAGCTGCTGGCATAGGCCTCCATGTCAACGCAAACAAGACGGAATACATGTGCTTTAATCAAACAGACGACATATCCACACTAAATGGTAGTTCTCTGAAACTAGTGAACAAGTTCACCTACCTAGGAAGCAGTGTCTCATCAACCGAGAAAGACATTAACACACGACTAGGTAAGGCAGGGATAGCTACCGATAGGCTATCGGTCATATAGAAGTCAGACCTGACCGATAAAATAAAACGCAGTTTTTTCCGAGCAGCGGTCGTGTCGATACTGCTATATGGATGCACTACATGGACACTAACTAAACGTATGGAGAAAAAGCTTGACAGCAATTACACAAGAATACTGCGAGCAATATTGAACAAGTCGTGGAGGCAACACCCCACAAAACAGCAGCTATACGGTCACCTACCGCCTATCATAAAAACTATTAAAGTCAGATGAACCAGACATGTAAGACACTGCTGAATAAGTAAGGATGAACTCATAAGCAATGTACTCATGTGGACCCCTTCACATGGACGAGCCAAGGCAGGACGACCAGCTAGAACCTATATACAACGGCTCTGTGCCGATACAGGATATAACCTTGAAGACCTTCCGGGAGCAATGGACGATAGAGATGGGTGGCGAGAGAGGGTCAGGGAGATCCGTGCTGGCAGTGCAATATGATGATGATGACGACACATTGTTTATGGACGAATTTATTTTTGAAGCCAAAAAATACCCATATATCAATCTTAAAACAAAAAGGAAGAAAAAATTTATTTTTTCTTTATGTTTTGTTCCTGTTAGGGATTTTTTTTTTTTTTTTTTGTTACTAATATTTCAATTTTAAATCTTCGGAACATGAACTTGAATAAAGTTTATCCTCAAATATACTTTTTTATCCGCTATTATTTCCATTGTTACTTTTGGACAACTTAATATCAAGTATCCGTGTAATTTTTAAAGTTATTGCGAGACGA
This sequence comes from Sepioteuthis lessoniana, assembly GCA_963585895.1. NCBI lineage: Eukaryota > Metazoa > Mollusca > Cephalopoda > Myopsida > Loliginidae > Sepioteuthis > Sepioteuthis lessoniana. The sequence goes on along the minus strand of OY757914.1, from coordinate 113,162,826 downwards.
CTATAAATGTTTTACTCGTATATCTTTCATCTCAATTAATTGCTTTTCATCGCAACGACTCAGACGATCAAGTGACGCTGAAAGACTTCGACTCTCACCAGATTAGAGAAGTTAATCTGCAATAAGTCAACTTATTACTTAAAGAGGTGTGTGAGGATTAAATAAGAAATAAAAAAAAACAATAACATGAAAAAATAAAATTAACACTAAATAAAATAAATAGATACCAAAATAGCAAACTCCCAGGGGGCCTCTCGTAGGAAGCGAAATCCGTGCATGCCTAAAAGGGGAGGGGGTCTGGGTGCCTAAGAGAAAGTTTTTCTCAGTGCCCTTGACACAACTTGATTGAGCGGGCGTGCTTTTTTCTCTTTGTTGCCAGTTGGAACACACGTGTTTGCTACGGCCTCTGGCTGAGCAGCGCGTTGAAGCGTCAACTGAATAAACCGACGAAACACAATCACGCATGTAGTCCTGTTAGTCACAGTAGTTGATTATAGCCTTAGTTCCATGACTACCACATGCGGCTAGTTGGTTTATTAACTTCCTCTGTGTCTACGTTGTGTTTGAAAGATCCACGGATGAGGAATGACACAATCTATCCGGAACTTCTTCGGTCGGCAGGGGTGGTTCTTTAGAACAAGTTTCCTGGGTGTTGGCAACTCAAAGACGAGAAAAACTCTCCGTTAACAATTAACAACTATTTATTGAAACACAACTGTGTAACAATAATATATACAATATATATATATATGCTCAGCCTTGTCTAAGGGATTATTTATTTCGAGCCGTCCAAAGCCATAAGTTTGTTTCAGCGTCCTATAGGGTAGGTGACTTAGAGTTTGATCATCTCTGAGGGGATCGTTCTAGTGAGGGGAGTATGATGTTGCAAGACCCGAAACTCCCAATGACCCAGAAGATTAAACATCACTGACGACACCTACTGGCGCCGATTCAAGGTATATTTGGAAATTGTGTCGTGTCGATTTTTGTTGTATTTGAGAGACAGACAAATGAGGTATCTGGCTGGGGCAGTCTTTCTGTGTTACTCGGAGAGTAAGGTTTTTGCTGGAGAGGCTTTAATTCTTGGAGAGATTTCTTTTCTTATTCTCCTGTCTTTGGTATGGACATCAAATATCTTCTCTCGTCTAACCCTAAAAACATCAACTTTTATAGAGGATTCCCCTGCGAACAAAGATTCCTGATTGGCTAACAAATCATTTCGTATTCTTCTACTTTTTGATTGGTCAGCCAATCAAATGCGCTGATCTACATCTGTAGGAGGAGTATGCCTTCCACGTATCAGATTTTAATCGGTCATCCAATCAAACCACAATATAGGGACTTGATTAATTTATGACACTATTGATAGTGGTATACAGACTAGTTCTCTACAAGTGGGCGTGAGTACTTGTATGTGTGCCTCTGTGTGTGTATGTATGTGCGTACGGATGTATCAGTGTGTATGGTTGTGGGTTTACCATGAGTAGGTATATGCGTATGTGTGTGTATAGGGACCGAGACATATTTATGTGGGATCTCTAATTCTTCCCTACCAGTAAAAACATAAAAATGGTTCAGCAACTTAAAGAAAATGATGATAACGCCTTTAAGCATCTCTTGGAGGCACGTTGTCTGAGGGGGTTTTATGCCCAAAAGCTGGGTGGCCGAAAATCAGGAAATAGGAATCTTCCCCCACTGGAACTATAATGAGAGTGAGGCTGCTGCTCGAGTAAGTTAGAAGGGACACGCCAGGGAAAGGAGACTCGAACAAGTCGGGGGAAATAAGTCAGTCTGTTAGGGGGACGCAAATGGTCAGACAAAGAAGAAAGGGCTAGAGATAGAGAGCTGAAAATCTAGCAGTTTTTAGTTTTTAGTTAAGGGAGCTACATAGCGAAAAGTAAAGACACCACAAACCATTGAATTCTTCCTCTAAAACTTTATTCAACTTTTTGTTTACGTCTTACTCTTTCCTGGTGGGACCGTCTGGAACTCATGCCTTTCGACTCAACTCGCAGAGAACCAGCAAACACAGCGTTGGGTACGATTCTCATTCAATGAAGTGCATGGCTCCGGTTATATTTTATCACAAATTAAGGGACGCAGCCCACATTTTGTGGGGGATTATCTCTGTAGCAGAAAGAACTTCGTATTTTTGTTTGGCACGTAAATTGATTTGACCGTTATAGTCGTCACATATTTTCACCAAATGAGGATGACTTATCCTATTCAGCCCGGACCATTTTCCCGGACAAGATAAAAATGGTGAAAGCCCGCCAAACTATCTCTTCCTCAGCACCTTTCGAACGGGACGGATGTACTTTCTGTCCGCTCCCTTCATCGTAGGAGAATCACAACACCGTGGGGGAAGCCCTCTAATTTATGGACCTCTTTAGTCTACTCTCTTAGACCAAGGGTTCCCAGTTGAACATAAATTAGATGCATGTAATCCGCCGCACACAGGAACACCTTTATGTCGCCTCTAACTTTTGCTATGTCTACAGCGACGCGCAAATACGCTTAGATATCCAGCTACCTCATTCCTGGGCAAGATTTTCTGGAGACTTTCATGCCTCTCTCCTACGACAACCAGAACCACAGATTTATGGGTGACTACATCATTCCTGTCCTTAAACAGCAAACACGAATTTTGCTTTGTCTATAGCGACGCATATTCCGCTCAGGCATTTAGCTGCTATAATTCCTTCTCAACTCAATAACTATTTCCTTCCTTCCTTCCTTCCTACGAGACTTGCAGCATAAAGTACCCTTTATTCAGGCTGCCATTAAACCTTCATAAAAACTTTTCGATATCTCGTTCCATCTCCTATATTTACAACAACGTAGCGAGGAACTACCGTAACAACATATAACAACTCTTCTTCGCTAAATCTCTTTTCACATTAACCAAATCAAAGATCTTATTAATCTATCCAAAGATTTTACCTTTTAACCCCAACGAGTGGACAAGAGTTTGTCCAGGATGCTATGATTTTAAAATGGATCAATGCACCGACAAAACCCGGAACCTGCTTACTTTTTGTCTTGACAATTTAAAAGTTCAGTTAGTCCCTCACTGGCCTTTTTTTATTGACTTTTGAATTTCTTTCAAAATCAATTAGTCTGTTTTAAAAAAGGAAAATTACATTTTCCTAAAAAAAAAAAAAGTATCATTAGTTTTCATCCCCAGTGATTACCTCATATTGTTATACACATGGCAGACCCAAAATGACTCTCAAACCCCTCAAACTCGATACCGCCGATTAACAATTTTCCAGAAATGATTTCTGAGATTCCTCAAACGGATCGACCGCGAAGCACATTCATTTCTACTGGTTCAGAAAAACATTCTCTTCACCACAAAATAGTCATAAACCCCAAAATAAAATTGAATTTAAAAGTATCCCCGCCTCTTTCATTTTCGTCATTCATTCCTTTGCAGCTTCAACAAACAAAAATAAGAAAACAGGCGAATGAGGGATAAGAAGAAAAAGTCAGTTACCGACCTCATAATTTTCCAAGACACACCACCAAAAACTTCCTTATACCCCGGTTATATACCGTACCAATGAACATTAGTAGGTATGCCCCATTCCTTATAAATACGTTAGGCACTATTGCGAGGGGCTTAATATGCTGATTAAGTTTTACACAACTAGCAGTGGGATAACTTCTCGCCACTTTTGAGTATTGTATTTTGTTAATGTTAAAAAGATTTCCATTTCATTCCCAACTTCCGTTTGGGTTATTTCTCATTCAGTGACCTTTTGTTAGATGACAACAACCCCATAGATGACCACTTGACAACAGCAAATACTGTAAGCAATCTAAGGTATTTCTACCGGTAATTCTTAGTAAATCGTAAATACTCTATCATTCTTTGGATTAACAGATCGAAATAAATTCTCTGTGGGACTCGAACTCTCATCCTTTTTCCCATAAGAGCAGATCTTACAGGGTTTTTACCGATTGAGAAACTAGAGAAGAACGACTGACCGAAGATCAAGTCAAACCCTATAATCATATCCTTTATTTTCCTCACTTGCTCGACAGCACCATATTTGATGTTGTTGTTATTAAATACTCTTGTATCATCATTCATAATATTATTAATAATGGTTGAAAATGTTTCTTCCAATAAAAATCCATCATCTTATTCTTTTTTAGGACTATTCTAAAGTTTGTAGTGAATGAGTTAGTTCCCGAGGTTTAAGGGTGTCACTTTCAGGTTTATTACCACCACAAATACAACACAAATTTTACAAGCACGTAAACAAATGGAATATGACAACAACGAACATTAAGAAACAAACAATTTAATAATCATAACAAACAAAATAAAATAATTAGAAATACAATGTTCATGTTATGTGCGTATGTAGAAAATACAGCTATGGCCAGTTGAATGAAAATATGATTTGTTCGCCCGTGTGGCGTGTGTACATGTTAGGAAAGTCAGTTAAATCAATGTGTCTATAGTCATTGAAGTAAAGAAGATAAAAAGTTGACTTTACTTACATACATGGGTATGTGTGTGTGTGTGTGTGTGTGTGTGCGTAAGTGATGGACCGTAAGTATGTGCCTTTTGTTTTCATAAGTCCGCACGTGCGTTTTTTACGATCTTTGGCGACAACGTCTCGAATTGGTAAAAGAAAGTTTCATGCCTTTTCCCTTTGAGTCTTATGGCGTGACTCTCTGTGGTCCATCCTTGCCTCCCGTAGTGTAAAGTCTTTTTGGTAGTCGAATGCCTTTTTGGTAGTCGAAGGAATGAAATTACCAGGTTGATTAAATTCTTCGCTATTTATACTTTTTGGGGTCACTTAAGTGGATCAAAAAATAGGATATTATTAGGTTTTATTGCGGGTCCTAAAATTCAAGTGCGCAGACGTTTCTTGACCAATCAGATTCGAATATTTACTTATTTGTTTTAGAGCCTAAATATTTTTCTGTTAATTAGTTTCTGAGCCGGATTTTCTAGAATGTTCTTATTTTGTGGTTTTAGCTGATTGGTTGAAAAATATAAAGATGTAATTTTAATGTTAATGAGATTTTGATCCGAAATTTCTAGAATGTTCTTATGTATGTTTTTTGGGTTGATTATTTTAAGGCTAAAAAGATGTGTATTCTATAAGTTAATGTTGTTTCCGTGTGGATTTCATTGTCTCATCAATTAATTGTTTTTACAGGCTTCCACATCATTGTTATTTTTTATCACCGACTTTACAAAACAAAGATAAAAGGATCTTTTCGTCTACTTCCTCGAGATAATAGTAGAATCAGTTCCTTCTACATATTTCCGTATTATTCTAGTGGCTGCTTCTTCGAGAAGTAATTACCTCTGGCACGATTCCTAAATATGCTATCTACCTTTTTTTTTATATTCTTAATATATAAACACGTCGATGTAATGAATACTTCAAGTTAGCCACCAGTTATTTTTTGTTTTGTTGTTTTGTTTGTTTTTTAGAACGCTATTACACGTTCATGTCGTCCATATCTGCATATTTATATGACATTGTTTCCGCACCTGCATTGATAAGAGGTAACAGCAGTCGAAATGATAGCAGTATTTATAGAAATTATTGTATTATGCATCGAAGCAATGGTAATCCGTGAGAAAGAAGTCAAGTGAACAGGTAAGGTGTAAAAGAAGTACTATCCTCTACTGATTAAACTTTACTTACGTCTTTTTGCTGCAATAATGACTCTCCTCTAAACGAAACTGAAGCTATTTCAAGTAACGGCTGGTACAAGGAGGGAATATTTAGTCGTATCTCCACTCACCAAGGTCCAATATTAATATAGATCCTATGATACACTAACACTGGAATAACGGAAGAAAAACAAGATAAGCTCATTTACACAAATTGATATGAACATATAAAAACGTATAAGAAATATTTCTAAAATACACAAACGTATCTCAACATATGAAATGTGTGCTCATTGTTTCATGGACAGACAGTATATAAAAAAAAACAGTTAATAGTTAAAAAGCTTTACTTGTCTTTTTTGGTAAGGCAAAGTCATGTCGCCCTAATATCTAAATGCCGAAGCGAAAGACAATGTCTTTCGCCGGGTGATGAGGCAAAGTCTCGCATCTGTTCAATGAAATGTGATGAAAAGACATGTTTACTCCGATCGCAAAGCGGGAACGAAGAAAACAAGCGTCTTTATCGTTCGAAAAACGAAGACGAAAAGGTTTCGATTTGAATTATGGGATTTACACGTGACCACAATGTGTCTGTAGACATGCCCTCAAATTCAAGGGTAGACGGTTTTTATCGTCTCTCAATACGGATCTACATATCTGTAAAATTTAATTTTGATGTCACTTTAAAGGAATTTATACGTCAAGTGACTCCTAAAGTTTCAAAAATTATAGCGAGGTTTCTCTAAATGTTTCATCTCCTCCTTCGCATCCAGACTTGAAGCGTGAAACAGAAATGGTTCATCTCTGAAATTGTTACCACATGAATATGCTATGGAAGATGTTGCTACTATACCACAAATATTTTACTAATGTGTGCAAGCAATTGAAAAGGATTATAACAGAATTATGTTTACAATCAACCTTAAGAACACTCCCGATAATTTTTAATCAAAAGTTGATTTTCTTCTAAACCCAGCATTTTATTATTTGTAGTGGAATATCATACAATCAAAATCGATATTATTAGGCATTATTTATCGCGACTCTACAATACAGAAATTCTGTAATGAAAAATATGAATATATTTTATTAATCTATTAATATAAATACGTACATACATATATACATACATCTTTTCAGTAAGGTTGTGTGGTGCCTTATTACAAACAAAGAGCAAGTCTTATACAGATTTAATCTTATTCAAAGATTCATTCATGACTGGTTTATTCATTATTATTAAACTTTGACAATCCTTTCAAGTTGATTTGCTTCTAATAAGGAATTATCGATTTCCTTTTCCACTTTTATATTCACACTTTAGTGCAGTCATGAACAAACTGTAGATCACAGTACTTTTTGAATGATCTACCTAATTCCACAAGGAAAATAACATTTATTAAAATTTTGTTTCTCATTTCATTGAAATGAATAAATTAGAAGCCAATTTTATTGCTTTTATGTACATTTTTAATATGTATTTTTATATTAATGTTACCTTTCAATTTAAAAGTGACTAATGAAATCATTTGATTGTCTGATTGTTAAATATGCACCTGTAATTTAAAGAAAATAGTTTTAATAAAATTTTGATCCACGGATTAGGAAAATATTCAATTTTTTCTTTGACTCATCGATCAGATATTGAATGCATTGATTTTTCAAGTATTGGTTTTGCTTTTTTTATTATTATTCCGTTATGTATCTCGACAACAGTGTGCGTATGGGGCGTAGAAAATTTGTTGGGTTTATTTGTTTCGTTTTGTTAATAGTAATCGGTTTTGGGTTTAGAGATCTGACTCCATTTGTTTTCTTCTTACCTCATCTAACTCATTGGCGTCTTCTTTATTTGTGAAGGCTGCAAAAGAATTACTGAAGGAAGAAAGAAAGGAAGGAGACGAAGATAGGAGATACCTTTCGTATTTCAACTTTATTTTTGGGTTCCATACGGCTACTCTGTAGCGAGGATATATCTTCTTGGATCATTAGAGAAACAGTCGCATCCCCAAATAAGGCATTGAATGTACGAGTAGTTTTCGGTGGGTGATAAGTCCAAAGTTGGGGTGGTCATGTCCAATGACTGTTTTAATATAGGCTGCTGCTAGAGGAGACACGGTCTTAAGCCAAGAACGAGACTTAGGCGAATACATGCGCTGCTTGCTAGCAGCCAAAGGAAAGAAATTTCGTCTTGTATAAAAAATAAAGCTGTTACTCAGGCCAAACAATGTGCTTGGACAAAATGGAATGATATCGAACCAATTAAATTATCGTAGAAATCCTTAATTGCAATGGAACCACTGGCGATATCATTCCTTCTTCGCTCTACTTATGATCTCTTACCAAATGCGACCAACCTAGAATAGTGGGGATATACCTATTCGAACCTGTGCTTGTCGTGTAAAAGTGATCGGGGTACTTTGCACCGTGTACAATCTGCATGTCCACAATCGCTTCAGATGTACACATGGTGACATAACAAGGTGATAGAGATGATCATAGAATTGTTAAAAGCACAATGTGAGACAGCAAACCAGCAACCTATTACAGCCAAGGAACCCATAATTCAGTTTCTCAAGGAAGGTGAATGTCCTGTGAGGAAACAAAAAAATCCCGATATGAAGCTACTGAACGGAGCTAGTGACTGGAAAGTTTCAGCGGATCTCAAGACATCTCATCAATTTCCAGTTCACATTATTCAAACAGAAAAGCGGCCAGACATTGTAGCGTGGTCTGATTCAAAGAAGACTGTCCTCCTCATAGAATTCACTGTCCCCTGTGAAGAAAACCGGGAGGAAGCACACGAGCAGAAGAAAAACCAATATGAGACACTGCGTGCCGACTGCATGGAAAAGGGCTGGATATGCTATGTGATTCCTATTGAGGTTGGTTGTCGTGGTTTTCAAGGACACTCAGTCATTTCGTTTCTTTCAGAAATAGGAATCACTGGCCGCAGTTTGAAAGTTGCCTCAAATCGTCTTCAGACCACGGCGCAACATGCATCAAGTTGGATTTGGTCGAAAGCGAGAAGTTTTTAGCATGAATGAAATGCACGCGGAACCACCATTCCCGTGTGATTGCGTAACACCAGGAAACAGTTGCTGTAAACGCATAATGACATCAACGGCCTAAAGTAAATGCGTTTTTTTTTAAATCACAAACTTCACACTAAGAAGGAAGATGAACGTCCAATGTAGTCTCTGCTATTGATTGATCTGGCGTATATATATTCTTTTAATACTCTGTCCGGTGGCAAAAGCTGCTTGGTAGCGCAAAGAGTGGCAGTACCTACCGAAACTGTGTTATCACCCCTGGTTGGCGGCTGATGAGGGCAGGGTATCTCACGTGATTTCACACGTTGTATGATGAATATATATATATATATATATATATAAAATGAACAGTTTGTAGAAGGAAATTTTAAACAACCTTGAGTTCATTTGTTTGCACACATTTAAATGGGTTCAAGTATTGCTATTAAACCCAAATAATTCTATTTGATATTAATTATTTATTTGCACACAGTCAAATGGTCTCAAGTATTACTATGAAACACTAATAGTTTTATTTGCACACAATTCTAACAATTCAATTTAACACCCGTCATTTGTTTGAACACAGTTAAATAATTAAATGTTTCCATTTGATTTTTAGATGGGACCCTAACATATACTAACACTCCAGGTCAGAGTGAGTCTGAGAATAATGGCAATAAAGGGTTACTCCATATTCCCCAAAACTCCAGAACTGGAACCTTACAATCAGATGGCTTAGTGTCATATCCAAGACAATCGTTCGAGGGGTACTTCTCTGCAAAGATACAGCCGGCGTATTCTACAGCCCCAGCCGATTGGGCTAGATACTATTTAACCCATAGCTGAAAGATAACGGGGTACATACCTTTCTCAAGAGTCTTAGTCTGAAAGTCAACGTAATAACACGACTGGAGCTCGAACTTGCTTAGTTTGAGGTCGCAACCCAACACTTTACTCAATACGCCACGTGCACTACCCCCTATTTGATTACGAGAAGTAAACTACCTGGTATTACATACACAACGTCGTGAGTGGATACAATATTCTTTTTAACAAATCACGTACAACTAATTCAGAAATCCGGTGGTTAATGAATATCTAAGAATACCTATGTATTCTTTGTATACATTTATTACATTGCCTCGTATACATATATCTATATTTATCATATTGTCTTGTGTATACAATTATTACATTGTTTCGAATATATATTCTCTTATAAACATTTATTTCGAAGAAAAAAATCAAGCCGACCACGGGCGGCACTTGATTTGGCAAGAGTGGAAAAGAGAGAAGTAATCCCAGACCATACGACGCCAAAAAGCTACCCTCTCTTTTTGTTGAGAACTACTATTGGGACCCGCAGTACGAATTTGGGGACCAACTGTAAAGGCACGAGAAAATGGGTTTCGCCACTCGCTTCTTGAATAACCGATAAATACAGGGAGGAACGATAAAATTGTCGCCCTAGAAAAGACGACATAATTCCATTTCCGTTTAATCAAAACCGGTTTTCTTTTTTTGTTGCAGACCATCTACTAGTTGGCCAGTTGTGTATAAATCCTAAGAGCGATAGGAGCCTACTATCATGTCTGAAAGTGACACAATGTTCAACGAGCGAGATCGGAGATGCGCCGCTGTACAAATCATGCTCTCTACCGATCCAAGTTATGACAACAGGACCATTGACAGGACCCTCAAAATGCAAATTTGGATTGCCACGAATAACAGGAACATGCCAAGGGTGATTAAAACAAAGTTTCCGGCTACGGTTATGGTCTTTGGTGTGGTTTCAAGTGAGGGCCACATCATGCCACCTCACATCTTCGAAGTCGGCTTGAAAGTTAACACCAAAGTGTACCTGGATGTGCTGAAGAGTGTGGTGATCCCCTTGTGCAATCAGGTGGCCGGTGGTAGACCCTGGGTGTGGCAGCAGAATTCGGCGCCGGCCCACAAGTCCAAAGAGACCCAGGCTTGGATTCAGAAGAAGTGCTCCGACTTTGTACCCTTCTCTCACTGGTCCCCTCCTCCTCCGACCAGAAGTCGCTGGACTACTTCGTTTGGTCATACGTCGAGAACATCACCAACATGACTTCCCAAAACACTAAAGCCAGTCTGATCGCCGCCATCCGCCGAGCTCCCGCCGGCACTCGTGGAAAAGGCATGCTCTCAGTTCCGGATCCGTATCGAGGCGGTGACTGAGGCTGAAGGCGGCTATATTGAATAGATGTCAGCTCTACTACATAATCAAGTTACCTGAATTGATTTTTTCAATAAAAGTTTTAAAATAAAGCTGTAGTGTTGATTTCTTTAGGACGACAATTTTATCGTTCCACCCTGTATTTTAAACTGTGAAGGCAAGAAGCTTCCCAAGAAATAAAAGTAAAATCAAACGAAAGTCGACTGCTGAAATTCTACCAAGTTAAACAACTGAAAGAAAATTCAACCGAATTTTCTACTAAAAAGAACTTTAAAGAAGACTCGAAATTAAATGAACATTGAAACATTTCGACAAAACTAAAAAGAAAAGAAAAATACTCAAATTCAAAGAACTTTATTCCCAAACACTTTCTCAGATAATTCCCACAAATTATACAAAATTTACAACTCTTTATCTTTTATATCCCTTTCTTTCTTGCTTCTTTTGTATAAAATTCCTTTTGAAAAACTTTATTGTCTGTGTTATCTTTTCGAATCAGTATCCGAACTTACTGCAGAACTTACCGTTTGAACTTACCGTTTAATATTGCACACTAAAGACTCCTAAAAACATTACCCAGTTAAATACTAAATTTGGATCTAGAATCATTTCATTTATATCAAATTTTATCCCCTTTAAAATTTTCTTTATATTGCAGATTTTAACTTTCAAATTTTTCTTTTACTCTTCGGATAAAACGAAGATGTCGAATTGTTTTTCTTTTGGAACACTAAGATTTGAATGACATCGTTAGATAATAGTGTTTAATTTGGTTTCTTTGTTTAATAACATATTAACTTTCGTGGGTCACTTAATATCAAAGCTATCCTTCTAGAAGAACAGTAGTGATACTATTTAACGCATAGCTGACAGGAGGAGGAGGAGGAGAAGGAGGAGAAGGAGGAGGAGGAGGTTCATACATTTCCCAAGAGTATTTGTCCGAAAGTGAACGTAATAGCGAGAATGGGGTTTGAACTCACTATGATGTCACGTCCTGCATGCTAGCCACTCCCCGTAATTAAATATTCGTAAATGAAGGGAACCAATAGGTGTAATTGTTTCTAGAACAATGTCTCGCGTTCAGGGCGTCGTCATTTTGTAAATTCGTATGGGTTGGTTGATTTTTTATTGCATATCAACGCTCCTGGGTTATTTAACGCCAAATCCTATATATATATATATATATATATAATGATTTGTAAGCGATTAGTTTGTTGGTAACTTTATTTTTAAAAGTGACGATAGACCTCATTTGTTAGTACACAGTTAAATGGTTACAAGTATTCCTATCTAACTTTAATAATTCTGTTCATGAAATGTTCCTATGGAATATAGATAATTTGCCCACAGATGTATGGTTTCAGATATGACTGAACGGTTCTATTTGACCCATAAATGAGACTCTAGCAGGTGCTACTACCCCAGATGAAAGTGGACTCCGTGGATATATATATATATATATATATATATATATATATATATATATATATATATTCGTTCCTTGGTAGCGCCAGGAGTGGCAGTACTGCCTTGAGCTACCGAAACTGTGTTATCACCCTGGTTGGCGGCTGATGAGGACAGAGTATCGCACGTGCTTTCACACGTTGTATGATAAAAAAAAATAAAAAAATTCGTTCCGTTGTAAGAAAGCGAGCGGTATCCAATAAATTCATAAAACTATAGAATTAGTTTTATTATTCAAAATGATTAACAAACAGATACGAAAATTTTGAACCCAATGTATAGTAGTGATGATCTGAAAGTGTGACAACATTGATCGGATGACATCATTTATCATTCATTTTTGTTCATATTTTATTCGGTATTGAATTTAATTTCTCTTTTGAGAACCCACTCCTCAATTCGAAGTGTCTCGAGTTCCCCCAGGTGTAAATCCGGCCCTGTCAGTAAGACTTGTTTAAATGAAAACATATGGAAACTCACGAGTATATCACTATGCGATATTATTATTATTATTATTGTTACTCCTTGAGAGTTTTTCCCTGCAGTCTGAGTGACAGCAAGTTTCTTCAAGTCTCCAGGACTCTTCTCAGTATTTTGGACGATCTCAATAATGCAGTAGTTTGGATGGTCTCCATTCGTCGTCCTCTTATTTCCAAGTCCTCCAGTCTCTTTATTGATCCTTTGGTGACTGTACCAAGAATACCAATTATAATTTGTATAAATCGTCACTTTCATATTCCACAGTTTTTTCAGTTTCCTAGCAAGGCCGAGGTACTTAGCTTTCTTTTTGCTTTCTTTCAGTTTCAGCTGGGTTAGCAGAGTCAACAACTCAGCAAGTTCTCTTTTTTTGTTAAGGTCTGGTCGTCTGGCCGAGATTAAGTGATCCGTTTGGGTGTCAAAATCCCAGAGGAGTTTGTGTGTGTCATTCTCCAGGACTGATGTTGGGTTGTGCATATACCATTTGTTCGTATCGTCACGAGGTCTCCCACTAAGAGAAGAGAAATAAGGAATTTCTACCATCCCTCGTGTTTAAGTTAGCAGGCCACCCAAAGAATGACCGTTAAGACAGGAGAGTAATATAGGTCAAAGTAAAGAATGTGGGTCAGAGTGAAAGCTAACAGATGTTTGTACTTTGGGACCAGATGGGTAAAGAATGGGGTACAGGGACATATAGTAGCCCTAACGAATCGCCTGACAGGGGAAGGAAGACGATGGAAGCCAAATGATTGGCTAGGACCCTAAAACAGAAGTGGTACCTTCTTCCCGTCAGCGGAAATAGGAAAAAAGAAAATCAGTTTTTGGACAAAGGTCGCGGTGAATGGATCTAATGCCAAACTCCGGGTGAAGCACCAGAACCGGGATTTGCGGAACAGTAGTTGAAGTGATAAGATATCTTGAAACTACCGCCGAAATCACGGCAGGAAGACGTAAAGTATCTTGGACAAGAAGAAGAGCCATACCTTCAAGCCAGAACTAAAAATAACATAAAGTCCGTTAACCCGTAAAAGAGGAAATATTCTCCACAGGAATCCATCGGAAAAAGATAAGTAAACTATAAGACTGTTTCTCCCTACACCCAATTATATATTCTCTCTCTCTCTCAATTTGAAGAAAGACTAAAGAAGAAAGAAAATAAAAGAAAAAAGACATTTATGTTTATGGATTATCCGTTAATAATATAGCCGACGCGTTGAATATGTGTATCCGCGTATGTAGTAAAAAGATTGATATATTCTAATGTTCCCACATGCTGAAGTTAATCATTTGTATCGTCTACTATCAAGTTGTTTATTTCATGTTTCTTTTTCAGCTTCTCTTCGCCTTATGTTATTTTCGCTTAAATTGTCCTATATGAATTCCTTTAAAAATATTACACGGGAAACCGGAGTTGTCGACTACTATAATTAATATTGTTACATCTAAACCTAGAGATCCATACCTTCCATTGTTCTAGGGGTAGGAAGAACTAGTGGCCTTGGTGGGTGTGTGAATAGTGTGAAATTTGGAAACCCCTTGCCAACGGGGGTCAGTCTAGCCATAAATTAAACCCCACACAATATGCCAGTTCCTACATGCTCGAGAAAGGACTCTGAACAAGGACTTATTCTACGAGGGATCAAGTGCCAGGCCGCCCTGTCCTCACACGTGCAAAAAAATAAACCCCCGTTTGGTGATAACAATATTTAAATGCACCAGTTCCCATACACGTTTAAATGGTTGCTCATCCGGGGATCTTTTTATTTTAATTTGCCGTCACAGTATGCTCAAATTGAAATTTCTTGCACAATTCCCTGTGGCTCACTTTGCTTACCCAGTCGTGTCTAGTCTTATACTCTTTCTGGGCTAATTTTCTGCATTCACTTATTATGTGATTGATTGTTTCGTCTCTATCACCTACATTTGCTGTTTTCTTACGTCTTATCTATTCTTGCTTTGATATTATTGAGCCATATAGCATTCTTTTGTGCTGCTATCAGGAGAGATTCCGTTTCTCTCTTAAGTTTTCCCTTTCTTAGCCACGTCCATATTTTCTCGTGGGAGATGTTGCTTATTAGTTGCTTAAAACATCCATTGAGCTGCTTTTATTCCCATTTTTGTTTTCCGCTTATTGTCGTTTTGTTGGTCCTCGTGTTGTCAGTATTGTTTCTGGTGGCTGTAAAATGTCTTCCTCCGCGCTTTTGTATATAGTCTTCGAGTCGTTGTATTGATTCGTCAACACAGTCTTCAATGCCGGTAAATCCTCTTCCTCCTTCTTTTCTTTTTTTTTCTTCTTTTTCTTGGCACATATAATCTGTCAACGTCATCTCTGAGAAGTAATGCCTTATGCATAGTCATTAGTTTTCTTGTTCTCTGGTCCATTTGTTTAAGTTCTTCTCTGGCCCACTTTAAGAATGGTTCCGAATATCTTACGAGGAGGATAGTCCAATTATTTGCTCCTTTGATAAAGTTTCTGCTATATAGTTTTGTCTCGAGAAACTTTCTAGTTCTTCTAAAATATTCTTTCTTAATTTTTTTCTTTCAACTCTTATTTGATCATGTCAGCTTCCAGTATCCCCAAGTATTTGTAGGTTTCCTTTTCTCCAAGCATTCTAATTTTGTCTTAATTTGGTAGTTTCTTTCCGTCCGTATGGTGTCGTTTGCCGCTTTTCATTACTAGCACGGCACATTTTTCTATGCTAAATTCTATTCCTATGTCCTGACTGTATATTCTGACTGCGTGTATTAAAGTTTCCAATTCTTTTTCACTTTTGGCAAACACTTTAATGTCATCCATGTACATTAGGTGATTTATCTTTTCCGGCGATTTAGTAAATTTGTATCCGGCTGTACATTTTCTGAGTATGAAGTGGCATCATCGCAATTATAAGTAGTAATGGTGATTGTGCATTTCCTTGGAATATACCTCTTTGGATCTTTGTTTCAGCTAAGTTTTTCCTGCCTGCTGTCAATTCCATTCTCTAGGTTTTCATGGTTTTCTCGATAAAGTTTATGACTTCATCTGATATTTTGTACATTTTGAGACAGTTTTGTGGGACCATATCATATTATTATTATTACTATTATTATTATTTCCACCATCTTTATTCTTTTAATCATTCTTCTATTTACCCTCCTCTTCCTTATTCATTGAATTCTTTTCTTCTCATCCCACTCATTCTTCTTCTTCTTCTTCTTCTTCTTCTTCTTCTTCTTCTTCTTCTTCTTCTTCTTCTTCTTCTTCTTCTTCTTCTTCTTCTACGTTGTTTTTATTCAAGGAATGTGAGACTTCAGTTATATTCACACATGGTCACGTGGCAAGAATGACTTAGCAATTAACACAATCTCACCATGTTCATTCTTACAAGACCAGTTAAAGAACCACTTTTTGTTGGTAAGCCACACTGCTTCCCGTTTGGATGTCAGTATTATAAGAATGAAATACCGAAAGTTAAGAACATTACCACCCACGGTAGTCATCTCTCCTCACCTCAACTTCTTATACCCAAGCGGAAAAAATGCAATTTACTAAAATAGCATTCTTTCTCTACAGAGTGAAAAGATCGAATGTGCGTGCTTCCCATTCTTTGAGTGAAAAAGGATTGACAATAACAACAACAGCAACAGCAACAGCAACAATAATAATAGTAATAATAATAATAACAAATTACAAGTATTTAGGAATATTGGAAACGGACACCATTAAACAAAGATGAAAGAAAAAAATAAAAAAGAGTACTTCAGAAGAACAAGACAACGTCTCGAAAGCAATCTCATCAAAGGAATAAACACATTGGAAGTCCCTCTCGTAAGAAAGATTCTTTCCAAGGGAATGAAACGCGTAAAACTCACTGGGATTCTAAGATACAAATGAATTAATTAATCCCAGTCGGAAGACCAGACCAAGTGTTGATAAAAAAGAAAAAAGAACTTATCTGATGGATTTTGCCGTTCCATCAGACCATAGAGTGAAAATAAATTAAGTTGCCGACCGTAGTCGAGGGCGACCAGAAGGCTTCTTTTTCAATAGCTACTACACCAAGGTGTAGGGGAGGGCGCTATTCCTTTCCCTGGATTGCTTTACTTTACCCTTGATACGTACCTTATATTGCTGAGCAAGGAGGTATCAAGTACCATTTCAAAAGTCTTTGGTATGACGCGAACTGGGATTGAACCCAGGTCTCCCGGACCATTGGCGAACACTCTACCCACTAAGAAAATGAAAAGATAGACAAATACTTAGACCTTGCCAGAGAACTAAAAAAAAGTTGTGAAACATGTGAGGGACAACGATACCAACTGTAGTTGGTGCGGTTGGAAAAAAAAAGAATGAAGGGATTGAAAACCAGAGGAAGAATCGGGAACATCGTGACCACAGCATTGTTAAGATCAGCTAGAATACTAAGAGAAGTCCTGGAGACCCGAGGAAACTTGTCGCTCAGACTCCTGGGAAAGACTTCCTGTTAAAACTGGTGGGAAAATTCATCAGGAGTGAAATAATAATGGTAATAATAATCAACAAAAAACGAAAAATTGCTAAATTGTGGACTTTGCTGTCCCGGCTGACTATTGAGTAAAATTAAAAGAAAGTGAAAAGAAGGATAAATACCTCGAACCTGCTAAGAAATTGAAAAAATGACAGTTATTCCAATTCTAATTAATGCTCTTGGTACAGTCACAAAAGAATTAATAAAGGGACTTGAGGACTTGGAAATAAAAGGACTAGTGGAGACCATCCAACCTACGGCATTATTGATATCGGCCAGAATACTGAGAAGAGTCCTGGAGACTTGAGGAAACTTGCTGTCACTCAAACTCATGTGAAAGACCATCAACTAAAGCTGATGTAAAAAAAAACTCTCAAGGAGTTATAATAATTTACATGGATAATATAAGTATTTGCCAAAAACGAAATAGAATAGGTGACCCTGGTACAAACACTTAGAATATAGAGACAGGATATAGGATTGGATTTTGGCACTGATGAATGTGCCATTCTGATAAAGAAGAGTGGGAAAAATCAAACAGCGGATTAAGTTACCAAGTCAAGAAAACAACTCATGGAGAGAAGGAAAATTGCAAGTACTCGGGCATATTGGAAGTGGACACCATCAAAGTAAAGTAAAAATAAGAAAAGAATACGTCAGTACCTATGCGGTAGAAATCTCATCAAAGAGATAGACATCTGGGCTGAACTCCTTATAACATACTTGGAAAAATTCTTAAAATTGACAAGGGAAGAACTCAGACAAATAAACCAAATGACAATAAAATTGATGACTATGCAAAAGGCGTTACATCGAAGAGATGACATAGACAGATTATATGTACCAAGAAAAGAAGGAAGAAGAGGACTCGCCAGCATTGAGGATTGCGTTGATACATCAACACAAGAACTCGAGGACTGCATTAAAAAGGACAAAGAAAGACTAATTGCAGCGACCAATAACAGCATTGGCAATATAATAACAAATAAGAAAATAACAAAAATGAAGAAACAGAAATGGGAAGAAAAACAACTGTATGGATATTTCAAGCAATAAACTGGTGATATCACACACAAGAAGACATGGACATGGTTACAATGAGAAATCCCAAGAGAGAAACTGAATCACTAATAATTGCAACACAAAACAACGCCTTAAGGACCAATTACATTAGAGCGAAAATCGATAAGACGCCACAAAATAGCAAGTGTAAGTTATGTAGAGAAAGAGGTGAAACATAGCGAATGCAGTAAGCTAGCACAAATAGGAGTACAAAAGTAGACATGATTGGGTGGGAAAGGTGATCCACTGGGAATAGTGCAAGATATTAAAATTTGACCATATAACAAAATGGTATATATATATATATATATATATATATACCAGAATCCAGAAAATGAGACGCACAAAATTCTCTGGGATTTTGTGATATAAACGTATCATCTAAACCTGGCCAAAAGATCAGACCTGGTGTTAATGACCTAAAAAAAGAGAACCAGTTGTATGAGGTAGATTTTGCCGTCCCATCGGACCATTAAGTGAAAATAAAAGAAAACGAAAACATAAAAAAAAACACTTGGACCTTGCCAGAGAACTAAAACAGCTATGGAACATGAGGGTGACGGTGATACCAATTTTAATTGGTGCACTTGGAACCATTCCAAAAGGCTTGGAAGAAAGACTGGAGGAATTGGAAATCAGAGGAAAAACGAAGATTATCCAGATTACAGCATTGTTAAGATTGGCCAGAATCCTCAGAAGTTTTCTGGAGACTTGAGGAGACTTGCTATCTCTCAGATTCCAGTGAAAGACCACCAGCTAAATTTGGTGTGACAAAAGCATAAATAATAATAACAATAATGCCAAAGAACTAAAAAAGCTATAAAAAATAAAGATAGACGATCTCCAAAGGCTTAATAGAAAGACTAGAGGAGTTGGGAATCGGAGGACGAGCAGAGATCATCCTGACTACATCATTGTTGAGGTCGGCCAGAATACAGAGAAGAGTCCTAGAGACTTGAAGAGACTTGATGTCACTCAAACTCCAGTGAAAGACCACCAGCTAAAGTTGGTGCGAAAAGCTAGCTAAGATTAATAATAATAATAATAATAATAATAATAATAATAATAATAATAATAACCAACCAGGATATAGGAATAGAATTTGGCATAAAAAAATGTTCCAAACTAATAAATGAAAAATGGGAAAAGAGAAACGAGAAGGAATAAAACTACCAAATCAGAAAAGCATCAAAACACCTGGAGGAGGGGAAGAAAATTAAAAGCATTTTGGAATATGGTGTTATATAATTAAAGAATATTTTTTTAAATTGATCCTTTTTCGTTAATTATATTTTATCATTCAGTTTGGTTGGGCTTTGAACTATTAGAGTTAAGAGCCCAGGTTGTATAGTAATTGGTGCAGTTTACGCTCGTGCGCAAAGGATATGACAATCACCATGGTCATAATAAACCCCCAGACACGAAATGGGGCTGGAGTATGGATGACGTCATGCCCGGAAGAGATGTTCCTGAGAATTTGAGAATTTTGAAAAAGAGTAAGTTGGGAAGATGAGATTAGACCATGTAGGCAGACAGTTGAGTTTCTGCTATTAAGTTGAGTTCTCTACCGTTGAGGCATGTAGTTGTGTTTTTCGGATCTCTACCGACAGAGATCTTAAACATCACAAGATGCACCGCGCGTTGGGGATGGTTAGCATAATAATAATTGTGTCTCTCTCCTCGTGTCGAAGAACCGAAGTCAGAAGTTAATAAAACCGTTTGTACCTGAAACAACAGAGCTCGCCTGTATTATATATGTATTCGCCTGTGTATTTGCATTTATATATGTACTGTTGTGATTGATATCATTATGGCTGTGGTATACAACAATTGGAAGCGAACACCATCAAACGGAGACTAAAGAAAAAGTATAAAATAAAAAAAAACAAAACAAAAAAAAAAAAAAAACAAGAATATCTCACGAGAACAAGAAAACTTCTTCAAACCAAGTTCTGCAGCAGAAATTTATATCAATGGAATAAACACTTGGGCAGTTCCCCTTATAAGATACTCAGGACTATTCTTAAAAGGAAGAACTCAGACAGATGAACCAAAGAGGAAGAAGAAAATTGATGACGATTCACTTGGCCTTATATCCGTCAAGAAAAGAAAAAAGAGGACCTGCCAGCGGTTTCTGTAGATGTAAAAATTCCAAGTCTTGAGAAAAAACTAAAAAGAGTAAAGAAAGACTAATTACAGCAGCCTGTAATTGTGATGGCAATATAAAGCCAAACAGTAAAAAAACAAAATCCTGATAATGATCTTATACCACTGGCTTTCAATGAGACTTTTAAGGAAAGTTAAGTTTAGTGTTGAAAAATTCGCATCATAATAACAAGGTATAAACGTTACAGATGCATATTTGTATCTTTTTTGTAATTACTGAGAGAATATGACTATCATACAAGCATATTACATATATTAAAATCATTAAACTAAATGAATTTAAAATGAGTGAAGAAAGAAAGAAAGAAAGAAAGGTGAAACATTTAAAATAGGTCGACTCAAGACCATTCAAACTATAGGTTTGTTAAGAATGCTAAGTATAGCCCTGGAGACCAAAGGAGACTTGCTGTCACTTTGTCTTCAGTGAATAACCATCCGTAAAAACTTGTTTAAAAATGACTACGAGTAAAATAATAATAAGAAAAGTAAAAGAGACGCTGAGTGTCTAATATAAACACTTTTTTGCAGTTTCAAATAGAGCAATAGGGCAATTCTTTTTCATTTTGTCCAAACAATTGGATACCTCGATTAAAAGTGTTATCTAACTAGAAGAAAAAAGGACATTAACTCATGGGAACATTGAAATATTTAATGAATGCATATAATGATATAACAAATGTCAACACAAATTGCAACATGTCCTCAAAACAGATAAATGTACGCATTGCTCCAAGAACAATGATGTATGAAAGTAGGGACATAAAAAGTAAATATATACGTCTTACTTTCGCTGATGATTTTCTTGGTGAGGTGAAATAAAGTTACCCGCCAAAAGTCTCTATCCTGTTTAACGAAGGGAAATAAAAGTTATATCCATTTCACTCTACAAGCGAGGACTAAAAATAGGAAGGGCTTGATGTAATATAATGGCCGAGGGATTTCGTTTTATATATCTTGCCTTTGGGTTTAGTTAGGCTGAGAACCTTTCAGCTCAGCACATGGGTTAGTTAGGTGCAAACTTGAGCACAGGTGTTGACGCGCGCTTGGGGAGGATGTGTCGTTCACAGATGTCAAAATAAAAATCCCAGAGAGAGGTTGACCAGTGAATGTGAATGACGTCATGCACCAGAAGCGCGCGCGGAGGATTTTGGGGATTTTGAAAAAGTCAGTTGAGTTGAGAACTAGGCTCCGAACTTTCGACTTTCGGGGCTCGCTGAGGCCAGACGAATTTGTGCGCTACGGGCGCCACACGTGTTGGGGGGCAGATGGAAAAGCCAGCATAGAAAGATTGTGCATCTCTCTCCCTTATGTCGAAACCTTTAACTCGAAGGTAATAAAAGGTTTCGTACCTGAACTAAGAAGTCGTTACGTGTTTTTCGTGTTTCGGGATTCCTATGTTCTATGTATATATGTTATGAACATTCTATGTACGTTTCACATATTCATGTATGGCTATGTTACATTGACTGTAGAAAGAATGAAAGCAAAAAGAGAGAGAATAATGAATCTAAATTCTTAGGAAGCCATGCCCCCAATCCAAGGGAAGACAATCCCAATCGTTCCCTTTATATTCCATTCTTTTATTATCATTATTATCATTATTAATATTATTATTGTTTACATGTCTTGATTACCACACTAAGCTTCATCCACTTTTAAGGCTTTTGTTCTGGAGATCAGAGCTATATAGAGTCACTCCTTCATTGCCATTACTCCTACTTTCACTCACTGTTAAAGTCTTATCTATAGATCAAACAGACCTGAGTAAGACATTTAAAATGATTGCTTGTAAAACATTAATATTACAACAAAGAATGAATGGTTAACCTATTTAAAATGATTGTGAACTTTATTGATAAATTGGTTTTTAAAACATTTAAAAAGTAATTAAATATGAAGTGTTCTCTTGGTAAGATGATTGGGAAGATAAACCTTTGTACTGTGTATAATTGATGACCAGGATTGTTAAAACAAATTAATTCCACATTTTCTCCTTCTACATCTCCTACCCTACTCCTCGTTTATTTCTTTGTTTATCCCCCCCCCCTTTTTTACTCCCACCTTTTTTTTTACTTCCTTTCTTCCTTTCATCGCTTCATTTCATATTTCACTGTTTCTTTTCATTCTTCATTCTCTTGACATCAACTTTTCTGTCGCTTTCTTCTTTCGTGATTTTTTTAATTCCTTCCTTTCTTTCATTCTTTTTCTTCTTTTCTTTGTTTCCTTCTTTCCTTCTTAAACGTTTTACTTTCTTTTTCTTTCTTCTTTTCTTACGTCCCGTTTTTCTTTCTTTCTTTCTTTCTTTCTTTACTCTATTCCTTTCTTTTGGTCTTTCATTCTTTCTTTTCGTTTTTATCTTTTTCTTCTTTTCTTTCTTTCCTTCTTACTGTCTTTCTTTATCTTTTTATTTTTTATTTTTACTTTTTCTATATTTCTTTCATTCTTCACATTTTACCTTCTTTCTTTCTTTCTTTCTTTCTTTTCCTTCTGTTCTTTCATTTCTTTTTTTCCTGTCTTTCCAATGCACTTGGAACGGAAACCTTTCCAGTTTTTAGGTCAACCTTATTTTCGAAGAGTCGACACATTCCGTTCATTTCTTTCTTGTACAAACAAAATTAAAAAAATAACATTTCCTCAAATTTTTCTCTTTTACACATTTTTTTGTCACCAATTAAACGCAAATTCCTTATCCTCTTGAAGCATAAAAATTTGAAGTTTAAATAAAAAGACGCTTACAGAATTCAAAAAAATAATATTCAATAATTTATTTGTTGTGATCAGCCATCTCAATTACTGAAAATATCAAAATATATAATGATCCCATTTTTCTATGTCACTATGACACAGCAAAAATGCCACTTGGTGGCGAGAGTTTAGTTAACGTTAAATAATCTTAGATAATAAGGAAATTTTTATCAAATCTACAACCTAAGGATAGTAACATGCGTCGGTTGGGTTTTATAGCATTTAGTACCAAATCCTGTATTATATATATATTTATATATATATATATATATATATAATTTGAAAATGAATAGTTTGTAGGTAACTTCTTTAAACGAGCCGGAGCTCATTTGTTTGCATACAGTTAAATAGTTTCAAATATTGGTAAAAAAAAAACCTAGAGGCAACAATATTATTTGTTGACTTTACTAAGGTCTTTGACTCCATTCACAGATGTAAGATGGAGCAAATTCTACTCGCCTACGGCCTACCAAAAGAAACCGTCGCGGCC
Organism: Sepioteuthis lessoniana; assembly: GCA_963585895.1. Classification (NCBI taxonomy): domain Eukaryota; kingdom Metazoa; phylum Mollusca; class Cephalopoda; order Myopsida; family Loliginidae; genus Sepioteuthis; species Sepioteuthis lessoniana. Next base: position 113,139,056 of record OY757914.1, on the reverse strand, counting down.
ATAATGATGCTCTATAGAAACACCTACGTAAAAGTCCGTTCTCCGGATAGAGACACAGACTACTTCGACATTGTAGCAGGTATACTGCAAAGGGACACATTAGCCCCATACCTCTTTATCATCTGTCTAGACTACGTGCTTAGATAATATCAAAGGAAACGGTTTCAAGCTAACTAAAGAAAGAAGCGGAAGGTACCCCGCAAAAACAATTACTGACGCGGACTACGCCGATGATATAGTGATTCTGGCAATTACACCCGCCCAAGCTGAAACCCTGCTACATAATCTGGAACGAGCCGCTGCAGGCACAGGCCTCCATGTCAATGCACACAAAACGGAATATATGTGCTTTAATCAAACAGGCAACATCTCCACACTAAACGGTAGCTCTCCGAAACTAGTTGACAAGTTCACCTACGTAGGAAGCAGTGTCTCATCGACCGAGACAGACATCGACAGGCAACTAGCAAAGGCATGGACAGCTATCGGTTGTCTATCGGTCATATGGAAGTCAGACCTGACCGATAAAATGAAGTGCAGTTTCTTTCAAGCAGTGGTCGTGTCGATACTGCTATATGGATGCACTACGTGGACGCTAACTAAACGTATGGAGAAAAAAGCTTGATAGCAACTACACAAGAATGCTGCGAGCTATACTGAACAAGTCGTGGAGGCAACACTCCACAAAACAGCAGCTGTACGGCCCCCTACCACCCATCATGAAAACTATCCAAGTTAGATGAACCAGAAATGCGGGACACTGCTTGAGAAGTAGGGACGAGCTCATAAGTGATTTACTCCTGTGGACCCCTTCATTTGGACGAGCAAAGGCAGGATAACCAGCTCGAACCTACATACAGCAGACCTACCGGAAGCAAAGGACGATAGGGAAGGGTGGCGAGAGAGGATCAGGGATATCTGTGCTGATAGCGCGACATGATGATGATGATGATGCTCTAATTTCACAGTTAAATGGTTTTAAATATTGCTATCTAATACTGATAATTCAATCAAATATTAATCATTTGTTGGCACACAGTTAAATTGTTTCAAGTATAGTAAATGATTAAACAGTTCCATTTGAACCATAGATGGGACTGTAGCAAGAACGACCACTCCGGGTCAGAGTGTACCTGAGAGCAATGGCAATAAAGTAGTAGTCTACATTCCGAAGGACTCTAGGACTGGAGCTTCACCATCAGATGGTTTAGTGTCATATACAGGACTCTCATTGGTGGGGTCTTACTGCTCTGCAGATATTCGATCGGCGTATTCTATTTTCCCACCCGACTGGGCTGAAAATAATTTTGATCTATTCTCTTTGAATACCGGACGTCTACTGTTAAGCTAGTTACAAACCCTCTTGATTTTGGCAGCAAAAACAGGGGGAAATTATTTTAAGAAATGATGATACACTTCTTTTTCTGGGACAGAGTAATTCTAATTTTTATTTTGCACAGATAAGAATTACCATCAACAAACGCCGTTGACTGTGTATACGGTATCCTGACTTATATGTATATATATATATATATATATGTGTGTGTGTGTGTGTGTGTGTGTGTGTGTGTGTGTTGGGTGACCGTAATCAAGAGTGACCCGAAGGCTCTCTTCTCAATAGCTACTACACCAAGGTGTAGGTGAGGGTGCTACCCCTTTCCCCGGATTGCTCCGCCTACCCTTGATACGTACCTTACGATACTGAGTGTTAAGTAAGGAGGCATCAAATACTATTTTTATTTCTTCGGTATGACACGACCTGGGGTCTCCCGGACTATTGGCGAACACTCTAACCATCATGCCAATGGGCCGGTGGCCTACATGTCAATGCAAACAAAACCGAATATATGTGTTACAACCAAACAGGCAACATTGCCACACTAGACGGAGCCTCTCTGAAACTAGTCGACAAATTCACCTACCTAGGAAGCAGCGTCTCATCAACCGAGAAGGACATCGACACACGACTGACGAAGGCATGGACAGCTATCGATAGGCTCTCGATCATATGGAAGTCGGACCTAACAGATAAAATGAAACGCAGTTTCTTCCAGGCAGCGGTTGTGTCGATACTGCTATATGGATGCACCACATGGACGCTTACGAAGCGGCTGGAGAGGAGGCTGGACGGAAATTACACAAGAATGTTGAGAGCAGTATTAAACAAGTCCTGGCGACAACACCCCACGAGACTCCAACTATACGGACACTTGCCCCCCATCACAAAAACTATACAAGTTCGACGAACCAGACACGCGGGACACTGCTGGAGAAGCAAGGACGAGCTCATAAGCGATGTACTCCTGTGGACCCCCACTCATGGATGTGCAAGTGTGGGACGACCAGCACGAACTTACATACAGCAGCTATGTGAGGACACGGGTTGTAATCCTGAAGACCTGCCGGAGGCGATGAGTGATAGGGAGAAATGGCGAGAGACGGTCAGGGATATCCGCGCAGACGGCGCGACATGATGATGATGATGATAAATAGATAGATATAAATATAAACGTATAAGGCAATACATAGTTGGGCGCTATTTTAAGAAAAATCGTCTACAATGAACCTGGTAGAGTTTTGATATTCGATAAATATATTTTGGGCAGTATATAAAATTATTTACCCCCTTTAAAATTTTTGAATATTATAATATACTGTGGTTATGCGTGTGTGTTTGTGTGCGTATGTGTGTGTGTGCGATTGGTAGGAAAATGTTGATTGAAAGGTTTTTCATGCTGAGCATCTTTCATTAATTGACAGGTGCTAGATTTACTACAATCATTCAGCTACTGATAAATCCCACGCGGAAGTGTAGCAAGAATCTTAGAATGTTTACATAGGAGATTTTCCTTCTTAACTTCCTACAGATTAAGCATACCACATCATTTAGTTAATGTCGGCTTTTAGAGAAGCCAACTACTTCCTTGTCACTTGTTTTCTTTCACTTTCATTCATTATTCTTTTTTTACCTGTTGTCGTTAATTTCCTTCCTTGTTTGTTTGTTTTTTTGGTTCCCCTTCAGTCATCATTTCTTTTTTATCATTCATAACCTGTTGTGACAGTGACGCCCTGGTATCGAGGTGGGGGTGGCTGGCTGCTAGTTCGCGAATAGTGAAGGTAGAGTGTTAGAATCGAATAATGATTTTTAGAAATCTGACCACCAGTGAGTTGGATGGAAAATTGATTATCGAATAGCAATCGTTAAATTAAATATGAAAAGTGGGAAAAGTACGTCCTGAATTTAAAGAGTGATTGGAATCGAATTGTTTGAAAAGTCATGTTCAGATTTAAAGAGTTGTAAGCATCAGATAAAAAGATATAAGAATAATATCTTCTTCATGTTGGTCGACTTATATACATAAGCGGCCCAATATTGGTAATGCCTTAAGGGGCTTTTTTACTGGGACACAATCAGAAAAAGATGGCAGCAATAAAGCACGTGTGTCGTCACACATGAGTCTTGGAGTTATTTCGACTAAACACTTCATGGGCGGCCAAAGTAGGTAGAGTTTCTTTCCAGAGAAAAAAATCGGCTTTTTGATCAGTCAAGATGGGAGTGGCTTCTGCCGGGTAGAGATAGATATTGTCAGAAATTATTCGTTGTTTGATCTCTTCTTCATTCTGAGGACTTCAGGCTGGTGAAAATTAAAAGATAGATAAATACATACAGAAAGTAACAGTTTCCAAGGAGGCCTTTGACAAGAAGCGAAATCGGTGCATGCCTAAAAAGAGGGACTTCCTGGCACCAAAGAGAAATTCTTCCTAATTAAGCTTTTATCACCTCGACTGAAAGGACCTGTTTATCTCAGCTACTGGTGGGAAGAGTAAGTGCCTGCTAAGTCCAGAACTTTGCAGCGCGGTGTCTCTCCAACTAGTAGCAGCTTGTACTAAACATACTCGCAGAACACACGACGGACCCTCAAACTAGTAATTACCGAAAATGATTTCCACGCATTGTCTAGGAAACATGACTATTTCTACAGGTTCAGGAAAACATTCTACCATACAGAATAGTCGTATGGTCTAATGGGTAGAGTGTTCGCCAATGGTCCGGGAGACCGAGGTTCAATCCTAAGTTGAGTTATACCAAAGACTCAAAAAAATGGTAATTGATGTTGCCTTGCTTAACACTCAGTATTATAGGTTACGGATCAAGGGTAAAGTAGAGCAATCGAGGGAAAGGAGTAGCACTCTCACCTACACCACGGTGTAGTAGCTATTGAAAAGAGTTTTCGGATCACCCTCGATTTAGCTCGCCAACTTTACTGTATATAAGTATCCCTGTTTTTTTCTTTCGTCTTTAAATTCTCTTACAGTTTCCACAGACAAAAGAAGACAACAAGTGAATGGAGAAATAATAAGAAAAATGAGTCAGAGAAGAATCTTAGAATCTCCCGACGATACCAACAATTTACCGACAACCACAACAACTACAAATAAAGTTATCAAGAACCCCAGAGGGTTGGTCGGGGTTGCATAAGAAAAAGATGCTCCGCATTAACATCGCTAAAATTAAGTACTGTCGAGTAAGAACTTTGTAAATAGACTCTTCTTTTCTTTGTTTCCTTTGAAGTTGCTCCAGTTATGATCCAATTGTGTAAAGGATGTAAGAGGCACGAGTTACCATACAAGGGACCTGATATACTTTCGTGGACACGAATTATTCTACGGGTTCATCACTAATCATATGTACCAACCCCTCCGCTCGGGCAGGATATGACACAAGGTCAATTTTTAAGCGCAGTTTAACAGGTTTTGAATTCAAAGTTTTCCTTCTTCTAGACTAGTTGCCTCACCAAGGCTGAAGAACCTAGTCTGCCCTACTATTTACCCGTAGCTGGAGGGAGAATAATTGGATTCATACCTTTCCCAAGGGTATTCGTGCTATGTGAAATGCTATCAGTTTCGTCCAGGATTTGAACTCGTGTCACCGTGTCCATTTCCTACGACGATAACCATTACACCACGGGCACCTCCGCGGGTTCATCACTAATCTTCTTCATCGCATTAATACTTCAGAGTTTTGTTGACAAGATTTGATTCACAAATAAATCGGGCGAACCTAGGGTTATATCTGTTTTCTATAATTAATTCCCTTTCTTTATTCATTTACAGTTAATAACACTTTCAATTCTTTCTTTTTTTTTTCTTTTTTTCTTTTATTCCCTCCTTCCCTCTTAAATTTCTCCTCTTACTCTCTCCTTTTATTTTCTTTTGTCCACTTGTTTCCTGCAATTTTCTTGGCCTTTTTCTTTCTACTTGGCTTTCTTATTTCTTCCTTTACTTCTTTCATCACTTCCATTCTACTTTCTTCCCACTTTCTCTTATTCCATCCTTTCTTTTCTTCTCCGCCTTTTACTTACTTCCTTCTTCTCTCTTTCCCTCTTTTCCTTCTTTCATCACCTCCATTCTTCCTTTTTTTCTTTTCTTTCCTTCCACTTCTTTATTTTCTTTCTTTTACAATAAATTGTAAAAGAAAGATCTTATCGCTTCGGCGAGATAAACTCATCACATTGATAAATTTTAAAAAATACCTAATTTAATGACTATTTATATGTTAGAAGCATGGGATTTACTTCGTCTTGTAGAAGAGTAAGCTGAAGATCTTCACATCTACTGGTCTGCCTGACGTTTAAGAACGACTTGTCTTAATATAAGCTGAGAGATTCCAGTCGGCTCGGGCTGTAGTCGGGCTATACAATACACCAACCGCATCTCTGCAGAGGGGTAAGAACCCGCACCACCATCACGAGTGTCCTGATATGACATTAAACCATCTGGAGGTGCCCGCGGTGTAATGGTTAACGTCGTAGGAAATGGACACGGCGACTCGAGTTCAAATCCTGGAATGATTGCATTTCACATAGCACTAATACCCTTGCAAAAGGTATGAATTCAATTATTCTCCCTCCAGCTATTGGGTAAATAGTAGGACAGACTGTGTTCTTCAGCAACTAGTCTAGGAGAAGGAAAACTCTGAATTGAAACCTGTGAAACTCCGCCCGAGCGGAGGGTTTGGTAAATAGGATGATGTGAAACCATCTGAAGGCGTGGCTCCACACTTGGAAATTTGGGGAATATGAATTACCTTTGTTTCCAGGTCCACTCTGACCCGGCGTGGTCGCACCTGATAGGTCAAATAGAACAAACTATGTGTGCAAATAAAACAAACTATATGTGCAAACGAATGACTGATGTTAAATTGTGACTTTTGTGTAGCAATACTTGAAACCATTTAACTGTGTGCAAAAAGAGTCCAGGGTCGTTTAAGAATGTTATCAACAAAATGTCTTAACAAATTATATATATATATATATATATATATATATATATATATATATATATATATATATATATATAAACAGGATTTGCCATTGAATAACCTATGTTACCCGCGCGTACTTGTTGGGACAACGAAAACGGTTAGGTAACAAGAATAATAAAAATAAGTTCCGGTTCCGGATTTAAGTAAAAAATGAACAAAAAGAAAAGCCAGAGAAAGAAACTCCTTCTCAAGGCGCCAGTGAAAACGAGAGAAGATAACCAATAAACACTCTTGCCAAAAACAGAAGACAACACAACTTGAACTTTTAAAATATAACAAGGTTTATTTACGAGGATCATTAAATAAGTTTCCAGACTTTTTTCGTATGGGCTCTTTTATTGATAGTACACACATGAAACTCTAGTCCCCTTTCGAAGTAATCTCCTCCGGCTGCAATGCACTTTTTGTACCGTTCCAACAACTTCTGGAAGGCCCCATGAAAGTCATCTTGTATGAGCGTGTCAATGACCTTCGTCACAGCCTCTTTCATCTCCTCAATTGTCTCATAACGACAGCCTCTGAGCTTAGGGAATAACCAAAAGTCACAGGGAGCAAAGTCTGGTCTATAGGGAGGGTGAGGAACTGTCTTGATGCCCATCTTGGTCAAATAGTCTGTGACAAGGATGGAGTTGTGGACTGGTGCATTGTCCTGCTCGAAATGCTACTGACCCGATGTGAAGAGTGCTGGCCTTTTCCGACGGAATCTCTTCCTGAACTCCCTTAAAACCTTAACATAGTAACCCTATCAACTCTGGTGTATTGACTTGCTTACTCCTCCCACATCTCTCATCCTCCCTCACAGACTCCCTGCCTTCCTTGAATCTCTTATGCCACTTAAAAACTGATGCTCGATTCATGCAAGATACTCCAAAAGCAATCTGAAGCATTCCATACGTTTCTGTGGCATTTTTTCCGAGTTTAAAAAAAGAATTTTATTGCATATCCTTCTTCTAAGATTGCATTTTTGAAATTCACCAGCTGTGACAATCAGGCTTTAGTAGGGTGTATTCCAATTGCTGCTGTAGCTGTTCATTTGAAGCTGAAATCATAAAAATTGGTTAGTCATCTTATAAGATGTATAGCAATAACATAGTGAATTTTCAAGAATCTACGACTATTGTAAATGCCTGTACAAAAAAAAAGTCTGGAAACTTATTGAAGGCACCACGTACATAAATACAGAAAGGAAAATCTAGAACAAAAGAACAGAACTCAAAAAGGGAAAGGAATACTAATATATATATATATATATATATATATATATATATAATCAGGGAGCGAAGATTACATTCATACAAACAACAATCAGTCAATGAGAGAACAAGTAAAGAGATTAACTTACAATGGGTCAAATAGATCGGTTTAAAAATCTGATTGAAATATTTGATACCATATAATTTGATGGTGATGAACCAGTCCCGGAGCTCTGGGAAATATGGACGACCCTTTCATTGTCATTGCTCCCTGGTTCACTCTGACCTCAAGTGGTAGCACCTGATAGAGTCCTATCTATCGGTCAAATAGAACCGTTTGACATTTAAACTGTATGCAAACAAATGATTTATGTCAAATTGAATTGTTAGAAATAGAACTCTTTGACCATTTAACTGTGTGTAAACAAATGACTGATGCTTAATCGAATTGTTAGTGATGCATAACAATACTTGGAACTATTTAACTGCAAACGAATGAGTTATATTGGGTAATTTTATTTATGTCAAATAGTAATACTTGAAACGATTTAACTGTGTGAAAATCAATGAATAGTGTTAAACAGAATAATTAGAGTTAAATAGCAATACTTGTCACCACTTGTATTTTTTTCAAACAAATGATTCATATTGAATAGAATTATTATTGTCAGCAATAATTAAAACTCTGTACAGTATAAAAGTTTTTTTATTTTTTTATTTTTTTTGTTTAAAAAAACCAAAAAAAAAACAAACTTCAATCAAATTTACCCCCCCTTTTTTTATTTTTTTATTTTTTTATTTTATATACGTACACATGGGAAGCAGCATGATGTACGTAAAGGTATTTGAATAAACCCATTGACGACCAAACTCAATACCTAAACAGGTCCTGGACGTGAGTTTGACGACTTTACGCTCAGGATCGTTAATTCGATCGGGGAACTACTGCTGCTCCTCTATAAGAGTGGCTTCTATAGAAGAGAATAAAACAGCCATCGAAAGATAACCATGACCCACACTCAAACCACATACACAAACCGCATCGCTCTTCGCGCGGGTAAAAAAAGGGGCGCGTCCTGCTGAGGTTGGAGCCCTGGCCTCAGTGTTCGAAAAATCAGCTACAGAGCTCAAACAATCAAAACTACTAAAATGCAAGCAAACACTACAAATAGCCACATTTAACGTAAGAACCTTAAATAGAATAGGACAACTACCAGAGCTAATCGCATCGGCCGAAGAACATAAGATTGACATAATATACATACAAGAACACAGATACACGCACACCGAAGATATCAAATATCACGAAACTGGCAATGGATGGTCGCTCGTCACCGTATCCGCATGGAAAAACTCTGTCAACGCCGCAGTAGGAGGGGTAGGATTACTTATAGGACCAAGAGCATTAAAAACGCTAAATAGCGTTGAGAAAATACAACCTAGAATGATGGCAGCTACTTTTAACGGCAACCCCAGAGCGACAATCATCTCATGCTACAGCCCCACCAATGTTAGTGAAGAAACTGAACTAGTCACCTTCTACGATGAGTTATCCTCATTAGTGCGTAGCATCCCGAAACACAACATGTTAGTCATTGGCGGAGACATGAATGCCCAAATCGGGAAAAACGGAAACAACAAAACAGCCTCCACAACACGTCAAATAGGAATGGGCAACATCTAACAGATTTCATGATAGAAAATAGATTAGCATGCCTCAATACAAACTACCAAAAAAGGGAGGGAAAACTATGGACATACACGTACGAAAACAATACTAAAACTCAGATAGACTACGTCCTTATAAACAAGAAATGGAAAAATAGTGCAATGAATTGCGAGGCATATTCCTCTTTTGAGGGTGCGTCCACCGATCACCGAATAGTCACGGCGAAAATACGGTTAAGCCTACGAAAAAACGCCAAACGAACAGCGACCACCAAACACTATGACTGGGCCCTAATGAACAACAGAGATATAAGAGATAAATACGTATTAGAATTAAGAAACAGATTCGAAACACTACAAGAAAAGACCGAAAAAAGTACACCAAACGACGAATATAAAAATTTCGTCAATGCACACCTCGAGGCAGCAGCGAAATGCATTCCAACAAAACTCAAAACTAAATATAGAGTCCCTTGGGAAACTTTAGCGGTGAGAGAAAAACGTGCACTAGTGAAAACAGCCTCCAAAAACTATCGAAAAAAACCAACAAACACAAATGCCTTAAAACTAAAAACAGCACAATATCAATTAGCAGGCGTATATATAAAGGAACAGACAGAATACATTCAAAATCAGATAGATAAGATTAGAGACTCGGTGGAAGATAGACAATCTAGGATAGCCTGGCAAACAATAAACGAAGTGAGTTGAAGAAAGAACACAGCCAAAGCAAAACTGAAAGCAGCAAACCAACAAGAAAGAATAAAACTGTGGAAACAGCACTTCGAAAACCTACTAGGAAACCCACCGAAAATAACACATGAACCAATCACCAGAATAATTAGCAAACAATTAGACATTAAACTAGGACCGTTCACACAAGAAGAACTCGACTCGGTTCTCAGAAAAATAAAAAAATAGGAAAGCTGCAGGGCTGGACGAAATTCCCCCGGAAGTATGGAAGACCAGACAATTCGATGACATACTGCTCCGACACTGCAACGCAGTATACAATCAAAATCCAATAGATAGATGGATGAAAGGATGCATACTCCCCTTCCCTAAAAAGGGGGACCTCGGATTAGCCAAAAACTACCGAGGCATAACACTTACATCAATAGCAGCCAAAATCTACAATGCCCTACTACGAAACCGCATAGAACACGAAATCGACAACATACTTAGAAAAAACCAAAATGGCTTCTGAAGAAATAGATCCACGACCTCACAAATATTAACCATCCGTAGAATCCTTGAAGGTGTACGGGCAAAAAACCTACAAGCGACATTAATTTTTGTTGACTTTACCAAGGCCTTTGATTCCATTCACAGAGGAAAGATGGAACAAATCCTACTAGCGTACGGCATACCTAAAGAAACCGTAGCGGCAATAACGATTCTCTATAGAAACACTAAAGATGGAGACACAGAATACTTCGACATTGTAGCAGGGGTACTACAAGGGGACACGCTGGCTCCGTACCTCTTTATCATTTGTCTAGATTACGTACTTAGAACATCGATTGACAAAATCAAAGAGAATGGCTTCGAACTGACGAAGAAAAGAAGCAGAAGGTACCCCGCAACAACAATTACCGACGCCGACTATACCGATGACATAGCGATACTGGCAAATACACCTGACCAAGCTGAAACACTACTGCATAGTTTGGAACGAGCAGCAGCAAACATAGGCCTCTATGTTAATGCACACAAAACGGAATAAATGTGCTATAATCAAACGGGGGACATCTCCACTCTAGAAGGAACCCCTCTTAAACTAGTAGACAAATTCCCTTTCCTAGGAAGCAGCGTCACATCAACCGAAAAGGACATCGAAACGAGGTTAGCGAAAGCATGGACAGCTTATAGGTTATCGATTATTTGGAAATCAGACCTAACCGATAAAATGAAACGCAGTTTCTTCCAGGCAGCGGTCACATCGATACTGCTATATGGCTGCACTACATGGACGCTAACAAAACGGCTGGAGAAGAAGCTAGACGGCAATTACACAAGAATGCTCCGTGCAATCTTAAATAAGTCCTGGCGGCAACACCCCACAAGACACCAACTGTACGGCCACCTGCCCCCTATCACGAAAACTATTCAAGTTAGACGAGCCAGACATGCAGGACACTGCTGGAGAAGCAGGGACGAACTCATAAGAGATGTACTCTTATGGACCCCCACACATGGCCGTGCAAAAGCAGGACGACCAGCACGAACATACATTCAGCAGCTATGTGAGGATACGGGATGTTGTCCTGAAGACCTACCTAGGGCGATGAACGATAGGTAGGAGTGGCGAGAGAGGGTCAGGGATATCCGTGCTACCAGCGCGATATGATGATGATGATGATGATGATGATAGTATAAAAACACTAGTAATACTAATATACAAAAAATACTCCTTACTCATTTAAAAATGAAATTGCCAACAAACTATCCACTTACAATCATATATGTATATTCATTGAAATGTCTGCAAAAAAATTATAAATAGTAAATAGAAATTCTTGAAACTATTTAACTGTGTGCAAAAAAAACAGAAAGAAATGACCTCAGGCTCCAGCAAAAAACGCTGTCTGGGGTATGACACGAAACTGGATTCGGTGGTAAAAGGTTAGACCTTCATTCCAAAAGGGTGTCTGGTGTATGACACACAAGTGCATCCAGTGGTGGGAGGTAAGACCTTTATTCCAAAAGAATGTTTGGGGTATAACACAAAACTGCATCCGGTGGTGGAAGGTAAGACTTTTATTCTAAACGGGTGTCTGGGCTATGATACAAAACTGTATCCGATGGTGGGAGGCAAGAAATTTATTCAAAAAGATTGTCTGGTATGACTCAAAACTGTATCCAGTGGAAAGAGATAAGACCTTTATTTGAAACGGGTGTCTTGGGTATGACTCAAAACTGTATCCAGTGGAAAGAGATAAGACCTTTATTTGAAACAGGTGTCTTGGGTATGACTCAAAACTGTATCCAGTGGAAAGAGATAAGACCTTTATTTGAAACGGGTGTCTTGGGTATGACACAAAACTGCATCCGATTGTGGGTTATAATACCTTTATTTCAAAACGGTATCTGGAGTGTGACACAAAACTGCATCTGGCGGTGGGAGGTAGGACCTTTATTCTAAAATGGTGTCTGGGTTATGATACAAAACTGTATCCGATGATGGGAGGTAAGACATTTATTCAAAAGAGTTTCAAGGGGAAACACAAAACTGTATCCAGTAGTGAAGGGTTAGACCTTTATTCTAAAAATATATCGGCGGTATTACACAAAACTGCATCTAGTGGTGGGAAGTGAGATCTTTATTCCAAAAGAGTATCTGGGGTTTGACGCAAAATTGCATCCGGTGATGGGATTTAAAATTTTTATTCTAAAAAGGTGTCTAAGGCATGACACTAAACTTTGTCCGATGGCGAGAGACTTTTACTCCAAATTTGTGTCTTGACTATTACACTAAACTGCATCCGACGATGAAGATTATGATGTTTATCCCCAAAAGTGTCTTTGGTATGGCACAAAACTGAATCCGGTGACGAGAATCTAATTCTCGTGCTCTATGGAATGTTGAATCACTCTTTTGTTACCTTCACTCCCAGATCTACTCTGACCAGGAGAGGTAGTACCTGTTGGAGTAACATGTTATAAAATCAATTTTCTAAACTTTTCATTTAGATCGGTGGTGGACGGGATTTGAACTTGCATCCCATACGTAAGAATTTTGATTTTTAGTAACACCTATATGTATTGGCTCTTTACTTACACATAATATTTGGTAACATCGCCTTTAATTTGTTTAAGTAGCAAATAATGATTCTTTGTAAATAATCCAAGCTTCAATTTGTTGTAGTTTGGTTTCTTTGTTTAATGGCATATCAACCCATATTTACCCAACCCCTCCGCTCGGGCAGGATATGACACAAGGTTAATTTTTAAGCGGAGTTTAACAGGTTTTGAATTCAGAGTTTTCCTTCTCCTAGACTAGTTGCCTCACCAAGGCTGAAGAACCTAGTCTGCCCTACTATTTACCCGTAGCTAGAGGGAGAATAATTGGATTCATACCTTTCCCAAGGGTATTAGTGCTATGTGAAATGCAATCAGCCTCGTCCAGGATTTGAACTCGAGTCGCCGTGTCCATTTCCTACGACGATAACCATTACACAACGGGCACCTCCATAATGGCATATCAAACTTTGTGGGTTATTTAATGCCAAAGCCTATCTTGTCGAAAAACAGTAATGATACTATCAGTGATGGGGAAGGGAGTTTAATACCATTTTCCAAGGGCATTAGTCTGAAAGTGAACGTACTTCGAACTCTCTTACATCGAGACCAGCACTTTGGCCATTAGGTCACTGAGACTCCCTTCATTGCTTCAAGTACCAATTTTTATACAAATAATTTGTACGCAGTTATATGGTTTCAAGCATTCCTATCTAACATAGATAATTTGCAAACAGATCAATTTAACCTCTAGATGAAACCCTAGAAGAGTGAACTCAACAGTAATGGCAACAAAGAAGTACTCCATACTCTTCAGAGCTTTAGAACAAGAGTTTCCCCATCAGATATAATTTAGTATCATACTCAGGACACAATTTTGTTTGGCAGGGGATCTTATCACTCAGCAAAAGATGCAATCGTCATATTTAGAGACCTGCCGATAAGGTGTCTATAACATTTAAAACACTTTCTTATAAGTTTTACTTTCTATTCATTTTTATTTGATTCTTTTTATTTCTTTTATATAAGTAAGTAAAGTTAGTGACCAAAGTCGAGGGTGACCCGAAGGTTCCCTTTTCGGATGATTTATTGCACATAATATAAATATTTCTGTTGTTCATTTTTTTTTTTTAACATTTACTTAGTTCTAAAATACGGAATCACTTATCTTTTTTCTTTTCTTTTTACGGGGTTAAAATCCAATTCTTCAGATGTTTAGTTTGTAAGATTATATAATTCTCAGATTTAAATTTAGAAAGAAAAAGTTAAACGCCCTAATCAAGTTACAAAAACAATTGTTATTTTATCTGGGCCTTGTTCTTTTTAATCTTCTCTCCAGTTTATTTCTTTAATAGGCTTCATCGTTATAGAGAACAGACTTCCTCTACATCCCTACTTATCTCCCTTATTTTTGTTCTTTCCGATTCATTATCGGAAAATGTCATCGTTCTAATCTTTCCGTTTATTTTTATGGTTAGTTTCAATTCCCACCCACTTTATTCTTCTTCACCTTTTTATTCTTCTTCACTTTTTCTCTTCAGCTTTTTATTCTTCTTTACTTTTTTTCCCTCTTTTTATTCTTCTCCTTTTTATTTTTCTTCAACTTTTTATTCTTCTTAACTTTTTTCTTCTTTGTATTTTTATTCTTCTTTGTTTTTTTATTCTTCAGTTTTTTACTTTTTTTCTTAGCTTTTTTATTCTACTTCGCCTTTTTATTCTTCTTCTTTCTATTCTTCTTCACCTTTTTATTCTTCTTTCCTCTTTTTATTCTTCTCCGTTTTATTTTTCTTCACATTTTTATTCTTCTTCCCCTTTTTATTCTTTACTCAATTTTTTATTTACCTCTTGCAAAGTTCCCGTAAAAATATTGGAATTATCGCTATTATAAAAGCTGATATTTATACATATGTTCTCGTAATAGCAAGAAGAGTATCTGGAGATTTTTGGTTGTGTGTGTTGGGAAATGTCTTTTTCTTCTTATCTCAAATTTACCTGTTATCTTTTTGTTTGTTGAAACTGCAAAGGAAGGAATGATGGAAAAGAAAAGACAGGAATACTTTTTAACACATTTTTTTATTTTAGGGTTTTACGGCTATTTTGTGGTGAGAATGTATTCCTGAACCAGTATAAATAACCATGCTTCCCGGTCAAGGCATTAGAAGAATCTCAGGAATCAATTTTGGCAAATTGTGAATTTGAGTGTCTGCTATTTGTGTCTATGTTCAGTAGGTTCAGCTGACGTAGCTACGAGTTGGAGACACAGCGCGCCGCTAAGACCTCCAGTCTTAGTAGACACGTATACTCCAGTTGGCTGTCAAGAGAAAAAGAACACGCTCAGTCCAGTTATGTCAAGGGTACTGAGAAAGACTTGTGGGGATTTAGGAATTAACAGTAAAACTCCCAACCGGATATTGACTCGTCGGCTGCCAGATACAAAATGTATAAACGCGTCGCCACGCATAAAGCTCCACGCATCCATCCGCTTAAAAATCAGAAAAAAGAAAAATAATAAAAAGTAAAGTAGCCAATGGGAAGCGGTCGCGCCAAAATTAGAAGGATTTTGGAGTAGCGAATTTGGAGCCGGTGTAGAGAGATAAATACTCAGGTTTTCTCTGAACCGACCTCTTTTTCGGGTAGTGACGTCGAACCGACAACACCGATTTTACTGTCTGGTGTTTTGGGCACCACGCCACGTCTTGGGACGTAGCGTTGGTTAGTCCATTCACCAAGTAAATTAAGGAAAGTATGGAAGAAATGTTTTCGTCTCTTATCTGTTTCTATCTTTTCTTTTTGTATATTTCTTTTGGGAGCTTCTTTGGGCAAGGCATTGCGCCAGCCAGTCAACGTGGGGTAAAATAATATAACCAAAATATGGAGTCAGATATCTTACGTCAACACAGCCTTGCCCTTAGCCACTGATCTCCTAAAAACCTTTAAAACCCCACAGACTTTCTCTTTGGCATCAGTCTTTTTAGACATGCGCCGATTTCGCTTCCTGTCAGAGGCTTCCTCTGAGATTGTTATTTTTGTATTTATCTATTCTATTTCGTGTTTATTTTATTTTTTCATGTTTTGTTGGGTTTTATTTCTTATTCAATTCCCACAAATACATCATACCGTGTGAGTCAACAAGAAGTTTTAAGCCAAAAAGCCATCTGACGAAAATTCGTTTGTGCGCACAGGTTCGACACACACTTTCCGGATGAGCTTGGAAAATTAATTGCGTTTTTTAACCAACCAGATCGATTCCCTCTAAAACTAAAAGAATATTAAATTACAAAAGATATCTAACTTAGTCTCACTGGTTGTCATGATTAAACGTTTTTGGTTTCAGGATTGAAAATCTTAACAAAATATCGAAAAGTTTTTGTAAATGTAATATATGAGATCAGGAATGAAGTTTAGTAGTGAGATGAAGTCAACTATAGTTATCTCCACCCGAGACCAGCCACCTATACATTTAAAAAAGTTCCACCCTAACTGACTCCAGTTGTTTCATATTTCAAAAAAGTTTCAAGTCGTTCGCTTTTCATTAAAAACGATCCATGGAAAAGTTTTCCTTTCAATCTTGATAGTAGCAGTGAGTTTTTTTTAATGCAGTTGGATAACTGTAGATATTCCAGACCTTATTGAACGCTGTACCTTTACAAAATTGTTTCTTTCGACATATTTTATGACATGTACCTTTTTATACTGGTAGGCTGTAGTCATACCAAAGATTCAAAAATGGAACTTGATACCTCTTTGCTTAACACTCAGCATTATAAGGTTGGGATCAAGGGTAAAGTGGAGCAATCTAGGGGGAAGAGTAGCATCTTTCCCTACACCTAATGAAAAAAGAGCCTCCGGGTCGCCCTCGACTCTGGTTATCAACTTTACTTATATATATATATATATATATATATATATATATATAAAGAAAATAGAAAAACAAAGTAATCCAAATGTGATGAATTTATTCATGATGGTAAAGTCAACGTTAAAATGTTTCATTTTTATTAAACCTTTATCAAGACTTTGTGATGGAAAAAAGTCTTGATGAATGTTTAATAAAACTGAAACGTTGACTTTACCATCAAAATAAATTCAATACATTTGAATTACTTCTGTTTTCTTCATACTGTCGAATTTATTGGACGCAGTTCTCTAACCTCTTGGCATAGAATAACCCTAGATGGGTTGCCTTACTGTTAAAATCACCGGTTCATTGGCCTAGAGGGTAGAGTGTTCGCCAATGGTCCGGGAGACCTGGGTTCAATCCCAGGTCATGTCATACCAAAGACTTTAAAAATGGTACTTGATACCTCCTTGCTTAACACTCAGCAATATTAGGTATGTATCAAGGATAAAGTGGAGAAATCCTGGGAAAGGAATAGCGCCCTCCCCTACACCTCGGTGGAGTAGCCATTGAAAAGGGAGCCTTCTGGTTGCCCTCGACTAAGGTCGCCAACTTTACTTACTAACTTACTGTTAAAATCAATCAATCAACCCGAGAACGGTTTATGACCCTGGCCTATCATAACTGTAAATGTAACAACAAATGAATGTCACCCTATTCCCCGAGAGCAGGAAATGATTCATAAAGCTCTGTTTCCTATTAAAAGGAAGAAATAATAATGTCAAGTTTTTGCAGTTTCTACTTCATGAGTTGTTTCATTCTTTCATTCAACAACACAACCGAACATGCCACAGCAACAGCCAATGTTCAGTTTACAGACAATCTGTCACGACTGGTACATGTGACAATATTATCACCGGAAGCCGGCGCTGCTGCTGTTGCACGGAAGATTTTCTGTAATGCCAAGTATAACTTTGACCTCTTTTGGGTCTGTTTCAGAGTTCTTGCTTAATCAAAAGTAATTGAAACATAAAGTGTTATATTCTCAAGCAGACGCTGATGGATAGTATTAGATATTGGACCACTTATAAAAGCATCTTCTTCGAGATTTGTTGCACTGACAGCCTTGTAATTACTGTTTTGACTCAGATACTTTTGTGCTTGCTAATATTCATCTAACGTCTTCTTGTGCCCCCCCTCCCCGAATGTTGTCGATGGGTGGCTAAGTGCCTCATATACGTTCTATTTTTAGTCATCGTTTCCTCAAAGTACATACGGCATCATCTTAAGTTTCACAATCAGAATTATACTCAGACACGGAAGGATCAACTGTAGTTTATATATATATATATATATATATATATATATATATATATATATATATATATATATATATATAATTTCACTTATTTGTTTTTAATTATAAAAGGCAATAAGGGATTCGAAGAAAAGTTCATGTACAGTAAAAATGTCAGACAAAACTTTTAAAAAAATACATAGTCCCTAAAATTGATTTCATTTCTCCGGCTTTTCAATATTGGCTAAACTTATTCTAATCTGGATGAAAGGAATTAGGAATTACTGACGTATACTACATGCGTATATCAGTAATTTTCATAGCCAGAATAAGTGACCTTATTCCAAAACAAACCATGAAAATTACCAACAGTGCCCCAGAAACACCAATCAATACAGGTCCACTTCACTTATCCTTAATGGTCCTCACTGTGATTTCTAAGCATAAATCCATCTTTACCGAAAGCCATTCCTATCACTGCTCGATACAGGTTTATAAAAATGTTATATATGAACTTTGGGGGAATTGGGTAAAAGAAAAAAATAGAGTAATTATGTGAATAATTGCGTCCTAACAAACTTGTGGTGCAAACAGACAGGGAATTCGTTTATTAACAAATACAAGATTAAAATGACTTAGAATACAAAATATGAAGGATATAAAAAGAGGAAAAATTTTCTTAGAAATAAGGGAAGAATAAGAAACAATAATATAGGATTATTCAAATATTTCAATTAAGCGTCTAATTACAATTCAAGCATAATAGAAGGGGAGTTCTTTGTCGACTTTCTGACCAAGATAAAATAGCAAATAGGTGTCTTTTTTTGAATATTTAAAGTTGTGTTTCGGTGGTTGAGTTGAAAGGGTAAAGTATTTTGACTTCTGGGGGATTTCTTTGTCTTCATGGCGAATAGGTTCAAATTTGAAGAAGAGGTAGACTTGTAACGGAGCCAAGAGAATAATTCTCTGATTTCTTTGGGATTTTTTGCTGCTACTTGAAAAGTAGACTTCATATTTGGGATATGGAAACTTTTCTTTATCTCTGTTAACTGGAACTGCTGGCAACTAATGAAGAAGATTGGGAATATGTGTACTCCTGTTCCTTGGTTAGTTCCGTATGTAAACTTCTGTAGCAGACATCCACGTCTTGTATAGCCAAAAGCCAGCAAAAACGTGTATGTATGGAGCCACTCGTTTAAGGGCTAACCCCACATGTTCCCGATTTGGCAGCAACTACGAGTTCCTAACTCCACTAGTCGCAAATTCAATGGCAGCAAACTCGTGTCCAAAATATTACTCTCTCTGGCCAGGCCACAGCAAGTATGTACTCCACTGATGCCCGCCTGGATCCAACTAGCCAACTGAATAAGTGCTTCTTCCTCTTTTTATTTATGGGTTTCTGTTGAGCAAAATAGGCTCCATTTAGCCGTATCTGAAATCTATTTTCGGCCTTTTGATTGGCCGAAAAAACAACGCTTTATTTTTGAGGGAGTAAAAGCCTTTAAGAGTCATTAGTTTCTTTTTTCTTTGAAGTTTCTTTGGCTCTGTGACCCTAAAAGCATCCACCGCATGGGCTAACTCTTGAATTTAAGTTCACTGCTTTCTTTTTTTCACAAGCAGTTTTAAAAAGAAATAGGGCAGTCTTTTTAGCCTTAATTTCACAAATTATTATAGGCGATAAATATATATGTGTGTGTGTGTGCGTGGTCCTATGCTAGTCACGGTACTTGATTGTGGATTTTGTTCTGTAACTACCAAATGCGTTTCTGGCTAGTTGGTTTATCAACTCCCGCTGTGTTCACGTTGTATTTGAAAGATCCACAGATGAGAAATGATACAGTCTATCCAGAACTTCTTCTAACTGTTGAGATGGTTCGTTAGAACAAATTGCCTGTCTGTTGGGAACTTAAAAACAAGAAAAACTCTCAGTTCACAATTAACAGCTATTTATGGAAACACAATTATATAACAATATATATATATATATATATATATATATATATATATATATATATATATATACGGAATTGTGTCGCTTTTTTATATTTGAGAGACCGATAACTGAATTATTTCCAAGTTCAGTCTTTCTATCTTACGCAATTTTTCGGAGTGTGAGGCTTTTGCCAAAGGAGCTTTAGTTCCTGTAGAGATTTCATTTATTATTATCTAGTCTTTGGTACTGACATCAGATCTCTTCTCTTCCCTCTTTTAACCCTTGAATTATTTATTTTTACAGCGGATTTCCCTGGAAACAAACATTCCTGATTGGCTAACCAAACACAAATCATTTCCTATTCTTTTACTACTTTTTAACTGGTCAGCCAATCAAATGCGCTGATCTACGTCTATGGGAAGAGTATCTCTTCCACGTATCATATTTTAATTGGTCATCCAATTAAACCTCAATATAGGGGCTTAGTTAGTTAAAGATGTCGGCCTACTCCTTTTGGGAGATATCTCTTTTCATATCAACCAAAACAAAAATCAAAGATCTGATTAATCTATCAAAACCTTTTAACCCCAACAGGTGGGCAAGAAACTTCATGATTTAAAGTGGATCATACTTACTTTTTGTTAGGACAATTTGGAAGTTCGCTTAGTACACGTCCCTCACTGTCCTTTTAAATTGATTTTTGAATTTCTTTCAAAGTCAATAAGTCTGTTTTATATTTTCATAAAAGGAAAAATGTATTTTCCCAAATTGAAAAATGCATCATACTCTTCATAAGTTTTTTTAGCACAATTGAATGCCTCATATTTTTATATGCCTTTCATATTTATCCTTTAATTTACCTCGTGGGCAAATGACAGAATTATTCAAATATGCATATTTAAAGAGCATACCAAAAATTTTTAATTGCATGCATTGTTTCTATACTGAAAAAAAAAAAAAACTTTTTTGAGTTCGTTAAACAGAGCATATTTCAACTACCTTGCGATCGTAGTGGTCTTTCCTGTTTGGTTGTGGAAATTTACTAAGCTTTTTGCTTAGATGTGGCACAAGGCCATGTGAAAGGGGCACCCAATGAGACTCGAACTCACTCGTGTAGGTTTGCTAGTCGAGCTTGCTAACCATTACACCACCAGAGGCGCCTCTTTCCTGTTTGGTTGTGGATTGTCAATGCTGGTTCTCTGCTAATTGATTTTATTTCAATTTGTTGCTCTGAGATGATTTCTTGTTGATCCGTGACTACTGCCTTCAGTTCTCCAATACTCTCATGCAAACTTATTGGTCCTTTATTATTTGTTTTTTTTTGTTTTTGTTTTTTTTTACACATCATTTTGGCTTGTATTGAGACAAATTAAACAACCATTAAGCTAATAGCTATTTTAAAAATGGTCCATTAGATATTTTTGTATCACGTCATAACAACAAAATATCTTGTCAGTCCCTCTAGGACGATCGTAGATTTCATTGCTTCTGTTGCGATATACTAATTACTTTGAATGAACGTCCGATTCATTGTCAGAATAAGATCCAGAATAAAGAAATTTTTCGCGAGATCTCTCGTCAGCCGCTTTCAAGGGATCAATGAGTATTCTCGATTAGACTTGATGTTGACATAGCAGATCTTCACTTCGCTTCCATTTTAATTAAAACCGTAACGAAATACGGATAAAATTAAGCCTTTTCGTGGCCTACAGATTTCGTCTCTGTATGAACCCAGAACTAGAGAAAAAATGATGGAAGCCGAAACCAGTTTTTGCAATGAGTCATACATTGTAAGCTACATAATACGTTTCTTTTCAATCCCTAATATATCGTCTGCTAATTAACTCTACTTACAGTCCATCGATTTCCAAGCCTAAAAAGGCATGGAAATCGATTATATGAAAGCAAATCATTACGTATTCTTTACGAATTGAGATCGTTATTAAATATATTCTCAAAATATGTTTGTCCGTCTAATCAATTGACACACTGAAAATGAATACTTAGTTATATAGACACAAATTAATCATTAGTTCATGGAAAAAAGAAAAGCAAATTAAAACTGAACATTCGATAATTTTTTATGGAATATACTTCTTATTCAATTTATGGTTAACGAATGATAAATTGACTTTGATCCAATTGGCGATTTTTCTTTCATTTTCTTTGATTAAAAAAATGAAAGAAAAAGACATTAGCAGGCAGTAAATCTCTTGGGTATTATCACAGCATTAGCGTGTCCCTGTTTATCGTCCTTTCTTCTCTCTTGGCACAGATTCAATGAACCAAACAAAAAAATGTGCGAACAAATGTTTTCAGCTTTTGGCAACCGCCCGTTTGATTTTTCATTCATATTTCCTGCCTTTGTAAATTATTCCTTTTTCTATCTAAAAATACATCTGCAAATATTTTGAAGTTCAGTTTGACCGTATAGCAGTAGACTCATCCGGTAAAGAGAACATATTTATTTTAATTTGTATTCATTGACTTATTTTAACGGCATGTCAACCCGTCTAGAGTTATTTTGTGACAAGAGGTTAGCGAATTGCGTTCAGAGTACTTCATTTTTACGTTTTTTTTATGTTGATGTGTTGTATTTTGGCCTTCGACCAGGCCAAAAATGCCATTCCAAGGTGATGCACCGGAAGGAAGTGACACATTCTAATGGCAGTTATGAGAGGAAATCGCGTGGGCGGAAATTTGCCGATGAAATAGGACGAGGTAAAAAATTCCCATTGTACACTCATAGACTGATGCACCGCAAGAGAGTGACCTGTGAACTGCATGACAGTTATTTCCGCTTGATGACGATCAAACATGCGATTCCAAAGATCGAGTAGGCGACTGAGTGGGTGTTGAACTATTATATAACTCAGTCAAGACAGAAGTGGACAGTTAGAGATCGGACGGAGTTATAGACGAGTGTGGTAAGGAAAGCCACGCCAGGCCGAAGGGGCTCGGGGCTCCCGATTGAGTTGGGGTCCAGAGAAGTTACTGAATAAGACGTAGTAGAGAAAGCCAGCAGAGTGAGCCCCCGGGCCTCCGGTTGAGCAGCCCTGGAGAACGAGAAAGACACAACGCTGACGGCCATAAGAGTGGGGTCAAAATATTGCAGTTTCTGTTCGGTCTCTAGCTCCCTCTCACACGCAAACCTTGAATAACCTTTTCAAACGTTACAAATAAAGTGAGAGGTACATATTTTTAAAGAAGTCTGCGTGCGTCTGTTATTCATTGCGTCAGTATTGTATCCTGCATGAACATGTATATGTGTGTATAAGCATATTTATTATATGACTATATAACAGATGTTTCTCAAGAGGATTTTTGCCCACAGTCATATCAAATACAAATAATGTTTTATACAGATTTATTTGTCTCATAAATGGGATCCTAGCAAATACTACCACTCTGACCCTTAGTTGACCTGGGAGTAATGGAAATAAAGGGGTATTACACACTCAGCAGGTCTCCAGAACAGAAACCTCACAATCAGGTGCAGTTTAGTATCATACCCAGAACACCTCGTTTTGGGAGGACAGGGAGTTGTTTTGTTGGTTAGTGTTGTTTCTTGAAATATGTTGTGAATTTTTTCTACCAGATATTGTTTTTTCGGGGGTTTTTTCTTTCTTTTTTCTTGATTTTTTTAAAATTTGTATTTGTGTAGGATACTATTTTCTCCATATGGTACAAGAAACGGAAACGCAAAACAGACCACAACGCACAAAAAACGGGACACTTGCTCATGTCTTAATCTCCCCCTTTTTATAGAACCATCTTTTCTATGTCTCGCCTCCACGACCCGCACCTTCTTACTGTCTTTAAAAGGCGCCCTTTTTTACCGATGAATAATTCACTTTCTTTTAATATTACTCAAATGATATAGGGAGAACAATCAAAAGGGAGAATTCGCGTTCGTAACAATATATATATATATATATATATATATATATATATATATATATATATATATATATATATATATATATAAGAATATGCGAGGTGCCCGTGGTGTAATGGTTATCGTCGCAGGATGTGGACACGGCCACACGAGTTCAGATCCTGGACTGGACTGATTGCATTTCACATAGCACTAATACCCTTGGGAAAGGTATGAATCCAATTATTCTCCCTCCAGCTATGGGTAAATAGTAGGGCAGTCTAGGTTCTTCAGCCTTGGTAAGACAACTAGTCTAGGAGAAGGAAAACTCTGAATTCAAACCCGTTAAACTCCGCTTAAAAAATTGACCTTGTGTCATATCCTGCTCGAGCAGAGGGGTTGGGTAAATATGATATAAGAATATGCGAGTGGCACAAAAACATGAAATCGTCACGCCAAGTTCAAATTCCAGTTGAGACTTTCTGTTTACTTTGCATTACTAACTTTAAGAAAGGGATGAGTCAAACTAAACTTAGATTATTAAATGACAACAAATTATTGTGAATAAGTCCTGCTTTGTAACTGTTATATAGCAGGATTCAGATCTCTCCCGATTAACGATTTCATTCAAAAAACATACACATGGCTGGAGAAGGGAAGCATTCGACCGGATGTTAGCATGACGGCTGCTGCCGAGACAATGAATAAAATGCGTCTTTGCGCAAGAGGCTCCGCGCAGAGCTACCGGGCGAGAATGCAAGAAATTAATTCCCATTAACAAAATACCCTTTTTCAGCCAATCATAAATCTTCCCCCTAAAAAAATTCCCCGAACCGTCTTGGTCCAAAGGGTAGCTATTTAAGCAGCGAAAATCTTCAAAGGCGGGACTGGCCTATCGAGGGTGAAAGGGAAGAACACGCTACGGCCATAAGAACTCATCTGAACTCTGACGGATTTTTGACACACCACCGGCTGTGAACAACTGCTGTCTTAGTTACAACGCCACCCCGTCCACGACTGCTGCTACCACCAAGATCATCTGCTCCCCTTAACACAATAATAGTGTCAAAATATTTAGATAACCGCATCAATGATCATAGTATTAATAAATAAATTGTCAAGTAATTGACACGATAGATTGGATTTTATTTATAAAAGACACATCTAAATTAAAAACCGTTCGAAGACACGTCTGAACTGAGAACCATTCATTGACTCACCTGAAGTCGGAACATTTCAAGACACACGTAAACTGAGAACCATTCAAAAAGATACCTGAACTGAGCGTCATTTCAAGACTCACCGTTTCAAGACGCACCTTAAAACTATTGCAACAGATTAGATAGTATGGGCGTTTCGCGTGGTGCAATGGTTAACAAGCATGACTCTCGCACAATAGCGTTAATGAGTTCATTTCTCCCTGGGATCTTCACGCCCCTGGATTTATGCCAAACTAAGCGCAGCTAAGTAAATGACATGTTATAAAGTAGACATTTACCCCATATGAAACTTAGACGCCGTGTAGATCAATTCTCTGGTGTAATGAATTCGATTGCCACATAGTGCTGAGGTCATGCGCAAAGCTTATTAAATAACAAAGAGCTTCTGCCGTGGCACGATGGTTAACAGAATTGTCTTCCTATCCAGTTCACTAATGTAGTGAATTCGATGGGTGCCCTACGATTGTTGGTTATTTGGTTGGCTGTCTGTTTGGTTGGTGTTTTTATGTCATATCAACCCTTGAGGTGAATGGAATTACCATGACTAGAAAACCCGGCGAACACTTACGCACGGCATTCGGAAACACTGGACAGCTGTTTCGATCTTATTAGGACTCACCAGCAGTGTATTCCGTTATCTCCACCACTGGAGATCGAACCAGCGACCACAGATTGCAGAGCCGAATCTCTACAACTGAGTATCAGTCCGTATCGCACACACAAGTGACTCAGTTGTAGAGATTCGGCTCTACAATCTGTGGTCGCTGGTTCGAGCTCCAGTGGTGGAGATCACGGCATACACTGCTGATGAGTCCAAATAGATCGAAACAGCTGTCCAGTGATTTCGTATGTCGTGCATAGGTGTTCGTCAGATTTTCTGGTCATGGTAATTCAATTCACAATATAATTCCTCTACTTAAAAGAAGAAAACATGTAGATCAACCTTTGTGGGTTATTTAATGCGAAATATTGTTATATATATATATATATATATATATATATATATATATCAGGCGCGATGGGTAAATTGTGACCATTTTGAATTATTTATCTCATGAATGTGCTTTATTACTATCTTTTTTTTTTCAGGTTTTATCTACTGGGCAGTAAACTGAAGTCAGTTGTGCACTGTCTGTGAGATGAGCAACACAACGAGGCAATTCACTCCTCTTGATATTTGGAATGCTGTACAATTGGCCTTTTACGCGGGAAACTCCAATGCGAAGAATTTAGAATGTTTGGGTATCAATCTGAGGACAGATTCATATTTATATTGATGAAAATCAAACAACCAGTCTACATCAGATACAATTTAATGTCATACTCCTAGCATTCATTGGACGGGAGAGGGGATTTACCCCTCTACAGGGGTGCAGTCGGCATATTCTATAGCCCCAGACGACAGGGCGACCAACTATTGTGATCTAACGCTAGACTAACTTAAAGTTAATTAATAACTAAGGCCAAATGTTAAAAAGAAATGTAGGAAGAATTTGTAGTGCTAATCTTTCAAATGGGTTGGGCAAACTGGCCCTGAAAATCAGCATTCAAAATCCTGACTTTTAGTTGGATTGATTGATTTCTTTCTTTCTTTGGGTTTTATGGCATATCAACCTTTGTAGGTTATTTAATGCCAAATACATTTTTATACAAATAAACAGTTCTATTTCAAACAATTCAGTTTAGCATAAGTACGCAATTTAACTGTCTAAGCATTTCTATTTCAAGTTATTCATTTTAGTCAAACAGTTCTAATTCAAGCAATTTAGTTTAATATGAGTGTTGTTTTTATTTACACACAGTTAAACATCAAAACAATTCTATTTCGAACAATTCAGTTTAGCATGAATATGCAGTTTACATGTCAAAACAGTTCTATTTCGAGCAATTCAGTTTTATTTTATACCCTATCAGGTACAACAAGTCCGAGTCAGAGTGGACCTAGGAGCGAGGGCAATGAAGGGGTGCTCCGAATTCCCCAAAGCTCCAGCGTCACTGGAAACAAACAATCAGATTGTTTAGTGTTATATCCAGTACACTCGTTGGTGAGGGGGTCTTACGCCTCAGCAGAGTTGCAGTCGATGTATTCAACAGTCCCAACAGACTGGGCAATAGTAGGATTGAATTCGAATCGTAACCTTTAACACCAGCGGAAAATATGTAACTATCTCGGCCACAAGGCAAGCTATTAAACTTCATGTGAACAGTAAGAATGGTTTACAAGACTATCTCCTGAAACATTATTTTTGTGATGTTGTTAATATTGCAGCGGTATACCGACTCATAATAGTAGAAATAAATAAGAAGACAATACGTATGTTGAGAGATAGTATATGTACACGTGCTCACCACAAGCCTTTACTACTGGAACTAAATGTACAAAGAAAAAGAACAAAGACAAAGGAAATGTGCGCCAAACCTAGTGGCGTCTACAAACGAGTCACGTGACACGCCGTCGCATACTAAATTACAAAAGTAGACCCTTCATTGATTGCGGCTCACAACCGTATCACCCAAGAGACTATTTCCGTTGGTATATTTAACAGATGTCTTGTATACTATGGGTTTCTCTAAAGAAATTTATTTTATCATCAAACCAATGAATTATTCTTATAAAAGTTATAGAATATGGACTGCTCGTTTTGGGAAGCTGCAACCACGCGTGTTGTCCAGTGGGTTGGTAAGGTTCGAAGAGACTCTGTTCTTCTTTTGATGCCGAAAGTTAAACTTTTTGGAAGAGGAATTGTGGGATATTCTTGTTTTGTTTTTTGTATTTTATTATTAGTTTTATTTTTTGTTTAAACTTTTTTTTTTATTAATCCTCACACTACTCACAAAAGGAAGAAGAAAAAGAATCTGAAAATTTCTATCCAACAAGATAAGTTTTATAGTTCGACTAAATATTTTATGTCATCCCAACCACCAAGCATTCCACCTTCGGAATCGTGTAACTATTGTGGATCAAATGATAATTATATACCCACTTGCAAGCTGACATAACATTCTTCTCCTATTTTCTGGATTCACCTGTTAGGGTCACATACAACAGTCTAAGAGGGGGTGTCCTCGTGTTGTATATTGACCTTCGGTCCGGGCAAACATGCCATTCCAAAGTAATGCACCGGAAGAGAGTGACCTCTGAACTGCATGACAGTTATTTCTGCTCGATGACAATCAAACATGCCATTCCAAAGATTGAGTGGGCGATTGAGTGGACGTTGAACTATTATATAACTCAGTCAAGACAGGAAGTCAGACAGTTGGAGATAAGACAAGATAGAGACGAGATGTGGTAGGGAAAGCCACACCCGGCCGAAGGGGCCCTCGGGACCCCTAATTGAGTTGGGGATCAGAGACGTCGGAGACAAGATGTGGTAGGGAAAGCCACACCTGGTCGAAGAGGCCCTCGGGACCCCCGATGGAGTTTGGGGACCAAACCAGTTGGTGCTAAGATGTGGTATAAAAAGCCAGCACTCAGAAGAAAGCTGGGCCCCTGGGCCTCCGGTTGGGCAGCCCTGGAGAACGAGAAAGACACAACGATGACTGCCATGAGAGTGGGGGTCAATATATTGCAATCTTCGTTCAGTCTCCAGCTTCCTCTCACACGCAACCGTTACAATAAAATGAGAGGTGTAGTTTTTAAAGAAGTCTTCGCTCGTCCTTTATCATTGTGTCGTTGTGATACTTTCTGCATGAATCTGCATATGAGTATATAACACTCGTGGTGTAATGGTTAAAGCGATGGACTGCTGAATCGTAGTAAGCGAGTTCGTACTTCTGTCGCGCTATTACGTTCACTTTCGGGCAAATACCCTTGGGAAAGGTATGAACCCCCTTATCCTCCCAGCTATGGGTTAAATAGTACCACTGCTGTTCTTCTATGAGAATGGCTTTGGCATTAAATAACCTGCAAATGTTGATATGCCATTAAACAAAGAAACCAAACCAAACAGTCTAAGATTTTGGAAGTTCAAATGACAATACATTCGAGAATTTATGTCGAAGGATTTTTGACTATCGTTTCGATACACACAAAAGTAAAAGACGATTTATATTGCAAGAGAGAGACAGACAGACAGACAGACAGAGACTGACAGAGAGAGAGAGACAGACAGACAGACAGAGAAAGAGAGCGAGACAGACAGACAGAGAAAGAGAGAGAGAGAGAGAGCGAGAGAGACTGACAGACAGACAGAGCGAGAGAGACTGACAGACAGACAGACAGACAGAGAGCGAGACAGACTGACAGACAGAAAGAGAGAGAGAGAGAGAGAGACATACAGACAGAGAGAGAAAGAGAGAGAGAGATGAGTCGTAATGATAAGTATCGAAAAAGTCCCCTGATTTAACAAAAAATTGATGATCAAGTCTCATATATATAATGTCAGATCGGGGTGCTCGTGGTGTAATGGTTACCATTATAGGAAATGGACACGACGAACCGAGTTCAAAACCTGGACGAGGCTGATTGCATTTAAGGTAGCATTGATACTCTTGGGAAAGGTATGAATCTCATTATTCTCCCTCCAGCTATGGGTAAAAAGTAGGGTAGACTGAATTCCAGCTTGTTAAACTCTACTCAAAAATTGACCTTGTGTCGCATCCTGCTTACGCGTGTTGGGACACGTTTGTGTATTATTTCTTTTAATACTATTTGTATATATGTAGAGAGAGAGTATATATAGAATGAAATGTTCTTGTATGTGTAAATGGGTTTGTCTTGTCTTTCCGTTGTGTTCAGTGTTCACAGATATATTGCTAATATTAGTCCTTGGTAA
The DNA here is from genome assembly GCA_963585895.1 of Sepioteuthis lessoniana. NCBI lineage: Eukaryota > Metazoa > Mollusca > Cephalopoda > Myopsida > Loliginidae > Sepioteuthis > Sepioteuthis lessoniana. The sequence goes on along the minus strand of OY757914.1, from coordinate 113,109,186 downwards.
GTGGGGACTCGACTAAATATCTTCCTTAGCCTCAAGCAAATCAATACCTCCATAAGATTAATACTAAGGAGTCAGACATAGTTTTGGAGTGGAAGCATCATTACCACTAAGCCAATGCTCCCCCAACAATACCACGATATCACCAGGCTTCATTGGTTTTACGTGACAATGTAGACATGACAGATCAATGCAGATGCTGTTTTTCTCGGATTTTGAGTCTTATAGTTCCTTTTTTCTGTTGATAACTCCAGCTCAAAATCAGAAACTACTCTGCATAAATCAAATTGATTTCAAATAGAAAATTATTCGACTGTATTTTTTATTATGAATCCAGTCATAGAATATATATATATATATATATATATATTATCGAAACTTATGAGTTTCCTTTACTCTTTATCTTGTTTGTTACTAACTGATTTATTCACCCTGGCGACTACTTCACGCATTAATCCCATGTGCCCACAACACCTTGATTTTCTGGTGATCGTGTGCTAACCACCTGTTCCCAAATAGGGACGTCCCCCAGGGCAATACCTAGTTTACAGGGATGAGTTCATAGCTTGGTGCTTGAAATGCCCTAAAAATGAGGAATGCCGATGGGATCAAACATTTTTTGGGGACGGCCGCCCATGAGTCAAGATTCGTGCCTGGCCTCCCACTATAAAATGACCTCGAGTCAAATGCTTGCGTTTCTATAGTAATAAGAATTGTAAAAATTGTTTTTTTCAGTGTTGAAATTATGTGAAAATACTTTTTTTTCAGATTAATTTGTAGCTGGCATAAATATTGTTAAACAAAGTTAGAGATGAATTGTCTATGACTGTGAGTTGTTGATTCTGAATATTTCGTGACCCACGGCTATGAATTGTTAGAGGTGCATTGTTGGCGAAGATATAACTGGATCCCAGTTATACAAAGATGCCAGTAAAATAAAGCGTTTATTCTGCTCAAAAAAATTTTTTTATCATAATCTCTTTTTTTTTTGTCAGTGCAATTAACCAAATGTTACACATAAATCGGAAATTAAATGAGAAAATTTTCAGTTTATAATTCAGTGAATCAGGCTACGAACTTATTGACACACGCTGATATCATTATTTACAGATGTTGATGTTTCTTATATTAAATGGCATAGTATTTGCATATAATCTATGCAAATCCTCTCTTAACACCTTTAATCCACTGTAAATTACAAATAATACCTTAATACAATGTAAGCGATGTTTAAACATTTTTTTCATGTAGATAGGATCAAAACAATTCGGTGAGAAATTGACTTCTGAGAGAAAAAAAAACCTGCACTAATCTCTCGTGCAGAATGCGACACAAGGTCAATTTTAAAGTGGGATGCAACTGGTTTAAATTCAGCGTTTTTCTTCTCCAAGACCAGTTGCCGAACCAAAGTTAAAGAGCCCCACTTTTTTTTACCCATTGCTGATAGGTAGGGAAGAAATGGATGTTCCCAAGAATATAAACACCAACTGAAACGCAAACATCTTCGGGAGAAAAAAAAACTTGTATAAAAGCGAATTTTATCTTCCAATTTTTTCTGCTTTGAAAAAGTTTTTTTTTAAATTTGAATCTAAAATCTCTTTGTATATACTCTAGAGAACTGGAGATGTTTATAAAAAGTGAGAGTAAGAAAAGTCACCCGATCGCTCAAAAGTTTGTCCAGACGGCTGGTGGGTGGAAGACTGTGAAATATACCGCCCGTTTCTCTGCAGGAGGAATAAGACTACCCCTTCCAACGAGTGTTCTGGATATGACACTGTTTAGTGTCACATATCCAGAACACTCGATGGTGACGCTCCAGTAATGTAGGCGCTTTGGGGGAATGCAGAGTATCCCCTTCATTGCCATCGCTCCCAGGTTCACTCTGACCCGGAGTGGTAACATCTGATAGGGTCCTATCTATAGGTGAAATAGAACTAAACTGTGTACTTGTGAAATAGAACAATGTTTGAAATAGAACTGTTTTATGTATAAAAATGGATTTGACATTAATAACCTCCAAAGGTTGATGTGCCATAAAACCAAACCAAACCAAACCAAATCAAACTATCGCTCAAGAACATAGCACGGTACTCCAATGATCTACGAGGTCATGAGGCAATTTGACATGTCATGATTTACTGTAAATATTACATTTGAAATTATGAAAATATTTCAGGGGCAAATAATGCACAAAATTCATATGTCATTAAACAACCTGATGGTGAGGCTGCAGTAATGCTGAAAATTTGGGAAATGGACAGTTCTCCTTCATTGCCATCGCCCCCATGTCCACTCTGGCCTGGAATAGTGGCACTTGATAGGGTCCTATGTATGAATCAAATAGAAATGTTTGACATTTAAACCGAGTGTAAACAAATGACTTATGCTAAATTGAATTGTTAGAAATAGAACTGTTTGAACATTTAACTGTGAGTAAACAAATGCCTGGTTTTTAATTGAATTGTTAGTGATACGTAGCAATACTTGGTACCTTTTAACTTTGTCGATTTATGCTAAAATGAATTGTTAAAATTAGAATTGTTTGAACTTTAATATATGTATAAAAACATGATTTGGCATTTAATAACTAACAATGATTGATATGCCATAAAACCCAATCAAATCAAACAAAACTCATGAGTACATGTTTTTGAAATTCCCTGGATCAGTTCACAATAATAACATTTTACTAAGTACGTAGCAAGACTAAATGGGTGTAAATGAACGTAGAAATATTGCATATGTCTCTTGTCCAATAGAAAATTTCCACTGATCTTGAAAATCAACATTCAAATACATGAATTTTACTTCAGCCGGGCATTAGTTGTAGGCACGGATTGGGAATAACTTAATTGTGCCACGAGGAAGGCTCTACAAGTACTTGCTATTTACAAAGATTTGCTTAGAATAACAAGAGGGGAAAATAGGTATTAATGAGAGGAGAAAGAATGTGTTGCGTCAAACTTCCAAAAGTATGTCTTCTAAGAAAACTTTTTATCTGAGCTCAAACATCGATTATTAGTACCCAATTTTTCTCTTCGTTGTATAAGACAACTATATGAGCAAAGGACAAAAAGTGTGTAATGAGAATACGAAGAATGTGTTGCGCCAAATTTTTTAAGTTCTCTTTTGAGAAAATCGCCATTTTTATCTAGGCTCAGAAATCGGCTTCTGGCACCCCAGAATTATTCCCTCCATGATACAAGACAATGATACATTTAAGTTTAGTGAAAACCAACTATAATTTCTTGCGATGTTTCAGCTCTTTTTTTTTTTTTTTTTTTGCTTCCCTTCTGAAAGACTTTTTTTTTTTCAACAGTTCATAAGCTCACCATGATCTTTTATATTGAAATGCTTTTCCCCCACCAGATACCAAAATAATCACTATGATAAGAAAAGTTCTTTTACTTCTACTGCTACTGCAGCAATTTTTACACAAATTTTATCACATCTATCGTTACTGTGTCTTAAGCAAGAGCACTATTTTTGTCCCAGCATTCTTTTAAATTCCCCAGTTGCCCGTTGTCCAATCGAAAGCCTGAAATAAGTTTCGAGGTAACCTATATAAGTTTTACGCGTGCACAGGTACCGTGGAAAATCTGATATCGGTTTGAAAGGTAAAGCTTAAAGGCGTGGCTATCATTTATTGCGATGTGTAGAATGATACGACATACCGATGTTGATTATAATAGTGGTAATGAGAACAGCCTCAAATGAACAAGTCGAGATAATATACAACTGTTTGGTGAAATGGAGAGACCTCTTTATTTTCTACAAGCACCACTAATCTGTGTTCAAGTTCTGGTAAAAGTCAGAATTTAAAATACTATTTGGTCCCACTTCCACCTTACCCTGGGCACCTCTGGCGGTGTAATGGTTAGCAAGCTCGACTAGTAAACATACACAAGTGAGTTCGAGTCTCATTGGGTGCCCCTTTCATATGGCCTTGTGCCACATCTAAGCAAAAAGCTTAGTAAATTTCCACTTCCACCTTACCCTAACAACATCGAAGATTGTTGCAGTCGATTCTTACATTAATGCCTCACCCTGATTTGGCCTTGTGCCATTACTAAGTTAAACTTGGTAAATACCATATAGATGTTGTTGAATTCCAACATCGTCCTACTCTATATCGTTTCTTTTTGCGATTAAAAACAATATATATATATATATATATATATATATATATATATATATATATATATATATATATATATATATATATATATATATATATATATATATATATATATATATATATATATATATATATATATATATACTAGCGGGGATACTAGGCGTTGCCAGTGTTTTATGACAATGTTTGTGATTTTTTAAAGTGATTACCTTATTGCTCGTATATCAAAATCGCATATCAAAATAATCCTCGTGGTGTTATGGTTAAAGCGATGGACTGCGGAATCGTAGTAGCGAGTTCGTACTCCAGTCGCGCTATTACGTTCACTTTCGGGCAAATACCCTTGGGAAAGGTATGAACCCCCTTATCCTCCCAGCTATGGGTTAAATAGTACCACTACTGTTCTTCAAGGAGAATGGCTTCGGCATTAAATAACCTACACAGAGTTGATAGGCCATTAAACAAAGAAACCAAAACCGATCAAATGACAATTTGCGAATGCAAAAAAAAAAAAAATTTGCTATTCAACTGATTAAAAAAAAATCTTTTTACGAATTATTATTACATTTTTTAAATTTCATTTTTTTTTATTTTATCTGATTCAATGTTTTAACTTTAAGAATCACAGAAGATTTTCATTAAAAATTGTTTTATTACGTAATTTAATTGATTCCAGACGCTTTTGGCTTCTTTCGACTCTAAAAGTAAAAATATGCAGTCATAGAAAAAAAATGTAATTTTGTCAGGCGGTCTAATTTTATTTGGTCGATTACGGGTTCGCTATAAATTTATGATACAATAAGAATAATGTAAATTGAAAATTGGTCTTTCGGACAGAACAGGAGCTTTCTATGTTCTGTAGAATGGGTGTCCATAGGCTTCAGACATACATACACAATCAACATTATTTCATATATATATATATATATATATATATACGTACTATGCATAAAAAGTGGAACGAATTAATGCTTTCTAAATAAATTTGAAATGTTAAAATATAGTAAAGAAAGTAAATATTTGCTTTAAAATTAATATATCTAATACTGTACCTTTACTTGAATTTTTTATTTAAAGTTTTAAATCTTAGTCAATGAAAAACCTGTAATTTAGGTCTAAATATAAATTTTAAAAAACCTTTTAAAAAAACAATATTTACTACACTGCTAACCGAAAGTTAAATTTAAAACGGAAGTGGGCTTAATGAAGAGGTAACTCCTCACCCCTCTTCGACTCCCTCCCACCTCTTCGACTCCCTCATACTATCCCCTCCCACTACCATGTGTCTATTCAATTTTTTTATCCAAAATGATCTGAAGAAGTCCTGTAACTTTTTTCGTGTTTTTGGAAATTTCAAAAATGCGTAACAGGATTGAAATAAATTTATAATCCTATGTGACCGGTTTCGTTGTTTTTCTTAAAGTATATATATATAAGAAGAAGAGAGAGATTGAAGGGCAAGTTCTAATCTAACTTGATGTGGTACAAGCTCATATCGACTACAAAGTTTGAGATGCTCCAACTTTCCGAGTAGCCAATATCACTTTATAAAAATCTAACCCGAAAAACATCTGGAACGTTGATATAAGGTCATAAAATCACTAGTTGATTAGCATATGTACCAGTTATCATTAATTAACTTATTTTAATTATTAAGAAAAAACAACGCCAATAGTCAGGGAGACTTGGGTTCAATCCCAGGTCGCGTCATACCAAAGACTTTAAAAATGGTACTTGATACCTCCTTGCTTAACACTTAGCAATATAAGGTACGTATCAAGGGTAAAGTGGAACAATCCAGGGAAAGGAGTTACGCCCTCCCCTACACCTCAGTGTAGTAGCTATTGAAAAGGGAGCCTTCTGTTCACCCTCGACAAAGGTCGCCAACTTTACTTACTTACTGATAAATTTAATGTGCGGACACGTCAGTCGTAAAAGATATAAAACAGAAAATGTTTTAAACCTTTTTTTAAAAAAAGAAATAACGAAATAATTTCTCAAAAAAATTGACTAGTCTTTTTCAACAAGTTTAACAAAGGTGGTCCAGAATCTCACCTTGGAACAATGATTAGCATGTTACTAACATACAACACTACTGAATTCGATCATCAATAGGCGCTTCACACTTTTGTTCTTGTGCCTGACTAACATAAGTAAATTAAAAATCTAAAAAGCAGTTCTTTGACCAATTCTTTGCAAATTACTCATATACCGTTGTAACTATACAACAAATAGGTACCACCCAATGATAATTTGCATGTTCAGTTGGGACCTGTAGGATGTCACATGACAGTCCCAGAAACCCTTTTTTGACATCTACTTGTCCCTGTTCGTTGAATAGTTGGGACGTTGTCTCTGACTTGCCGCGGGGTTTATTAAATACACATGCCAAGTAAGCCTTTTGCTAATTTGTGCACCCTTTTCACATAATGCTTTTTCGTTAAACAATATGAGGATATTTCTAGCTGTTGGGATGCGTGTTCTTCTATGTACAAATATGTTTATTTTGTCTTTCCTTCCGTTGTGCTTAGTGTTAGTATATCACAGACACATGTATTTACTAACCCCTTCGCACGAGTAAGATCTGAAACAAGGTCAATTTTAAAGAGAGGTTAAACAGATGTAAATTCCGAGTTTTCCTTCTCTTAGATCGGTTACCAAACCAAGGTTTAAAGATCAGTCTGTCCTACTATTTACCCATAGCTGGAGGGAATATTGGTGGATTTATACCTTTCCTAAGGGCATTGGCGCAATGGGAAATGCATACAGCTTCTTCCAGGTTTTGAACTAGGGTCACCATGTCAAATTCCTATGACGATAATCAATACACCAACAGCGGATATACGAATGCTAACATCGATCTTTGGTGAATGAGTGTTCAACTTTAATACCTTCCCTACCACCAAGTATTTCATTGACGTTTTCACTGTAATTTGTTTGATCCTTGCAGGACGCTCCACACTTGTGGTTTTTATCAGACTAGATAATATCAAACAAGGTGCTTCATCGTTGAACCGTTGTTAGCAAATCGGTCTTGTGTTTACCCAACCTTTCTTATCACAGGTAGGATGAAACACAAAGTCATGTTTTTTACCAAGTCCTGCTGGTTTAAGTTCAGAGTTTTCCTTCTCCGAAACCGTTTGCCGTATTAAAGTTAAAGAATGTAACCTGCCTCGCTATTTATCAATCGCTCGGCGAAGAAGGGATAGATTAATCTCTTTCCGAAGTGAAAAGCAAACAGCCTCATCCTGGATTTGAACTCGGGTCGCCGAATCCATTTCCAACGACGATAACCGTTACGTTACATGTGCTTTCTATTCTAGAGAAATCGATTCTCACTGAGTGCCTCATGGCCTTATGCCAGAGTAAACAGTAAAAACAGTAATTAGTGTGCTCCAAGGAATCTCATCCTAACTTGCTGCTCCTCTCAAGCATTGCGACCCTTTCAAATTTATTTTTAAGAGGCGAGTAAAAATCAAACACCAAGACGAAGTAACTGTTGATATTTAAAAATATTTTCATTTATCACAGCATTCCATCAAGTAAATCTATATCAAAAAGTTTAGAACTCATCACACAAAAATGAAAGTATCACTGAAAATATCAAATATAAGATGATACTTAATATAGGGATATCAAATGTAACGTTGTTCAATGATGATAGTCAATACAGAAAGATGCTGTAGGGATTACATCCCTTGCTTTCGAACGAGTACTTCTAATAGCCGCTAGGTGGTGTGAGCAGAATAGCATATAAAAGGGCGTGGCCAAAGTCCAATCCCTCCCTCTCTCTCTCTGGTCCTGTCTTGCCAACCTGAAGTACGTACAAGAATGTGCGTTTACTCAACAGAGAGGGCTTTCGCCCTAATTAACTTCGTGTCGCATGGTGCATAATATCAGTCTTGGCGTAAGTCTTCACACAACATCTTCCATTCTATTAAGGAATCTTAACTTATACTAGAAGACCTCTTGGACATTTCTCTCATGCAACTCTTAATAAGCACTTTCTTGTATCTCGTGTTATTCTCATATTCGTTCTAATGTTTGTTCGGACAGTAAAATGGGTTGTTGTTAATTTATCATAAATTGTTTTACATTGTTTAGCTTGAGAAAATACTAAACTATCATACATTTCCCCGGCTACAGAAGTCTGAATTGTGTTCTTCATACTTGGATAATTGTGGTGGTGAGTTATGGTACTGTTTGTTTCCTGGCGTCTGGGGCACCCCATTGGGGAATGCCGACGGAGCCGAAGGTATTTTTGGATTTTGCCGGACGCGTGTGGGCTGCGGTCCTGCGTCCGGACCCACTTTAAAAAGGCCTTGTGCCGTACTTGTCCGTTGGTGGGACGGAGAACAAATAAAGTTATGGTACTCAGATATGACAAATATGTGAAGAAAAACCTTTAAATCGTTAATACCTTGACTCATTCTACTAGAATGATATACAATATCACGCATGAAAAAAAAAACACTCCAAACAATTTGTGGGGGGGTGTCCTCGTGGTGTAATGGTTAAAGCGATGGACTGCGGATTCGTAGTACGCGAGTTCGTGCTCCAGTCGCGCTATTACGTTCACTTTCGGGCAAATCCCCTTGGGAAAGGTATAAACTCCCTTATCCTCCCAGCTATGGGTTAAATAGTACCACTACTGTTCTTCTAGGAGAATGGCTTTGGCATTAAATAACCTAAAAAGAGTTGATATGCCATTAAACAAAGAAACCAAACCAAACCAAACAATTTGCGCATTTCTTTACTTCTGAGAGATGCATTTAATATTTGGTAAGTCACTATATATGTAATGCGAGTAAATGTTTTGACATATTTGATTAATAAATCGTACCTGAGACATCATAAATTGCATGAACGCTAAGTTTTAAATACAGAATCCTATTAAAATATCGACCTTAAATAAGTACATCACAAAGATTTTTAGTAAAAAGTTATTTTTTTTTCTAAACCAAAGATACAAGGATTTTTAGTTCGAGTTTAACATTACACAATTACAAGATATCATTAGGTAGTATTTATTACCAAACGTTACTGCATTGTAAAAATATGAATATGCAGCAATTCAAAAATAAGTACGCCAATTATATATATTGATGCAATTTTGTTTTTTTGTTTGAAAGTTTCACTGCAGTAGGGTATGGTTATAAATAGTACCTGATAATACCTGTTTTAATTGTATAATGTTGCATTTGAAATTTAAAAAATCCTGGTATATTTGTTTTAGACGAAAATTAACTTTTTATTTGAAAAATGTTTTAAAGTATACTTATTTATGGACGACACTATATATGTGTGTGTGTGATTAAATATGACAGATACTTTGTGTTTACCGATTCTATCACAGATCCGTCTAAGTCTTCGCATATGAGTCGTTTGACTTCTGAATGGAATGAATTTAGGAAGACACTAGGTTTTTCCAAAGAACTTTCGGTGCCTTTCTGAATTCGTACGAAAACTTAAACGGATCAAAGATGAAATTGGCTAACGCTAAATGTCTGTCCTATTCAATCAAACAAGTTTTAAAGAAAAAATACTACCAATATATATATATATATATATATATATATCCCTCTGCGTGTGTGTGAACGTGTGTGTGCATACGTGTATGTGGGACGATCACTTTTCTACCTCACCAGAATATTCTATCACAAAAACACGGTCAAAATGAGTTATGAGAAAATCTATTATAGTATGCATTTACCCAACCCCTCTCACACGAGAAGGATGCGACACAAAAACAATTTTCTAAAGCACAGTAAAGCTGGTTTGAATTCAAATTTTTCTTTCTCCTTGATTAGTTGCCTAATCAAAGCTAAAAAATCAGTCTGCCCTACTATTTATATGGGAGAGAAAAGGTGAATTCATGCCTTTCTCAAAAGTATTAACGCGAAGTAAAACGCAAACTGACTCATCCAGGATTTGAAAACCTATTAGGGAAACATATATGTTCGGCATCATTCGAAGTGAGCAAGCAACGTGTTACCATAGCAACGAAGAAGTGATTAAAAAAAACAATAAATATATGTAAATGAATATAAATATGCTATTTGGTTTCTTTTATTTTTTATACTCAAATAAAATTCAAACATATCCATAAATTTTTCGCAGATAATAATTAGTTTTAAATATTCACTTATACTCTTATATAAGTTTCTTATGGCATCAACTAAGTTCACTTTTGTACAGAAAACGTGAAAAGTTAAGGAGAAAGATTGTGTTGTATCAATCTTCCAGGTGGAGAGTGTTAGTCTTGAAAATCGGCATTGAAAATCATGGCTTTTACCAGGATTTACACATCGACTTTCGCCATGTCAATGAGGCTTATAAAACGCTAAGTGTATCTCTTACAGAAAAAAAAGGAATGTCTGGGGTGTGACACTTATCTCCATTTGATAATGAGGTTCCAGTTCTGATGATTTTTGGAATGTGGAGTACCCCTTCATTGCCATTACTTCCAGGTCCACTCTGACTCTGAGTGGTTGTATCTGTTATAATTCCATCCATGGGTCAAATAGAACTCTTCAACCAATTCCTAAGGATTATTGTAATTAGTTATTCAAAACACTACAACTGTATACAAATTATTTGTACAAATTATTTGTAATTATTTTATTCGATAGGAATAGCTGATATCATATAAGGTTGCGCAAAAAAACTAAAGAAACAATGACACAAAAAATATAAATATGAACGGGCAATGAACGCGATTTCCTAACCTCTAAGCATAAAGTAACCCTAGACGTGTTGACATGTCATTAAAAGCAATCAATCATAATACACACCGACTTCTGGCACAATAGGAAATATGCAACTGTTTCAGCCACAAGGCAAGCCAAGGAAGATAACTCTCTCTTATCTATTTTAGAAATATAATCTTTATTTTCCACAGATCATTGCGTGGTAAATATTAATAGTATTAGGTAATCAAAACCGATTTTCCGTTTTAGTTTTGATAGTTTCTTTCACTAACCGTGAAGGGCCAAGTGAGAGACTAACTTGTTAACCCTACCCAGACGACAGGAACCTTATGTATGTATTTAGTATGAATGAAATATCTATATATATATGCTTCAGGTTTCAAAGGTTAGTTGCGCTAGGTATTCCTCGGCTACTTGATAAAGAGGAGGAGTTTTACTTTCAACGAAACAGCGCACATTCTGATGTCGGCTCTTATCTAAATTAAAGATAAGCAAGCAGCTAGATTGGATAAAGAAGCAATGATATATCTACCGCATTTAACACCGCTTGATTCCTTCTTATGAGGAAACCTTAAGGACAAAATTTATCAATACATTTGTATAATTATAGATTACAATTAAAGACAATTGTCGCACAATTACGAGTGACATTTTGATTGATAGCTGCAAATCAGTTTCTCGATGATGTGAATCATTATTTTCTGTGGAAAAAAGGTATTTTAGAGATCTAAAATACTTTTGGTGGCATCCATTGATCTCGTACGACCTCATGGATCTACGCCTGGATCAGGTAGTAGGCCTTGGAAATGTTGTAAGGAATTATAAGTGATATTTTAATTGATGGTTATATTGGGTTGCTTGGTAGTAGGAAGAATATTCATTCAAGTTCCCACTGTCTAATGTCCATATTTACCAACCCCTCTGTTCGGGTAGGATATGACACAAGGTCAATTTTTAAGCGGAGTTTAACAGGTTTGAATTCAGAGTTTTCCTTCTCCTAGACTAGTTGCGTCACCAAGGCTGAAGAACCAGCCTGTCCTACTATTTACCCATAGCTGGAGGGAGAATAATTGGATTCATACCTTTCCCAAGGGTATTGGTGCTATGTGAAATGCAATCAGCCTCGTCTAGGATTTGAACTCGTGTCACCGTGTCCATTTCCTACGATGATAACCATTAAACCACGGGCACCTCCACTGTCTAATATCAACATTTATGTGTCCACGATAAACTAACACTGAATAAATAAAAAAAACAAGATAAGTTCAATATCTGTGTATATTTCTGAGATGAGGTATTATGTAAACTTAAAGAATCGGCACATATGCTTGGCCACAAAAATCTCCTGAGCCGACAAAGCATAGAAATTAATACAATACGGGAACCAGTAATAAGGAGTGCCAGAGAAAAGCAATAATAACAACAAAGTTGCAATATGAGCTCTGGTAAAAAAATCAACAAAAAACACAAAAACATGCAATGATAACAGCAAAATTGCAATGGTAAAAATGGTTGCAGAAGACATTAGGTTTATAATACCCAGAAATTCATACACAGATGTCCTCAAGGACACAGTGGATAAAAGCATTGGTTAGATCCAGTGACATACCCAAAGAATGTGAGTTCAATACCCGGTGAAAGCTGTGGAGAACATTCAGATGGGAAATTAACAGGAGATAACTGATAACTGACATCCATTAAACATGGCTCGTGGAACTAGAACAGTGAAATAAAGGGTTAAGTTCGACATTCCAACCACCTGAAGAAGACCGGAGCGTACAACGGCCGAAATTTTGTGATAAACATGGCGACAAAGATGAGGACAATAGTCCGAAAAATGTAAATAAGATAAGTTCATTTACATACAAGAAGTATTGCAAAGAAAATCCAAACTAACCCAACAAATAAAATATATACAAATTTTTCAATGACAATGAGCAAGCAGTATGTAAAGTGGGTGCAAAAACGGAAAAAGGCTTACTTGAGAAAGTTGGACAGTAAATTATATGGTACAGCCATGTTGGCTTTATTGTGTCATGGCCAAATGGGGCCCACATCTCTAATGTTCAAAGATTGTGAATTTCTGGGATTATCATATCTGGTCACAAAACTGACATGCCTCATTCTCCAATGGGGGCAATAATTTATGGTCTTCCTACAGTCGCAACTCTGTTTCTTGACTATATTTGCAGTTGAAAAAAGACATTTTGAAGATCTAAAATAGCGAGCTGGCATCCACGAGTTTCGTGTGATGAATCTGCGCCTGGATCTGGGAGCCGGCCAAGGCAAAATTGTACGGAAAGCCGATAACTGCCCATGACTCACTATGCTGTCCGAGGGAATGACAAGGGTTCATCCCGTTCGGCTCCCGTGTAATCACAGAAGTTACCGGAACGACGTTAAAGACACCGTCGGAATGCTTTAAGGGACTTGTTCGAACTCGTTTGATCACGAACAAAGAGATTACATTCCGACTTTCACATTGGATATCTCATCCGATTATATCCGCTAGAAACCCGCTTTCTTAGAGCTTTAAAAATAACGTCTTTTTACGCTAAATTTTATACTCCAACGAAGAGGAAGAGTCCCTGTGACATAGAGTTTAACGTGCTGGACTCAACATCGTTTACTTTTGGACCAATACCCTTAGGAAAGAAATGACCCCCCCCCATCTCCCCGCTATCGGTTAAATAGTATCACTACTGTTTTTCTTCAAAGATGGCTTTTGTATTAACTAACCCACAAAGGTTGATATACCATTAGAAAAGAAACCAAACCAAACCATATTCAAAATAAAATAGTTTCTTTAAACATAAACATCTGATGTTTCTCTTGTTTAACGTTATTATTATTGCTCTCACTCTCTCTCTCTATCTCTCTATCTCTCTCTTAAAAAATGTTTCAGGTACTCATCGCATGCCCACCAAACAGGCGAGTGCGGCACAAGGCCTTTTTAAAAGTGGGTCCAGGCGCAGGGCCATAGCCCAGACAAACTTGGTGAGCACAAAAATGCCTCGGCCCAGTCAGCATTCCCCTAAAAAAAGAAGCGCCTCAGGCGCCAGGCGATAACCTAGCCCCTCCAGAGAGGATTAGAACCTGGGATAATCGGCCCCTGAGGCTCGAGGAGTGGGTCAACAGTCTCGCCCACAAGACACGACTACTGGGCCAACCCTGCAGTCACGTCACGTGCGCCAACTCAAAAACTCTTATAAAAATGCTTAAAAATTCCTTTGATATAAACTTTCAGGTAAATATCATAGCTGCAATTAACAATGTAGGTAAACCCTAAAAACTTCAAGTTCAACATCAATAAGTATCTAATTGATTCTTACACGACTAAACCACACTCCATCCAGATATATATTCATTTTCTGGGGCGCCAAGAGTAGTATAAAGTTTGGCGAGCGAATCTAGCGGACCACTGTTAACGAGTTCCATCCACTAAGGATGTCTCATACTTTTGATCTTCCCAATCTCCAATCATTCTTCCAACTTATTTATCGTTGGTAATTGCCAAATTATCGTAACCTTTTGCTGAGTCGTAGCCAATTTGTCCAAGCTTAAAAAATATTGAACTTTCCTTAACGAATCATACGATGTCTGTTTGAAAAGTATCTCGCCGTTTTGAATATTTTTAGAAACAGTTGAACAACCTTGACATAACTAAGCAAACGATCAGACAAACCTTCATTACGCATTCAGCAACAGACATTCTCCTATGAGGTTACTCAGTCGGAAGTGAGACGCAATTGAGTAAGTTAGTGTGCAGTCAGAGTAGATAATTGGCGTTTCGTTTTTTTAGCCAAACATCGTAACACGCAAGTCTGTCAGCACCCCAGCTTACTATCCAGGTTTGGTTTCTTGCTTTTCCCGAATCAAAAATTGCCGTTGAACAATGTGGAAAAGATAATGAAGAAAACAGTGAAGCAGTTGATGGCAATCCCGAAAGAGGATTTTGCAGACTGTTTAAAAAGGAAACGGATGCGTGAATTCCAGAGAGTGAGAAGTACTTTGAAGAGGATTAAGGCACTATTGCTCTCGGTAAGTTTCTTTTTCTTTTTCTCTTTTTTTTTTTATATTAGCTGAACTCTTTTCAGGCATACTTCGTATACTGCAAAGTCTAAGGCGCTATAAGGTATGTATTATTCCATAATTTGAATTTCAAGTGGGTGGGTTATATTTGCCGTAACCATAAACCAAAAAAAAATCTCCATCTAATATTTTAAAACGGGAGTTGTTTTTTATTTATTTTCGACGACTGTCTAAGAAGAATGTGGAATTAGGGACGTTTTGGTAGATGTATCCATGTGATTTTTTAACGTTAGCTTCCTGGTCGGCCCTTCATTCACCAACTACAACAACCAACGCCCATATCTTCCCATTGCCTCAATTCTTTCTTCTTCTTCTTCTTCTTCTTCTTGAGTTAAAAGTCAAAAAAAAAAAAAAAAAAAAACCAAGACAGTGGGTAGGGAACATGACATTTTGCGAATGGCCGACTGAAGGTAAATACATAAAAATATAATTGTGAAAACATCGAATGCAAAAAAAAAAAATGACAGAAAAGCAGGAGAAACGATTTCTAACCCAAAATAGAACCTCCATTATCATTTCTAGTAGACAACATTTTTCTTTTCTGTATCAGCTTTACAGTAAATGAAAACATATGAGACACCATCAGACCCCCACCCATCATTTTTTTTTTTTTTTGGTGGTGGGGTCATACATACCTACCCATGATTGCCGAATCTGGATTGTTGAAACGAGCAAAAACTGGGCATAAAAAAGTAAAAAGTTGTAAATTTAGTCCACTATATCTTTCTGATTGGTCCAAGTAAACTATAGGAAGACCATAGATACTTAACCCCCCTAAAGTATGGGCGTGTCCGTTGGGCGCCTTGTATGGGTGTCTCATGACAGCCAGTGTAAACCATTCTCGACCTCTTTTGCCTCAGTTCTTTTAACTGGATAGACGTGTCTAGAACCCCTGCAAAGAAACAATAAAGCCACGTGGCTACTTTTATTCCATTTTTGTATTTCTTTTACATACTGCTTGTTCATGGGATAATATCTGTGTATTTCTGTTGGAACACGTTTTTGTATTCGTACTTCTTAATACTATTGGTTGTGTTTGGTTTCTTTGTTTAATGGCATACCAACCTTCGTGGCTTTGTAGATAACGTGCGCACTGTAACCTTGTGGTTAGCAAGTTCGAACGCCTGTCCCGCTATTACAATCAATTTCAGACTAATACTTTTGGAAACGTTATGAACCCCTTTTATCCCAAATGCCAGCTCAGGTTGATATGTCATTAAAGAAATAAATTTAGCTAATCAAGTTCTGGGAGTTATTTAATCCGAAAGCCATCATTGTAGAAGAACAGTTGTCGTACTATTTAGCCCACACTAAAGAAAATGAATATGTTCTCATCTTTATCTTGTAGCAATAATCTTAACTTAATTTGATGTAAGGAAAATCTGTATTTTACAATATTTGGGTCATTTTCCATGATTTGAAAGTAATCGTCTTGAAGATGATTACAAAAAAAAGTAATTTGTAAGGGAAAAATTGTAATATACCTCAATGATATAATGTCTCAAACGCAAATTGATATATAAGAAAAGACGGAATAACTAAATGTAATTTACTAAGTTTTGCTAAGAATAAGCTTTACATTGCTTTCAGTATCAGTTGTTACTAGGTGACCATCCAGCTAAGTTGTGACCAGGCTCAATATGAATTAACTTTGGTAATCTCACGATTACACGCTAGACCTTCCATGAACCTGTTAAATTTCTATTGTAACATCAATCCTTAATGACATTGGCACTTCGATTTAGGAAAGAGTGAAGAATTCTTATCAGCATTTCAACTTTAGTAGGTGTCCATAATGATATTGATGCCTCTATCTCGGAAAGAGTGTAGAATTTTTAAAAGCATTTTATAGTTATCCCCGTTACATCAAGATCTTGGATAATTATAAAATAATATTCAGTGTTATCGTAAACTCCACAAAATCATTTTGTAGCCAATTAAACTATAAATTGCTTCAGATCGAACATTTTAAGTGTATTCCCAATGATCCCTTTAATAAAATTCTCGTTATAATATTACATACACGCACGCACACACGCACATCTATAAAATGAGAACTTTAGTAATAATATACATATAGCATGAATAAGGCTACTTATAAATTTGAATAAAAATATTTAGAATTCGAATAAAAGTTTCTATGTTTAAAGCAAAGACACATATACAAGGGAATCCGTTTATTATAATCAAGAACAAAATTATCAAAATCATTCAGTTCAAAACATTTTTCAGTTTTCAAGCGGATAATAATTTCAAATCAATAAGCTTCGTTTTAATTTTTTTTATAATATAAAGCTCTTTATAACAATGAATTTAATAATATTGTAATGACTTTATCATAGCTAGCTGAAAACCCACCCAACAGATGTGATTTTATATTATATAAACTTTCCAGTTGACCTTTGTCTCTTTTTCCTATATGTGTGGATCCAAACCTTTGCACGAGGAGGGTTTGATATAAAGTCATTTTTACACACAGTTTAACTGGCTTAAATTTTCCTTCTAAATCGGTTACCATATCAAGGTTAAAGAGTCCAGTCTACCCTACTATTTACCCATAGTTGGAGGGAGAATAGCAGGATACCTGATATCATACAAACCTTTACTAAGGGTATTAGTGATATATGAAATACAAACAGCCTCGTCCAGGGCTTGAACTTGGATCGCCGTAACCATTTTCCAATGATGATAAACGTTATACCACGAATGCCCCCTTCACATTGTAGCAATAAACACGGGCATAACATCGAACTATGGGTTAATGAATATTATCAAGAGGTTTAACCTCTCGATAATATTTATTAACCATAGTGCTCAAGTGACTATTGCTCGAATGACCATTGCTCAAATGACCAGCGCTCAAGTAACCATTGTTCAAGTGACCATTGCTTAAAGGATCAGTGCTCAAATAACCATTGCTCAAGTTATCATTGCTCAAAGGACCAGTTCTCAAGTGACCATTGCTTAAAGGACCAGTGTTCAAGTGACCATTGCTCTAAGGACTAGTGCTCAAGGGACCATTGCTCGAGTGACCAATGCTCAAAGGACCAGTGCTCAAATGACCATTGCTCAAGTGACCATTGCTCAAAGGATCAGTGCTCAAATGACCATTGTTCAAGTGACTATTGCTCAAAGGACCAGTGCTCAAATGACCAGTGCTCAAATGACCACTGCTCGTACTACAATGTCAACAAAAATTTTAAAAGTCTTGTTTTCCTGGTAAGTAAAAAATATAATGGAAGAAAACGTTATAACAGGTTTGTGGATAGGATATTTTCAGATATTGATTGATTGGGTGACTGATTTTTGCGGCATATCAACTTATCCAGAGTTATTCTATGCCTAGAGATTATGGAATCGCATCCATTGTACATTAATATTTACGTTTTTTTTGTATAGTTGTTTCTTAAGAGCTTTTTGCACACTTCTACATGTCATGTAATTCCAATCTAATACGAATAATTTGCACCCAGTTTTAAGTATTCCTGTCTAATTTTGAAAATTATTGGGTTTCAAGTAATTATTTCTATTTAATAATAGGCATTTGTTTGCACACAGTTATATGGTTTCAAGTAACTAATAATCCTAGGTAAATATTCATAGCTTCGAGTAATTATTCTTGAAACAAATAATTGACAGTTATATTACACCAAGTATTCCTATCGAATACGAATAATTTTCTATTTGACGCATTGATGGGGTCGTAACAGAAACTACCACTCCGGGTCAGAGTAGACCAGGGAGTAATGGTAATGAAGGAGTACTCCATACTTTCCACAGCTCTAGAACTGGAGTCTCACCACCAGATGCATATTAGTGTCATACCCAAGACAACCCTTTTTTGTAGGGATCTTATCTCTCGGCGGGGAATAGAAGCAACGTATTCTAAGCCCCACTAACAAGACAGAAATTTTCAAGTAGATATCTGTAGGATTAATTCAAAATAAATGAAACAAACATGAATGAATTTTTAAAATGTAGCATTTTTGGGAGGTCTCTGACAAGAAGCGAAATCCGCGCATGCCTGAAAAGATGAGCTTCCACCTATCAAAATAGAAATTCAGTCTTTAACCACTATAACTTAAAGGACCTCTTTCTTTCAGCTGCTTGCGACGTAGCACACGTGCTCGCTCAGTCCTGGGCTTGGAGCCAGCCGTGTGTTCTGCTTGTACTTGTATCTACTAAATATACCTCACGGAAACTTTTGATACCAAAAATGACTCTAATATATTTCAACGCCTTATCTGGGAGATGCGACTATTTCTGCAAGAAAAACGTTTTTCCCTTAGAATAGTCGTTAAAACTTAAAATAAAGTTTTAAGTATAAAAGTATCCTTGTCTCTTTTCATCCTTAATTTTCTTGCAGCTTCCCACCAACAAAGAAGACGAGAAGTGAATGGGGTAAGAAAAAGAAAAAAGGAATCAGATACGAAACTGAAAATCATTCCAAAAGGACCCAACAATTCACCGACACCGATGACCTACACCATGAATAGAATTAACAAAATCTTCTAAGCTCCATATATCTACTTTATGTGATTAAACAAAAGGATAAAGATGGGGTTTACCAAACCTGTTAGATACGAAATAAGAATACCGTCTAGCATTACATTTATTGTTAAAAAATTTTAAAAGAAATAACACACACACACACACACACACACATAAATAAGAAAATAAAACTTGTTTATATGGGTTCGTTATTTTCTTTTGATCAGTGGAATTATCTCTTCTTTGCTGTTCAATTTCATTCGTGAATTGATAATAATTTTCTGAAAAAAAAACGTCCAAAAATCAAGATGCAAAATCAGCTTAAACTTGGTCTACAGCCGGAGAATATTATGCACCAAATATTGAATTCTATAAGATTCCAAATGAAATACGGGACGAACACTTAGTTTGACATCACATCAAGAAGGTCGAAAATCCGGGTCAGGGTAACGTACATTAAAGATATGCCACGTGGAAATTGCATATTTTATAAGTAGAAGAATGCACGGATATCTTTACTTTCACCTTGACACGAATACCGATTTCGAGAAGAAAGAAAGAAAGAAAGAAAGAAAGAAAGAAAGAAAAATAAATAAAAATAAAAAAAAGAAAAGGAGGTGCTCGTGGTGTAATGGTTATCGTTGAAGGAAATGGACTCGCCAAGCTCGAGTTCTGATCCTGGTTTAGGTTGCTTGCATTTCACATAGTGTAAAAGCCTTGGGAAAGGTATGAATCCAACTATTCTCCCTCCAGCAATGAGTAAAAATAGGGCAGACAAGGCTCTTTAACCTTGATATGACAACCGATTGAAGAGAAAGAAAATCCTAAATTCAAATATTAAACTTCGCTTAAAATACTGACATTGTGTCACATCCTGCTCGTTCGGAAAGAAAGAAAGAAAGAAAGAAAGAAAGTGGAATAACGAAAAATCTAGATTAGAAAGTAAATAAGAAAGAACTGATTGACATCAATAAGAATTAAAAATATAAAAGCCTTGAAGATTGTAAATTTGTGCCGGTCGACATGACCGCGTCTTCTGCTTCATTCAAATCCTTGAAGAAAAAGTAAAGAGTGAGGGAGAGAGAAAGAGGACGCTTGAACGTGTGTGTGTGTGTGTGTGTGTGTGTGTGTGTGTGTGTGTGTGTGTGTGTGTGTGTGTGTGTGTGTGTGTGTGTGTGTGAAAAGGGCCTGCATCGCCTGTTCTTGTTGGCTCAGTCATTTTTTTAAAGAAAAGAGAATAACAATAGAATTATTGGTAAAAGCATTTTTATTCATGTTAATATTTACTTTTGTTTTGTTTTTTTAGATATTTTTTTTTCATGTAAAGAATATATTTTTAACTAAAATTAAATTAATTCGATTTTTCGTTCGTTTCAAAAAATGAGCTACAGTAAACCTGATAAATTTGTTCTACTTTCTACATCCTTCGCCTGAATAGGTGTGGCTGAGTAAAAAAGCGTGGGACTCCATTCGCCTGAGCTTTCATCTTCAATGTCAGTGATATACGCTACTTCTCACAGGTTTTCCAAAGATGTAGAGAGGAAGTTAGGTTTCAAACTAAGATAATAATGACACTTCCTTGTTTTTGTTCGTTTGGAATCAGTTTTGGTTTACGGTTTGTTTGTTTGTTTAAAATATTTGAGATCTACAATATCTACATTTACATGTTTTCCATAAAATTACTCAATAAGAAAACGATTTGATTTCAAACTACATCAAAGAGATTTTTCGCAATCAGTAGATACTATAAAATCTGCTACATTTTTGTATGGATTTCTAAACATCTCTCTAGCCAGAAAAAAAGGCTCTTTGAAGTAATAATAAGTGAAAAGGGAGGGCAGGTTTTTCCCCGACCGTACGTGATTACGTGGAGAAAGAATATCCAGACTTCTCTACTGTAGTTATTACGATTTATTTGGTTACTGTGGGTCGCCGGCTGGCTTACTTAGCACTAAAGATTTCCCAGCACCCTTCATTTCTTGAAAAAAAATTAAGTGGGTGGGGGAAGCTTTTCTTTCAGTCTATTTATACTATCAAAGCTAAAGGCAGACAGCTGCGTAGAATCATTGGTGTGCGAGAGGGGAGGACACACTCTTGGGGTTTGCCTAGACAACGTTCGAATGTTTCTTTGAGAAATTTCTTAAAAAAAGAAATGTTTCTCACCTTCACTTCTCTCTCTCTCTCTCTCTCTCTCTCTCGCCGAAGTATTTTACATCACTCAGACACTCTTCACGCGTCTCTCTCTCTCTCTCTCTCTCTCTCTCTCTCTCTCTCTCTCTTAAACACACACACACACACACACACAAACACAAACACACCCACAACCTTTTTCTTTTCAACTATTTTTATCAACTGATGAAGAAGAAAAAATTAGATCTTGCCAATTTTGAAGAGTCATTACCATTCCTAAAGTGGCCCGGACTATGGAACTTCTGTTTGTTGCTTTTCTATTCAATCTTTTTTATCAGTACGTTTCAAACAATTCATTCTGTTTTCGTCTATTTTCTAAAAAGAAAAATAATATCTCTCTCCTCTTTCTTACTCTTACATTGAGTATATGAAGAAGGCTGTAGTATGGATTGGCCAAAACACTCTGTCGTAACAACAAAATCAACATAAAAAAGTCCAAACATCTTTTGGAATTGCTAAAAATATTTTAACAGCACAGACATAGAGGCAGATTTAGACATAACCTGTAACTACATTGAAGGGCATCTCAGTTCGCAGGGGACTCAAGAAGATTCCAAATTAGGTTTTATACAACGTTTTAAGTGTTCTGAGCATGATACTTATAAAGATCCACTTCTACAGATTCGGGGAATGTGAAGTACCTTTTCTATTACCATTACTCCCAGGTCCACTCGCACCCGAGGTTGTAGTAGTTGTTAGGGTACAATCTATTGGTCAAAGAGACTTGTTCAACAATTATTCGTACTCGAAAAGACCGTGTGGAAAAACAGTCTTAAAAAACAACTAGACAAAAAATGTAAATATGAACTTACAATGAACGCGATTCCCGAACCTCTAGACAAAATAACCCTTCATAGATTGAAATGCGGTTAAAAGCAATTATTTTTAAGTACTGAAGAAGCAGAACTGCAATAACAGGAAAAATTGGTTGATTTAAGAACCGATTAAGAATTTAAGGTTTGGTTTAATTTCTTTGTTTAATGGCATGTCAACATTCATTGGTTATTTAATGTCAAAGTCATCCTAGAAGAATAGCAATGATATTATTCAACCCATAGCTGAGGGGATAAGGTGGTTCACGCCTTTTCCAAGAGTATTAGTCTGAAACTGAACTTAATAGCCCGACTGGAGTTTGAACTCGCTTACTACCATGTTGCAGTCTAGCACATTAGCCACAATACACCAGGGGAAGTCCCGACAGAATTCAAGACCAAATTTTTAAAAAATTGTCATCATCATTTCTGATCGCAGAACAAAATGGTTCATTTTATCCTGGTTTATGAGTCATCGTGATAAAGTTCTTGATTTCGTTTTCCATTGTTGCCGATCTGGTTAAAAGATTCTGTAAGAATGAGAATTGGCCAGAATTTGATAATAAACTAAACAGGCTCAAGACATCAATATGATGAGCCCCACTCAAAATGTTACTGAAAAGAGATGAGTAAATTCTAATATCATTTTTTAAGGGGATCTCGAAGTTTTATACAGTTAACCCAATCTAAATCTAGTACTGCGCAAATAAAGATGATTTTTACATTTAGAACTTGCAAAATGAATAAAAGCGAAATGGGTGGAGAAAAAAGATTGCAAAAAGGAAATATCTATCGATTCTGTGTATTCTAAACGTATCTATGATTTCCCTGCCTCGAGGGTTAGATGGTTTCATAAACAAATTAGTCGAAGGGGTTCAAATGGTTTGCCAAATTCGGACCAGACAGAAAAGAAAATTCCAGCAAAGCAAGAAGAAATTAGTATTTGTGTTTTTAACTGCGTTAAATTTCGAAACAATCAAACCCTTTCCTTATTCTAGACAGGTAGGTCGCGAGAGTATTGAGAATGTTAGGGGACATCCATTGAGTCCGTGAGGTGTGGTTATAGAAGACAAATTTTTTTAAGCCTTAAAATAATCAATTAAAACACAGAATAAGAACATTCTAGAAATTTTGGATCAAAATCGCATTAGCATTGAAGTTACATTTTTATATTTTTCAATCAATCAGCTAAAAACATAGAATAAGAACATTCTAAAATTAATTAACAGAAAATTTTTAGGCTCTAAAACAAATAAGTAAATATACGAATCTGACTGGTCAAGAAATGTCTACGCGCTTGAATTTTAGGACCCGCAATAAAACTATTTTTTGATCCACTTTAGTTACCCCAAAAAGTATAAATAAGGAAGAATTTAATCAACCAGGTCAGTTTCAGTCATTCAATTCATTTCTTCCATAGCCAAAAGTTCATTCCGTCTACTACCAAAAAGACTTTTCACTACGAAGTCATGAACGGACAGCAGAGAACCACGCATTAAGACTCAAAGGAAAAGGCTTGTGGCTTTCTTTTATCAATGCGACACGTTGTCGCCAAAATCTTAAGACACACTTGCGGACTTAATGAGCGCAAAGACCCATACTTACGGTCCATCATTCATATACACACACATACCCATGTATGTAAGTAAAGACAAAAAATTTTATCCTCCTTACTTTAGCCAACAATGGACCCATTTATTTGATTGACTTTTACTAACACGTAAAGACACACACACGAGCGAACAACCCTATTTTCATTTAACTGACCATAACTGTATTTCTACAAAGACCGCTCGTACATTATGTTTCCCATTAATTTTTATTCCTGTTTTGTTATGAATATTAAATTGTTTGTTTCTTAATGTTCGTTGTTGTATTATTCCATTTGTTTTACGTGCTTGTAAAATTTGTGTTGTATTTGTGGTGGAATTAATCGTGAAAGTAATACCCGTAAAATACGGACCAGAACTCACTCTCACTCGCTACAAATTGGAGAGTAACATATCCACTAAACAATAAGATGCATCCACTACATGGTCAAGTAAAAATGTATCTTCTAAGAATTCATCATCATCATCATCCTCATGTCGTGCTGACCCTCTCTCGCCACTCCTCCCTATCGTTCATCGCCCTAGGTAGGTCTTCAGGACAACATCCCGTATCCTCACATAGCTGCTGAATGTATGTTCGTGCTGGTCGTCCTGCTTTTGCACGGCCATGTGTGGGGGTCCATAAGAGTACATCTCTTATGAGTTCGTCCCTGCTTCTCCAGCAGTGTCCTGCATGTCTGGTTCGTCTAACTTGAATAGTTTTCGTGATAGGAGGCAGGTGGCCGTACAGTTGGAGTCTTGTGGGGTGTTGCCGTCAGGACTTGTTCAAGATTGCTCGCGGCATTCTTGTGTAATTGCCGTCTAGCTTCTTCTCGAAACCGTTTTGTTAGAGTCCATGTAGTGCAGCCATATAGCAGTATCGATGTGACCGCTGCCTGGAAGAAACTGCGTTTTATTTTATCGGTTAAGTCTGATTTCCATATAATCGATAGCCTATTGATAGCTGTCCATGCCTTCGTTAACCTCGTGTCGATGTCCTTTTCGGTTGATGCGACGCTTTGGTTCATATCACATTCACAGCTCTGTGTGTGGGGGGGGGATGATTTTCAAGTAGCATGCCCCTTACTCCTCCCTTTTGTCGACGGGTTTCAACTGAAAGTGTTCAAAAACACCAATAAAACACCTATAAAAACACAATAAATGATTCTCTCTCTCTCTCTCTCTCTCTCTCTCTCTCTCAGATAATTAGCATATCCAATTTGTGGGGCACGTGACAGTAACAAAAACCCATTCTCGGTCTTTTTTCGACTTTGGTCTTTGAATAATAGAAACGTTTTCTTTGAACCCTTTAGAGAACAGTAAAGCCACATGGCTATCTATTATTCTTTGCAAAGAGGTTAATAAATTACGTTCATTGTAAATCTATATTTACATTTTTCGCGGGGTTGTTTCTTAAGAGCTTTTTGTACACGGTTATATATCAAATATTCCCGATACAAATAATTTACACAAAGTGGAATGGTTTCAAGTATTCCTATGTAATACAAATAACTTACAAATGCTTATATGGTTTCAAGTATTCCTATCTAATACAAATAACTATAATGTTCCAATTATTCATTTCTATTGATTGATTATCATTTGTTTGCACAGTTATATGATTCCAAGTATCAAATAATAAGTAAACAATTATAATTTCATGTGCCCATTCTTGTTGCAACGTTATAAGGCATCAAGTATTTCTTTTTAAACACATCTATTTGACCAATAGATGAAACTACTACCTCTGCAATGTCGGTGTGTAGTGGGACCGGGATGATATGGCATCGGTCCCGCAAACGTTCCTAAAATATATACATATAATATAAGAAGGGTGATTGACACAAACTAGACAAATGACTCAGACAAGGAGGATAAGATTTAAAATAACAAGCCTTTATTAATCGAATCATACACGAAAAATGAATTCAGTGTAGAATCGTGGATACTGTATCACTTCGGTGTTGAGGGTTGGAATAACTCGGAGAAAGCCGATGGTATAACTGGAGTCTTTGTGGCTAGTCGCCGGGTAGACTGTGGTAGATGGAGTCAAAGTAACTGATGGGTGAGGCTAGTTGTAGCCGGAGATATCGACAGCGAAGGCAGGAACGTAGTCGAAGGTAACCGGGTTCTGCTGCAGGCTGGAAGGTCAGGAGCTGCTGCGGGTTGGAGTCGTCATCAGCGTCAGAGATCGGAATTGGCTTTAACTGTGAATGGATTCCGCGGTGGACAGGTTCGGCAGCAACCCTTACACGTGTTAACTTCAGGCAGGATCAAAACTGCGAATAGATGGTAACGCTGCAAGGTAGATGTGTGCGCACCGGACCGTGAGCTGGTACTTGGTTGCCTCACAGGTAGGATCACCGCGAAGGGATCGCTGCAAGCCAACTTAAGCGGGCTCTGGCAGTGGACTTTGTAACGTTTTAGGCCACGTAGCTGAATCGACCGAAGAACATGATCACGAGCGGGCTTCAAACGTTGGGCCTAAGCTAAAACTTTTAGCTACCAAGCTAGGATCAACTGAATGAACGGGATCACAAACGAGCGTGAAGTCAATGTGAATAGACCGGGTTGTGCAATGCTACGGCCATGCACTACACTAGGTTAGGTAGCTGGTTTTATTAGGGAAAGGACCAGCCATAGAAATGGTCTAGGCGGGAAATATTCAAAGTTATCAGCAATGCTCTTTTAAAAGGAGCTACAATGATATAACTCATTGTAACTCGAAGAAGAGGCTTTAAATACGATGTGTTTAAGTAAGATGTTAAGATCTTATTTTGAAATGACAGGTGTAATTAATCAATTAAAAAAAATCTTTATGTTGACGACATTAAGGGTTACGTTAAATAACCGACGTCAAAGTTGACTCAGCGTTTCTCTGATCGAAGATATTATATTTTTGAGTAGTCGAGGCATATGAAAATGTAGAAACTTTCGAAAAGATAATTTATACGTTTTCTTTCTTTCGTTAGCGGCATATTAATCTTCTTTGAGGATTATTTAATGCCAAAGCCATCCTTGTAAGAAGAACAGCAATGATATTATTTAACTCATAGCTGTGAGGGGGGGATTGGAGGATTTATACATCTCCCTCGGATATTAGTCCGGAAGCAAACGTAACAGCGTGACTGTAGTTCGAACTCGCTTACTCCGAGGCCCCAGCCCAGCATTTTAGTCATTTTGCCATGGGAACTTCGCCCACACGTTTTATTTACCATGAAGTTTAGCTTATTCCCACACAAAGTCAAATATATATATATATGTGTGTGTGTATGTGTGTGTGTATGTTGGATAGCCATCTTATTCTCGTCACCGCTCCATTCTTTATCTTCTTCTGATGGAAGGTCGTTTCTTCTCGCGACTCCATTTTCTTGCTTGCTGTTCTATCTTCGCTGGGACGAATAACCACAAAGTATTTTTTATTTGTGCACGCATGATTATTTCTTTAAACGTCTTTAACATAACCGGCTTTACGATACCGGGAGCTTGCCATTAGACCACAGATGGAAATTAGGACCACACAATTTTTGCTGGTCTTTGAGTCATGGTAATTTGAGCTAAACTAATTCAAAGTCGAAATCTAATTTTTAACTTGTAGAATTTCTTGTCGCATGACTTTAAATCTTCGAGTGAAATCCTTTTTCTCACGCAAATTTGGAAGTTATAACTTGTAACTCATATTGAGTTGATCTCAACAAACTACATCAATCCCGCTTTGAAGACAACGTTAAAATTCTCTTTAAATAAACGATACCTCGTGTCAAATAAAAGATTCGGTCAATCTATTATTCATCACGCACACACACATACACATACACATATATCATCATTATCATCATCATCAAGTCGCGCTGGCAGCACGGATTAATGGTAATCTTTCGTTGACTGTTTTTTTTTTTCCACACTAATAGATTCCACACTTGAAGATGAGTAGCAGTAGTTTCCTAACTGATCTATTTGATCCTGACCTTTGACCTATGAGGTTCTTCCGCTCAGCATCTTGAGAAGCGCACCGTTGAACCGTTTTTAGATTCATCCGCCTTACTTCATATCTACTATGCTGCTTCCCATGGTTTCTGTTACATATATATCTATTAATTTTCTTTCTTTTATGCAATATATATATGTATATATGAGGACAGAATTAATAATGGCTCCACCCCGAATATATATATATATATATATATATGTGTGTGTGTGTGTGTGTGTGCGTTTTCGAGATGTGATCAACGGTATGGAGAATGAATCTTTATTTTATTTTATCTTATTTATTTATTTTGCTCAGCTTTGGTTTCTTCGTTCTGTAGCAACTCAACCTTCATGGGTCATTTAATGTCAAATTCATCCTTGTAGAACAGCAGTAATGGTATTAATTAACCTGGAACTGGGGAGATAAGGTTCATGCCTTTCCCAAGGTTATTCGCCTGAAAGTGAACATAATAGCGCGACTGAAGTTTGAACTCGCTTACTTCGAGGCCACAGTTCAGAATATTAGCCACAAGACCAGAGAACCTCCCCTACCCAATTTTTTTGTCTTTTTTTTTTCTAGTTCAATATTTAAACGAACACATGTGAATAATATGATGAAATAATGATTAGTAGTAAGTAAAGTTGTCTCCCTTTAGTCGAGGGCGACCCGAAGGCTCCCTTTTCAATAGCTACTACACCGTGGTGTAGAGGAGGGTGGTACTCCTTTCCCTGAATTGCTCCTCTTTAACCTTGATCCTAACCTTATAATGCTGAGTGCTAAGTAAGGCGGCATCAAGTACCATTTTTTGAGTCTTTGGTATGGGATTGAACCCCGGTCTCCCGGGCCATTGGCGAACACTCTACTCATTAGGCCAATGGCCCGGTAATAGCCAATTCTCAATTTTAATTATTAGCCTTCATACTTTTTTTTTATCTGTAGTTCTGGGTCAAGCACATGATTGTCCAAGAGCAACACTCACCATAGCCATCAGAGTTAGCTCCATTTAACTTTTTCGGGTTGCTTAAGTTGAAAATTCATTTCAAGGTTAAGATTTGCGGGCGTGAAGAATATTTAAAGAAATACAGCAGCACAGTTTCACTCCATATCAAATGAGAAATTTCAGAGGTACTTAGACAAATCGAAAATTCGATGGAATAAATATGGGAAAGAGACTATTTTGAGGAAAATTAACGTTTTATCCGTTGGTTATTTCTGCTTTCGTAAATAAAGCCTCACTCTTGATACTTTTTGAATCACCTTATATATATATATATGTAAGTAAAAGTTGTCTCCCTTTAGTCGAGGGCGACCAGAAGGCTCCCTTTTCGATAGCTACTACGCTGAGGTGTAGGGAAGGGCGCTACTCCTTTCCCTGGATAGCTCCACTGTACCCTCGATACGTACCTTATATTGCTGAGTGTTAATCAAGGAGGTATCAAGTACCATTTTTAAATTCTTTGGTATGAAGCGATCTAGGATTGAACCCTGGTCTCCCGGATCATTGGCGAATATTCTACCCACTAGGCCAATATATATATATTCTTTAAAGAAAAAACCAAAGACCGGATATTTTAGGATTATAAATTTATTTCCATCCTGTTTTGCGTTTCTGGTGTAAACCAAAAACACGAAGAAAAATATAACAGGACTTCTTCAGATCCAATGGATAGAATAAAACAGAATAGACACGGGGGGGGGTTCTTTAAAGAAAGTATTGCTCTGTAAAATTAATTGAGCTCTCTACCAGGAAAATTTAAATGTTCAGCTCTTGAATGATTTTCTTGTCCTGAAGGAATTACTCCCAACTCTGGTTTAACTGGACCGAATAATACTATATATATATATATATATATATATATATAAGTAAAGTTGGCGACCGTAGTCGAGGGGGACCCAAAGGATCCCTTTTCAATAGCTACGATACCGAGGCGTAGAGGAGGGCGCTTCTCCTTTACCTGGATCGCTCCACTTTACCCTTGATACATGCCTTATAATGCTGAGTTTTATGCAAGGAGGTATCAAGTAGCATTTTTAGAGTCTTTGGTGTGAGATTGAACCTCGGTCTCCAGGGCCATTGGCAAATGTATATATATGATTATGAACAATAGAAATCCGTTACTTGAAGTTTCATGTGATGTGTACGATTATCAAACGGAAATGGAAGAAAAATGGGAAATCAATCGTATTTATACCCTGGTGTATGTTAAGATTGAAATACATGTGACACTCACATTTATGTGAGTGTCACATGTGTGTGGGAATATACATATACATCAATAGGGCAATACTAAGGAAGGAGAATAAATATGGAATTAGTCTAGCGTAAATGACACAGGAGAAATTAATTAACATGTCTACACTTGGGTATCACTTCGCTTCTTTTGTTTGGCAGTTTGTTTTCAGCACGCACTAGGATGAATCATTTTATTTTCAATTAGAAGCTGCTATTATTATTATATTTATTATTATTATTGCTCTGTTATAATTGCATAGAGTACTTTTTTAGGCAAACCTTTCTTATTTGCATTTGTCTTTTTATTTTATATATATATATATATATATATATATATATATATATATATATATATATATATACTTGACTTTGATTTCTTTGTTTAATGGTATATCAACCTTCAGAGTCATTCAGTGCCAAAGCCCTCGAAAGACCGTAGTGGTACTATTTAACCCAAAACTGGGAGATAAGGGGGTTCATACCTTTTCCAAGTCTAAAAGTGAACATAATAGCGCGACTGGAGTTCGAACTCGCTTACTACAATATTGCAGACTATTACACATATCAATCGCATATTATATTATATTTGTGTGTGTGTGTGTGTGTGTGTGTGTGTGTGTGTGTGTGTGTGTGTGTGTGTGTGTGTGTGTGTTATACAAAAATATCTACATATAAAGGCTTAACATAGTGTGTCTTTCTGCTTAGCAATAGTTAGAGAACCACGCAAACCATTACAACTGCAATGATTTCGATCCTCACCGGGTGTCCTACACTTTTGACTTTATGTTAGACAGTAAGCTAAGAAGCTTATCATAAAAACCTAAAACTGAAGGCAACTTTCTCTCTCTCTCTCTCTTTCTCTTTCTCTCTCTCTCTCTCTCTCTTTCTTTCTCTCTCTCTCTCTCTCAACTGAAGTTTTATAATTTCGTCACCATGAATAATATCTTTTTTTTTTCATGTACCTTGTTCAATCGGCCGTTGTTTTAAACTATCAATCAATAGATCGATATTTTCCTCTGTTTTTATTGTCTTCTAGTCTCTGCTTACTGTGCAGTCATCAACATCATTTAATATTATCATCATCATTATTGTTTTCATCGTTGTGGTCTCTCTATATTTTCGCCTGCCTTTATTTATCTACCTCACCTGTTTGCCTGTTTGCCTGTCTACCTCGGTTTTTCGCACGCACTTCTCCGATATTCGCGTTTCTGTTATAGAAGATGAAGAACAAGGTGTGCTCACCGATGTCGTAGTAGCAATCTTAATAGTGGCAGCAGTATCACCATCATCATCACTACTATCATCATCTTCGTGCTCAGAAGCTGTAAGCATCAACCTCCCTGACTGATGATAAGAAGGAGAGCTATCGAGTTACAACGCATGGTTTTGTATCTCCCGAAGAATACGAGACACGAACAGAGTCACTCTCACTAGCAGACCATCTCGCCACAATCAAATACCGAACCTCGGCCATATTATTGCCTTCTCTTACCCGTTTTTTTAGCCATTAATACACCCTTTATTTTTCAATCGTCTTCCAGGTAAGATTTTATTGTGCTTATTTTATAGCCTTGCGCGTCCTTTTCTTTTCTTTTCTTTTTTTAAGACTTATAACAGTAGCACTAACAATTACAGTCGTGTAGTTCGGTCTTTAAATGTATCTATTTTAAGACAATTAACTTTATATTATTATCATTATCATTGTTATTATAATCGTCGTCATTTTTTGTAGCTTCTCTGTCTTTCCTTTGTCCTTGTTTTCCAATGTAGTTGCGATGTAAAATACGCTGGAAAATTTAAAACGAAAAAGAAAATAATGATGTATCTTATCTTGAATCGAGAATTATTATTCTTTTCTTCTTTTTTTTATTCATTTATTTATTTTAATATTTATTTGCTTAAGAAATGAAACAGATAATCAGTAATTATACGTTTAAGCTCTAGACAATGATTAATCTTTTCATGTTTTTTGTCATGTTGATGTTCTCCCTGTAAAAGATGGACAATAATAATTTTATGGATAAAATTCAATAATTTTGTCACTTTACTAAACAGCCCTTTCTAGAGCCTTTAAACTCATATAACCTTTCCGTTTGTTACGTAGGTGAACTAAAAAAAACGGATTTCTTTTTCTCTTTCTTTTATATTTTCTAATTCTTCTATAAATTTTAAATCATATTCTTGGTTGACTTCTGAATTTTGTGCTTTATTTCTTAGAACTGTGTTTCAAATGAACTGTTTTCTGATTATTCAGTCTCGCAGTACCCTAACACACACACACACACACACACACACAAACATGTATATTCTTTCCATATATATATATATAGTCTTGCGTGTAGTAGACTGACAGGTGAGTTCCTATAATAAATCTACGCTATACCGGCTTTTTTATTCCTAACTTTTTTTTGTATCAAATTTAATTTACAACAAAGCAGGTGTACTGATTTTGAAGCGTCAGTGTGTGTACTCCATGTGTAATATGAATCCTACGAATCATCTTCCATGATAGTGTGCAATTGTACCCCGGGGGTATCGGATCTTTCATTCGCACAAGCCTGGACAGTTCTTACGTGTTCTAGATGACTGATGAGTACTTTCAAACTCGTATTTGACGATGTGTGTAGGGAGAGTCCTTATATTTTTGAGTTTCTTTTTCAAATATAAATGTTTACATGAGTAATTTTCTGCGTTGGGCTTCCTTACGCGAAATTGTATATCTTCAACTGTTTGCTTTTTACTAATACAAATTGGGTTTGCTTTTTCACTGCAAAAAAAAAAAAAAAAAAAAAAAAGAAAAAGTTTTAAAGTTTAACTGATATTTGTTTAAATCATGCAAAATCTTTAAATGAAAATTACTGAAATGCAATTGGTAGAGTCTACCAATTGCTTACATAAGCTGTTTTTCTGCTTGTCTTCAGGACGTTTTGTGACAAATTGACCATCAGATACATTTACTCCATGGTGTTAATTATTCTTTTATTTTTACTTGCTAGTAATTTAAAGGAACTTTGACGTTTCTCATATATTAAAATATTTCCTTTATTTATTAATTAATTTATTAATTAATTTATTTATTTAGTGTTTTTTTTCTTTCTTCGCTTCAGAATTGATATATTAAAGTCGACAAAAATTAGATATGTAAACATTATAAGATGTGACAAAAATCAAACTTAATAAAACATATAATTGTTTATTTTATAACGTCAATAATGTTTTTTAATGGAAAACCGAGCTCATAAATGAACACATGAATTTATTTGTGCACAAGAGACTCATCAATACTACAACTGCTGCTATAATTTGAGAGCTTTATCAAGGAAAGCAATTTCACTGATATCTTTTCTTTTTTTCCTTAATTTATGCAAAATAACTTATTATTAAAAAAAAAAAGTTAAAACGCCAAAAACTGAATTAGGAAGTATTTCCTTTTGTCAAAACAATGAACAGCTTTTTTATGTAAAATTTTATAATGTCTCTGAAGATAAAGAAATGCCGGTTTGAGCCGTTTTTCTTTTAAATTCAATTCACGAAATCCTCCTTCTTTTCTTTATTTCATTGTTATAAAAATCTGAAAGAAAGCCGTATTTGCTTAACATTTTTGTTATACACTTTCTATCGAATAATGTTAATTAAAAAAGAAGGAAGAAAAAAAAACGTTTCTTTTTAGCGGCAATAATAATAATGATGATATTAATATTAATAACAACAAATAAAACGAGTAAAAGAAACGGTATTTCTTTGCCGTCTTTCCCCGAAATCGTGAGTCACTCTCAACTCGTATTTTTTTAGGCCGTTAAACGTGAATAATACTAACAATCTCCATGCTTCATTTTTTAAATGAGTTATTTTTTCCCAATTAAAAAAAAAACAAAAACAAAATATTATTAAATAAATAAATGGTATTATTTTCTTGGGAATTCCTCTTTTGTTTCTAAATTATTCAAAGACTCTCTCCGTCTCTGAGATTTTTTTAAAATATCTCTCTTCCTCCTAGAAAAACCTACTTCCTTAGTCATTTTCATTTACCTTCTTTTTTTTTTTTTTTTAATGTAACTGCAAATTTCCTTCTGCTGATTCTGTTTTCTAAAGAGCTTCCCTTTTTAGCCATAATTTAATCAAGTCTTTTTATTTGTGTGCATCCCCCCACTTCTTTTTGTGTCTTTCTTTGGTAACCCTGTTCATATCTTCCCCTTGTCTGCGGGGTTTCTACTTTCTTTCTCTCTAAGACACGATATGTAGATTGACTCTGAAAACTACTACATCCAACATCACGACATTTGTGATCATCTCATTTCTTTCTTTCTTTCTTTCTTTCTTTCTTTCTTTCTTTCTTTCTTCACGTGGACAACTTTTCCTTTCCCTTTGGTCTTTATGTTATTCTTTTCGCAATGCAAATTTTAAACATTTATATACCGGGTTTCATATCCTAAAATTTGACTTAAAAAAAGACAAGTCATAAAAAACATAAAAGGTTTAACATTTATTTTGAATTTAAAAAAAAAGCATTTGTTTTAACTATTGAAAAAACATATTTTATTTTTATCCATTTTTTGTTTTTAGATAAAACATTGTAGATGAAACATTTTTATTAGTATTTTACCTTCAAATTGCTTTTTTTTTTTATTATCGCCACTTCGGATTATTACTTTTACGACAGAGAAAAACAGTTCGTATCAAAGAAAATAAAGGACAAGCAATAAGAAATGAAAAATGTTTTTGAAAAAACAACGAAAATTAAAGATTTAGAAAATAATGATCTAAAAAAGGAGTTTTTTTGTTTGTGTTTTTGTTTTTTGTTCGTTTGTTTGTTTGTTTTTACTAGTCGACAATGGCACGTTTTACGATAAGGTGGTTATAATCAAACGTTCTCTTTGTTTTGTGCTTGTTTCTTGCTTGATGTCTTTTTTAAGCATTCAATGATTTTTGTTATTCATTTATTTAACGTCTCTAAGGGAAATGTTAACTTAACTCTAAGTTTTTGCCACATGAGGAACAAGAAAAAATTTTCTTTCTTAATATTAATTTTGTTTCTATCCGTATTTTTTTTTAGATAAGGAATCATCCTTATTATAAACATATCCAAACTATTGTCCTGATAAAGGCCAGGAAGTACTACAATTGAAACGTCGTATCTATAACAACCAATATGTTATATTAAATTAGAGGATAAAGATTCGGAATAGATATGTGTATATTTCATCTGTTTTGAGAATCTGGAGAAAAAGGTCATATTTTCTTTATTTTATTCCCTAAAAACATTTTTTAAAAGACGTACTAAGCTTTCATTTGTAGTAATGGTCTTCGTGCGAAATACGCATGCGTGTTTGCGGGAAATATGATTTCCGAGGCTGAGTTAAATTTTTAATACTATTTAGTAAATTTACTGATATTTTCTCATCAGAGAAAATTTTTTAAACAGCATTAAAAAAAAAAAAATGGCCCCTAGTTAAAGCCCTTGGAAATCATTTCTTACTCTAATCAACATTTCCATGAATGCTACTTTCTGCAACCGATAAAATTATTCTCCTTTTTTATACTATAAAATATATTCATTTTATTAATTTTTGATTATCATATTTTTGAAGACTTTTGCTGGGATAGGGATGTAGCGTCCATCATAGTGATTATTAGTATTAAAATCCACCAACGTTTTACAGTGTTCGTTTATTTCTTTTTCTGTGGTTTTTATTGCATTTTAAAAATCAACATTTTTCCGATATTTGTTAATTTATACATTTTTTTATTTATTCATTAATCTTCAAAATCATATCTTTCTCGCAATATATAATCGAGGGGTAGGTGACCAACTTAGGCTAGAGAACCCAGTCTACCCGACAATTTACCCATAAAAAAGACAAAGACCCATCCCTTTCTTTAAGTCATTCACGAGAAGTGAAACGCAAACAGCCTAATGCTGGATTTGAACACGGATTACTGATTCCATTTTCTATGATAACAACTATTACACCACCGGCTACTAAAAGGAAAACCCTTAATTCAAACCCACAAACAGCCTGTCAAGTAATATGCCATGGTGGAGTGGTTAAAAAAAAGCAAAGGGGCTGGAGCTTCAAAGACTGTCGTTCTGGAAATTCTTGTCACGAGGTTGTATAGCACTTTGCTTTCTCCTCGGAGTCTTCATTAGGGAAAACCTGCTGCATGGACAACTAGCGGTCTTCCTTCCATACCAACTTGCACAGGCCTGTGCTGAGGTCCAGACGAAGATCCAGCGGGTCACGTGAGACTGGTGTATGCCATATGAAAAAATAAATCAATAAAATAAATTAATGAATAAATGAGGTAGTCTGTTCGTTAAAGACATATTAAATAGAACTCTGTGAACTGAGTTCAAACCTCAGTTGAGACAGTTTGCATTCACTTCGCTGTAGGTCCCTTGAAACAGGCATGAATTCACCTATCACTTTATAAAGAGGTCAGTTGGGGCCCGTTAGCACTGTAAAGGCAATCCATCTTGGACATTCCATTACAGTTGCTGGCACCTTGTACAATCTGTTGCATGTTACCTCGAGTGGAGTTGAGCATTGTCAAGAAATATTATTTTTCTGAAATGCCATGAAGAACTTAGTATGGCACCACGACAACCTTATAAGATTGTTTTAAGCTTGTTTTACAGTAGCTGCATTTTTGGGGACTGGTTTTTTAAAAAATTGGCTAAATTTGTCAAAGGGATGATGTTTCTTTAAAAAAAGAAAAACATTCTTTAAAGGATTTTTTTAAAATAGATAAACAAGGAAAATGAAATGCTTTTTTTCCTGTCTAAGAAACTTTTAATGGAATAATAATAATAATAATAATAATAATAATAATAATAATAATAATAATAATAATAATAATAATTAACAAGAAGAAAAGAACTTGTCACCTAGTTGATTTAGTTGTTCCAGTGAGCACTAAGTGAAAATGAAAAAAAGCGAAAACGTAACAGACCTTAGACCTTGCTAGAGAGCTAAAGAAGTTGTGGAACATGAAGGTGACAGTGATATTTATCGTAGTTGGAGCTCTTGGAACAATTCCCAAGAACCTAGAAAATAGACTGGAGAACTTGAGATCAGAAGAAGAATCGAGATTGTTCAGATGATTGCACTTCTAAAATCGGCTTGGATATTTAGAAGAGTCCTGGAGATAGGAGGAGATTTGCTGTCACTCAAACTTCAGTGAAAGACTACCAGTTAGAGCTGATGTGAAAAACTTGCAACGAGTAAGATAATAATAATAGTAATGTCTTGCCCAGTTGGCTGGGGCTGTAGAATATACCGACTGCTTCTCTGCAGAGGGGTAAGATCCCCCCACCAACGAGTGTCCTAGATATGACACTAAACAATCTGATGGTGAGGTTCTTGCAATACTGGAGCTTTGAGGAATGCGAAGTACCCCTTTATTGCCATCGCTCCCAGGTCCACTCTGGCCCCTGAGCGGTAGCACCTGATAAGGGTCCTATCTATGGGTTAAATAGAACTAAACGGTGGTTGGCGTTTACTGTTTTTTATACATTTAAATTGCGTATTTATGCTGAACTGAATTGCTTAAAATAGAACTGCTTTGGCATTAAAACTGCGTACTAATGCTGAACTGAATTGCTCGAAATTGAACTGTTTTGACATCTAAACATAACTGTTTGAATAAACTGAATAGTTTGAAATAGAAATGTTTTTGACAATTAAACAGTGTGCTCATGCTAAACTGAATTGTTTAAAATAGAACTGATTATTTACATAAAAATGGATTTGGCGTTAAATAACCTGCAAAGGTTGATATGCCATAAAAACCAACAAACCAACCAACCAACTAATAATGTCAGATAATAGATGTAACTTCCCGAAGACTATAGATAAAAATTGAATGAAAATAAAAAGTTGGATTCAAGAATTTTATTATTTTACTTTAAAAAAACAACAACAGAAAACAAAGAAAAATATAGGTGACGGTTATGCCTATCATTATTAGCGCACTTGGAACAATTCCGAAAAAAACTTGCAAAAAGGTTAGAACAAGATATCCGAGGTAAAATCGAGCGAAACAATCCAGACGACAACATTACTATAATCATCAAGAATACAAAGAAAAATGCTGAATAGATTTGTTGTCACATGATCTCCAGTATAAACCACTAGATACTACAACTGTGAAAACTCAACTTGTAAAATAAATCAATCATATATTCTCTGACCATCTTTGTAACGCTAAAGCAGATATATAAAATTAACAAGTGAATCTTGCAAGGATTCGAACGACTGGTAGGTTAGTAGGGGGAAAGTGACATACCTGCTCCACCAGCGTTCTGCTGCATGGCCAGCCCGGTGAAATTACCTTAGAAATACACTTAGTGCGCAGCCATTAAACTGATCTTAAACAGAAGGTCGTAGAGCGACCTTTGATCTTAAACAAAGCGCACAAGTACTACATTGATCTAAGTTCGAAACGTTGACCCATATGGAAACAGTCCCATCATTTTAGACTAGCATCAAGAGTAAGTAAATATATTGAGGAGGAGGAGAAGGAGGAGGAGGAATGAGCCGGTTTTAGTCATCGACAACAAAGAAAAGAAGACTCCTCGGATCGCTTATGTCACAGCAGACCACAAAGTTAATTTTTACAGAAGTACAAGGGTTGGAAAAGTGATCAGAAATATCAAGACTTTGCCTGAGACCTTAATAAATTGTAACATTCTTTACGCACTTAGAGCATCTCTGAAGATAGAAGAGAAGAGCATTGCAAGATAAAAAGAACTGAAGAAATGTAAAAGAAATGTAAAAGAAATGTAAAAGAACTAAAACCATCCCAAAATTAGTGTTACTAAGTTCGACCAAAATTTTAAGGGTTGGGAGTATTCACTTGGTTTGGTTTAGTTTGGCTTTATGGCACAACAACTGTTGTAAGTTATTTAATGCCAAATTAATTTTTATACATATAAGCAGTTCTTTTTCAAACAATTCAGTTGAGCATAAGTACGCAGTTTAAATGACAAAACAGTTCTATTTCAAACAATTCAGTTTAGCATAAGTACGCAGTTTAAATATCAAAACAGTTCTTTTTCAAACAATTCAGTTTAGCATAAGTACGCAGTTTAAATGTCAAAACAGTTCTATTTCAAACAATTCAGTTTATTATTAACCAATTTAGTTCTTTTTGGCCCATAGATATCAGGTGCTACCACTCCACGCCAGGGTGGACCTGGGAGCGATGGCAATGAAGGGGTACTCCACATTCCCCCAAAGTTCCTGCATTACTGGAGCCTCACCATCAGATTGTTTAGTGTCATATCCAGGACACTCATTGGGAGAGTTTTACCCCTCTGCAGAGATGCACTCAGCTGACTTGGCCAGGAGTATTGAGTGATTTACTGTCACTCTATTTTGTGAAAGCCACAAAAACCACAAAAACTAGAGATGTGTAAATCTAAAAAAGAATTCTTCGCATTGGATGCTTAGTCGTGGAGAATATATTTTAGTCGATTCCTCACTCACCAAGAGCCAATATTATTAGTAGTATATCCGTGATATACTAACACAGAACACAACAGAAAGAAAGCCAACATAAACTCAATTGTACATACTAAAAACATCTTTATTGTTATACTCACAACGTTTTGGCTGATATGTCCTTTGACCTTCTTCAGGTGTTTCATGTCGAAGTCGGGAACCTACACAGAACCTCGAACTAAACCCTTCATCTAATCCACGGGGTTGGACTGTTCCAATTTTGTTAACCATAACCGGGTACAAGTGTTAAGTTATCCTAAGTATTTGTTGTTATTCTTACATGTAGTTGGGATTGAACCTGCAACCTCCAGATGATTTCACTCAGAAGCACTTACTAATCAAACGCCTTATCCATTGTGCCATGTGTCTTTGTTATGTTCAATACCAACAACAGGTAATAATAATAATAAGGAATAGTCACTATAACTTAACACTTGTACTTGGTCATGTGTAACAGAATTAGAACAATCTCTACTCCAATGGATCAAATAAAGGATTCAGTTCGAGGTTCTGTGTAGGTTCCCGAGTTTGACATAAAACACCTGAAAAAAAATCTGAAGAACATATCGGCCGAAACGTTATGAGTATAACGATAAGTTGTTGGCAACCATAGCTACTACATCAAGGTGTAGGGGAGGGAGCTACTCTTTTCCTTGGATTGCTCCACTTTATCCTTGATTCGTACCTTATAATGCTGAGTGCTAAGTAAAGAGGCATCAAGTACCATTTTTTGAGTCTTGGTATGACTCGACCTGGTATTGAACCCCGGTCTCCCGGGCCATTGACAAACATTCTAACGATTATGCCAATGTCCGGTATAACATATTGGACATAACGATAAAAATGAGATTAATAATACGAATATTCCAAGTGATAAACATTATCAAGCTTTATCTCAGAAATCTAGACAAATACCAAGAACATTTATCATTTTATATGCACAATATACCTCCAAGTGATATTAAAAGAAACGAATATATAAACGTGTCTCAGCAGCCAGATCTATAAACATATTGTTCTATGAACAAGCAGTGTGTAGAATGAGTACAAAATAGAAAAAGACTTACTTGATTCGGTTGGGTAAGGTAGCCTCGAGAATTTATCATTTAGTGGCAAGAGACAGAAACAAGGTCTCTACTGTTCAATGACTTGAGACAAAAAGAAATCAAGAATAGGTTTGTGGAACTGTCATGTGACCCCAAACGGGGCCCCTATTAGAGATGCAAATTATCTAATGGAGATAATTATTTACTGTATCCCTGTATTTATCATGTGACTTATTTTTTTTAAAAATCTGCAAAATAGATTGGATTCGAGAAAAACGTTGTTTAACAAGAACTCTAGTAAAAAAAAAAAGATTTCAGAATGTCCTATCAGACATTTTTCTATCAAATCAATTTGAGGCTGAAACAACACTGGAAAATGTTTTGGTCACATGACTGTTACAGTGACAGAAAAAGCTGTGCAGATTGTTATCTATTTATTTATTAATCTTCAAAGTTCGTTTCTGTCATCTTTTGAATATAAATATAGAACTATTTGGGCGGGTGCACGTGAAGTAAAGTTATTGCATTGAGGAGTCGGCTACCCGAGTTCAAATCCCGAACGAGGCTGTTTGATATGATATTGGGTAAAGTATGAATCCAGCTGTTCTCCCTTCAGATATGAATAAATAGTAGGACAGACTGGGTTCTTTGACCTGGGTATGGCAAACAGTCTAAGAGAAGGAAAACTCTGAATTCAAATCAGTTGTAGACCTGGAGAGGGGTGGGCTTTGCAAGGCTATTCCTGCCCAAAACATATCATATGAGTAACACCCTCACAACCAAATCAGGTTACGAGATTAGTCTTTTTTCTTTCTTTCTTTTTAGTCAATAGAAAGATAATTATTAGATGATATTATTAATTTTTAGAAGAATTATTTAATTCAAATAATTAAACAAATAATTGAATTTAATTCAAATAATTATTTGAACAGTTGAACACCTTTTTTTGTTGTTTACACAACGTTTCGATCAATACATTCTCCACCCTTCTTCAGGTCTAACATGTACCACTGTAAGAAAAAACACTCTTTTTCTTGTGTCTTCGCTAGTAACAAGTAAAAACGGTATCAAACAAAATTTTATTTGTTTATTGATTTTTCCTTTTTTTAATGGGATTTTTCTCGGAACTTTTCAGAGAAAACTATTTCGTATCTCTTAACTTTGTTAATCAACAGAAGGTAGAACGAACTGAATTCTGTGCTGGTTCAACTTACATATTTCTTTGGCTTCTTCATGTGTTGTTGCTTCCTTGATTTTTCTTACTTTCTCAGAGGATTCTCTGAGAATTGTTCCATGTAACAACAACAAAATCTGTTTGTTGCCATTTTTAATTTGCGCTGAAAGAAGAGAAAAAGAATCTCTTTCCATGCGGAAGTATATATTACACCTAAAGAAGGCCAAAGAATAGACCGGCCTAAACATCAAGTGAACGGCAAAAACGAGGAGTTCAATCGTGCAAATAATTCTTTGAATATTATCAGATGATTTCTTTCCTTTCTTTCTTTCTTTCTTTCATGATACAGGATTTTTTTTCGAAAGCGAGTCTCTAAAAACATTTTCCAGTTAAGTTGGTTGAGACCTTGAATCCAGTTGTTTATGAAGTGGATTGAAATTTCTTCCAGATATTTTGACTAGAAAACTGAAGATCTTTAATTCAAATACCGTTATTAGAATGTTTGGTGATTGTGAATATATTTAGTCGAGTCGGCACTCAACAAGTACCAATATTAGCATTAATGTATCTATGATAGACTAACATTGAACATAACGGCAAGACAAGATAAATCCATTTACACACCCAAGAACATTTAATCTTTTATATACACAATATACATACAAATAGTATTAAAAGAAAGAATAGACAAAAATGTCTGACGATAGAATTATCCACATATTGTTCCATGAAGTAGTAGTATGGTACGTGGATCTGGTCGGGTTGGTTTGTTGATTAGGTTTAATGGCATATCAACCTTTCTAGGTTATTTAACGCCAAGTCCAAATGGTCAGTTCTATTTCAAACAATTCAGTTTAGCATGAGTACACACACTTTAATTGTCAAAAACATTTCTATTTCAAGCTATACAGTTTATTCAAACAGTTATAATTCAGCTAATTCAGCTTAGTATAAGTACAGATTTTGTTTACACACAGTTAAATGTCAAAACAGTTCTATATATAACAATTCAGTTTAGTGTAAGTACAGTTTCAATGTCAAAAACAGTTCCATTTCAAACAATTCAATTTGGCATAAGCACGCAGTTTAGCATAAGTACAGTTTCAATGTCAAAAACATTTGTTTCAAGCTATTCAGTTTAATCAAACAGTTCTAATTCAAACAATTCTTTTTAGCATAAGTATGCAGTTAGTTCTATTTGACCCATAGATAGGGCCCTATCAGGTGCTACAATTCCGGGCCAGAGCGGACCTGGGAGTATTGGCAATGAAGGGGTACTCTGCATTCCTCAAAGCCCCAGCATCACTGGAACCTCACCATCAGATTGTTTAGTGTCATATCTAGGACACTCATTGGGGTGGTCTTACCCCTCTGCAGAGGTGTAATCGGTGTATTCTACAGCCCCAGCCGACTGGGCAAGATCAGGTCGAGTGTGTTTTGGCTTGGTGGCAGTCGGTTGAAGCTGCCTGACGCAAGTGCCGGAGAGGCCCAGCATTCGTTTCTCACGGCTGACACCGGCATCCTTGAGCCTCAGGGGGGC
Organism: Sepioteuthis lessoniana; assembly: GCA_963585895.1. NCBI lineage: Eukaryota > Metazoa > Mollusca > Cephalopoda > Myopsida > Loliginidae > Sepioteuthis > Sepioteuthis lessoniana. Next base: position 113,065,701 of record OY757914.1, on the reverse strand, counting down.
TTTCCCATAAGCTCTAACCCTTTTCGGAGGGATTAGGTTTATCGCCTAACGCCTGTGGCGCTTCTTTTTAGGGAAATGCCGATGGGACTTAAGGCATTTTTGGAAGCTCAGGGCGTTTGTGGGCTACGTTTCTGCGCCTGGTATCCACAATAAAAAGCCATGTGCGCGAACGTGGGGCGCTCGACTAATACGTGTATATAAAACGGGGTAAAAATTAAAAAGACTTACTTGATGAGTGTGAATAATATCTCAATATGTCTTTACTATTCCCTGGTAGAGGCAGAGACAAAGTCTCAACTGTTCCAAGAACAGAGTAAAAAAAAGATCAAGATGTAATTTGTGAACTATTATGTGATACCCTACGGGTCCCTAACAGGCATGGAAATGAATCATCAATGCTATTCCCTGGTAGAGGCAGAACAGTAAAAAAGAGATCAAGATGTAGTTTGTGAACTATTATGTAACACCCTACGGGTCCCTAACAGACATGGAAATAAATCATCAATGTATCTCACCGTAGCGTAAAGGTTAGCAAGAGTTTCAAGCAGTCTATTATTGTATTGTGAGTTAGATCCTCACTTAGGGCTCCACATTTGTAGCCTTGTCAGACTAAGTCAAGACTTTCAATGTCTCATCGTAAAATTATGATGAACAACCTGCTCTCACAGATCATGGCAGTGTAGTAAGGTTGATCATCGCTGGGGGTACCATTTTCAAGAAGGACATATTTTTTTTATTGTATGATGGATTTTAACGGCATATCAACCCGTCAAGAATTATTTTATGCGTAGAGATTTGGGAATCACGTTCATTATTTGTTCCTATTTACATTTTTCGTTCTTAAGTTTTGTTTTTGTTTGTTTTCGTGTACATGGTTTTATCGAATACAAACAATTTCTAAACAGATCTATTTGACCAATAAATTCTAAGCCAGGGTGGACCTGGGAGTAATGACAACGAGGTGGTACTACAGATTCCCTATTTTTCCCAAACTGTAATCTCAACACCAGAAACAGTTTAGTGTTCTACTCTGGATACACCCTTTTTTAGACGCAGAGTGGTCTTCCCCCTTTGCGGAGGATACAGTCAACCGATTCTAAGCCCCTCTGATAGGGTTGAGGCGTGGCCGTCGCTAATACGGTAATATATATCGCGGAGGCCACGGCTGAGGGCATTCATGTGTCTTCGTGCTAAGCCAATAAAAGATATAGCTAAAAAAAAAGGAAAGGAGTAGATGTATTTTTTTTTAAAATTGTATTTCAAATGTCTTTTTTTTAACCTAAAGCAACAATATTTAGCCATTTTGTGAACGCCTCGCGTATCATGGTTAGCAAGCTTGGCTAGAAACTTATTGTTAATGAGTTCGATTCTCACTGAGTGCACTATACTTCTGGTCTTGTGTCAAGCTAAGTGTAATAAATGACAATTGGTCATTTTTTAATCAAATAATCAAGAGTTTGATTAATAACGTTTAATTTTAATTTTCTAAAAACCCGAAAAATTTGAAAAACAAAAAAATACTGGTTTCTTTTGATAATCACATCGATATCAACCCAGTGGAGCCAACAAAACAGTTCAGATCACAGTTTGGATTTTGTTTTTTAATCAGAGTTTCGTACAAATCTTAAGTGACTATGTCACCTTGCCGACGGGGCTTAGAGTACGCTGACCGTATCCGCTGCAAAGATTTATGACCACCCAAAAGAAGAGTATCCTGAATATGATACTAAACTGTATATGATGGTGAGGCTCCGGTTCTAGAAATCTGAAGAGTGTAGAATACACCTTCATTGCTATTACTTCCAGGTCCACTCTGACCAGGAATCATAATACCTGTTAGGGTCCTATCTATTGGTCAAATAGTTTTGTTTAAAAATTATTCGTAATCGATAGGCGATTCTCTAACCTCTAGACGGGCTGATATGCCGTTAAAATCAATCAAGTGGCTGTGGTGAGTAAACATGGGCTATAAAAACGCTCAACGTAGCAAGACTCATTTTTAGCTTTGATAAGGTCGATTTCCTATCATGTTTTCTCAGAAAAAATGATCAATAGTAATCTTAAGGAATCAAGGACTACTATGATAATTCAATAATAGACTCAGCAATCTGTAATAGTTTCTCTTTTTTAAAAAAAAAAAAAAAAAGAAAAAAAAAGCAATTCTTCCTTGAGATTATTTTCTATTGTTTAAGAATTTACGATGCTATCAAATTACTTAAATAGGCAATATGCATATTATCAACGAAATCCAGTTAAAAGAATAATGTAAAATTGCTTTCTTAAATAGGTTCTTTCGAAAGTAATTGATTAAAACTGAAAAAAAAAAACATTGAGAAATTGATACCAAAAATAGAGTTGCCTACTCTAATTTAATTTCTTTTACCACATCTCCAAACGACACTTTCGTATTTGCTTTGTTGTTACTAAGTATCAGTTATCATAACTGATGCTACTATATGTCATGATGGTCGTTTTGCATGGTGTAACGGTTTAGCAAGCGAGGCAAACAGACCATTGCGAGTGAGTTCATTCATTCGTCACTGGTGCCCAATACTTCCTGCCATGTGTCACCACTAATCTGAGGAAAAGACTACTATTGTAGCAATACGAGAGAGAAGTTAACTAATAATATTAAAAAGGTTAAAATAATGTTTATTCAGGTGTAAAATTTATTCACTTTTTATCTTAATTAAAATCAAAAGGATTGAAATAACGAACTTCTCAAGACCACAACATTTAATTTTTTGTTTTTTTTTATTAAAAATCAAATATTTTAATGGCCATTACCAGAAAAAGAAAAAAAAGGCTGTTTGAGTGAACGCCATTTTGACGCGTGACCGAGCGTGTGCATATATATATATATATATATTATATATATATATATATATATATATATATATATATATATATGTATGTATGTATGTATGTATGTATGTAATTAAAATTCAATGCTAAAGGCTTTTTAATCCGTAAAATGTTCATGAAAAATCAGTAAATATGCTCAAAAATGGAGAGCAATATCACAATATATTTCAAATATAAAATGAGATAATAAAACAAAATAACCTGAGGATCGACAACGTGAAACTCCGAGTCGTATCCTGTTTTATTATTATCCAATTTTATACTCATATATATATATATATATATATATATATATATATATATATATATATATATATATATATATTGCCAAAATGAAATAACCATGGACATTAAACATTTAAAAAATATATAGTTTATGTGTGATGATTACTTTTTTTTGATTTTCAAGTATTTGAAATAAAATTTTCGGTGTATGAAAAAATCTGAATCAATAAAGCTGTGTTATTGAATAATATTCGTTAACTTAGCGATATCTCGATTATTCTCACTTTTCACTCATACTTGAAAAATAAAACTGTGACAAAGAGGTTTGTTATACATGTCTTCAATAAAGAAAAAAAAATTATAAAAAAAAAAACAAACTAATATTGTATTATTTGTAATTTTAAGTATCCTGTTGTTTGTAATGTTCTGGCATGCGAACCACGCAGAGAATGTTTTACAGCCTGCGCACCTAATAATTGGGGTGCATCTGACACCCGCACATCCGTTAGGTTAAAAGGTTGTCAGAGATATTTGTTGTATAAGTAAACTAAGACTTTTTTTATACCTTGAAATAGATACGATCTTTGGGGGGGGGGTGTTTGTTTTTTGTTGGTTTTTTTTTTTGTTTGTTCGTTTGGTTTGTTTTTTACAAGTTTTGGTCTTGTAGTTTTTTGTCTGTCAGAAAAAATACATTGTCACAATTTTTTGGCTTGTAAAAAATAAACAGACGTTAAGTAGTCAAGATAACATAGACATCTGCTACTTAAATGAAAAAAAAAAAAAAAAAAAAAAGAATTTACAACAATAATTGCATATAATTATGAGTTGATGTTCAAACCCATATAAAGAGACAAAAACTTGAATTCTGTTTTGCAAGGCAGACAGACCCTTCTCACTTGGAAGATTGATGCAACAAAATTGATACTCATTGACGAAATCTAATTCATTCAAAAAGGTTCAATCAATTTTGCGAAAATTTATATTATTAAAAAGAATAAAACACGGAGAAATTAGATTTTATTGGTATGGTGGGTAGAGTATTCTCCGATTGTACGGAAGAACAGGGTTCAATCCCAGGTCGAGTCATACCAAAGACTCAAAAAATGGTATTCAATGCCTCTTTGCTTAACAGTCAGCATTATAAGGTCTGGATCAAGGGTAAGTGAAGCAATCCAGGGAAAGAAGTAGCGCCCTTCCCAACACTTCGGTGAAGTAGCTATTGAAAAGGAGCCTTTGAGTCGGCCAAATTAGCTGATTTTTTTTCAAAAAGAAGTATTTTTGGCACTAAAAATATATCAATTGATTTTTTACCAACGTAAATGCAAAGGTTAAAACTTAGTGATTTCATTTCTATCTAATGTAATCATTTCTATATTACTGACTGACTGACGGATTTATTTTAACGTTATATCAACCTGTCTCAAGTTATTTCATGCCGAGAGGTTAGGAAATCGCGTTCAATGTACGGTCATATTTACATTTTTCGTGTAGTTGTTTTGTAAGAATAATTTTTAAACAAATCTATTTAACCCATAGATGGGACCCTAACAGATATTAACACTCCGGGTCAGAGTGGACCTAGGAGTGACGGAAATGAAGGGATAATCCACACTGACCATATCTCCAGGACTGGAACCTCACCATCCGATGCAAATTAATGTTATACAAAGGATACCTTTCTGAGGGGGTAGGTCTTGCTCCTTTACTGTATATGGAGTCAGTTTATTCTAAGCCCCGTTGATAGATAAACAACCTTTAATGATTCTACAATGTCTAGCTTACATATCAGGTTTACCATGAACCTGATGTTCACCGAGTGCTCAAGAACTATGGCCTTGCGATAATATTGGTATTGTCTAATTGATAATATCTTCTACAAATACGAGAAATATATACGCATCACAAAGTCTATGACTTGTACCTGATCCAATTAAACAATTGTTTCATAGATTGGTTTGGTTTCTTTGTTTAATGGCATATCAACTCTTTTTAGGTTATTTAATGCCAAAGTCATTCTCCTAGAAGAACAGTAGTGGTACTATTTAACCCATACCTGGGAGGATAAGGGGGATCATACCTTTCCCAAGGGTATTTGCCCAAAAGTGAACGTAATAGCGCGAACTCGTGTACTACGATTCCGCAGTCCATCGCTTTAACCATTACACCACGAGGACACCCCCTATAGATTTATAGTTGACTTTTATTATTGGTTAGTGTATCAAAACCTTTCTTGTTCCCCAATGATACCTGAATCAGAAAAATAGAGTCAAAAGAAGTTCGGCTTCGAGTTATTCTTACTGCGCTTTTTAACCTCGACTAAAACATAAATTTAAGTTCTTAAAAGATTCCCGCGTAAAAGAAAAATCCATCATCACCACCCACAAAACCACTAATCGGTAAATCAAAGGTGAAATTTTGCTAATCCAAACAATGTATCATTTCACACTTATCAATATGGAAAGACTGTAGAGTAGAGTTAAGATTAAGCTTCAAAATATGTGGAACACAAATGATTATCTTTCAAACTCCTATTTATGGGAGAATTTTTGAAGAAAAACTTTCAAAGAAATTCACTTCAAGAAAAATTTGTTATATAGTTGTAAGTATTCGTCATACAATAATAGAAAAAAAAAGTTGTTGTAATATTTGTTATTCTCTTATTGTGTCGAAAAAATCAATTTGAATTTGAAAAAATCTGGAATTGCTTGTGTTACTTTGAACTTGATGACTTTATGGCGGGAATCTTTAAGGACGCCATTTTGATTTCACAAACAAGTGTATTTTATAAGCAAAATTATTTTTCTGATACAGCTTTGCTTGGATATAACCTTCTTAAGAAATATTAAGTTTTTAAAAGAGGAATTGAATAAGGTGGCTTTATAGTGAGGGTTTAATTCAAAATGTACGCATATGCAAAACCGGCGACTAACTTTGTGTCCATCTATTTACAATGTAAATATAACGCTAAACTAGACTCTGGCTTTGTGTTCGTTAGAAAATTGAGCTTTGAGAATGTTTTGTGAAGGTATAACCACAAATTACATTATTTAAAAATATAGATAACAAAAAGAGATGGGTGGAGTTTTTTTTTATATCTTGGTAAACCACTAATATCTCCTTATTCAAAAAGTAAAAATGAAAATAAACCTTTTTACGGGTAAGCTCATTTATTTTGCTTAAAAGCAATTCATTGCGAAATACTGTCAGATTTTGCTTGTATTATTATACATAGACTCAACACTAAACATGTTTGCTAAGACTTTTAGTGAGGCTGAAAGCGGAAGAAAAAGAAAGAGATGAACGTGCGCGGGTGTGTGTGTGCGCGGGGGGGGTGCGCGCTCGCACGCGCGCGTTTGTGTTACCTTGGTAAAAGTAAATCGATTCTACAAAACCAGTAGTACGAATAGCTTCTTGGGTCCTTTGCTTATAGTTGTTACAAACAATAGTACACGTGACATTTGCAGGATTTACACGTGTGTGTGTGTGTGTTCGGAAGTTTCTCGACCAATGAGAACGTGTTGTTTGGTCTCTTCTTTCTGATTAGGTCCCGAATGGCGTGACGTTTATCGGCATAGAAAGCAGAATCGGTGAACAGAACGTGAGTTTCAGCCGAATGCATATACGTTCGCTTCGCACAATTGCCCCAGGAAAAATCCACTTCTCGCTCCCTGATCCTAACAAGAGGTAAAATACCAGGGCAGCTGGAGCGCTCAAACCATATAAGACGCTTATTGCAACAGACTTGATAATTTTTCAAACCCATGCTTACTTTAAGGTTCGTTAGGCATACAGTAGATTGTATACCACTATTAGTTATTCACTATGCTTAGCTTAGTTATGGCACCCAGTGTGATTGGAATTCACTAACAATAGTCTACTAATCTATCTTCCTAACCATTATACCACGTGAAGTAGCCATAATTTTTTCCAAAGCTTAGCTTGAGGCACAGTATGGAGCACCCTGTGAGAATCGAACTCACAAACAATGGTCTACTAATCTATCTTGCCAATCAATACACCTCGTGAAGTAGCCATAATTTTCTCCAAAGCTTAGCTTGAGGCACAGTATAGAGCACTCTGTGAGAATCGAACTCACAAACAATGGTTTACTAATCTATCTTGCTAACCATTACATTACATGAAATAGCCATAATTTTTTCCAAAGCTTAGCTTGAAGCACAGTATGGAGCACCCCGTGAGAATCGAACTCACAAAAAATAGTCTACTAATCTATCTTGCTAACCAATACATCACTTAATGGTAAAATAGAGCTACTGCAGCAATCACGGCATGAAGACGAAATTTTACTACTCCAACAACAAAAAAATAAGGAGTTGGATGGTTGATGATTAAATTTCTGAAAGTTAAAATAATAAACCATTTGAACCAATAAGTCCCATATTTTGGGTTGACCACTATTTTACTAGTCATTCCAAGCCCAATATTTCAACCTCAAGAAGATCTCATTAGTTACTAATTATAGTAAGTAAGTAAAGTTGAGGGTGACCTAAAGGCTCCCTTTTCAATAGCTACAACACCAAGGTATAGGGGAGGGCGCAACTCCTTTCCCTGGATTGCTCTTCTTTACCCTTGATTCGTATCTTATAATGCTGAGTGTTAAGCAAGGAGGCATCAAGTACCAATTTTTGAGTTTTTGGTATGACTCGACCTGGGATTGAATCCAGAGCAGCCATTCACAACTATACTTTTAATGGAATGATGGAATAGTTTAAAACAAAGATATTTGTATCTTGAAGCAAAGTTTGAATGTTTTTTTGTTTTTTTTTGTTGGTTGGGGGTTTAGAAACTCAGGGTCTGAATATCTGAGTGTCAAGCAGTTAAGAGTTCAAAAAAATAAATAACCCAGTTCTGTTTGAGCAACAAAAGACAGAATATATATTAGAGTTATTCCATAAGTACAGAGGATATTTTTGAAAAAAGCCATTTTTTTCCATAACTTTAAACTCTGCATTGTTTGGAATTGGTTTATAGCAAAATTATTTCAATCATGCAAAAATATTTGTTTTGGGGCTATTTAAAATGGTAGCTAATCTGAGTGCTCCTAGCTTGAACAGAGGTCTGTCAACAAATTTTTTATGGTTAAGACATACAAATAATATAAAATTTACAGAAGAATGTGCGATGTATACAGAGAAACATGTTTTAGTCAAAAAATCTATACAAATGGGCCAAACATGGGTTTGCCACGACAAGCCTAAGTTGAAAAGACAGTCTATAGAGTGGAAACACACTGACTCTCCAGTAAAGAAAAAGTTCCTGAGACAGCAGTCAGTAAAAAAAAGACAAAATTCACCTTATCAAATGAATGTTCCTCGGAGACAGAGAGAGAGAGAGAGAGAGAGAGAGAGAGATGAACAAATATGATGAATAGGAATCCTTCCTTGTAGTTATTTATTTTTTGATTGTTCTCAACTAGTTTTGACCTGAGGTCATCATTAGGAAAAATGTTTTTGTGAAGAAAAGTTTTTTTTCGAAACTTTTCAAAATAGTTCATATATTATAAAAGAGGAAACAAAAATGATCTGTAAATGTAGTATATTCATTCACTGAATGAGAGTCTATCTATCTATCTATCTATCTATAATTATGAAAATAATTCCTACATGGCTAACGACAAGTCTACCTTGGTTTCACCTAAACCACTCTTCAGGATAGCATTGGCCTGAAGAGCTGCTTAGGTGAAACCTAGGTAGGCTCGCTTGTGGCCATGTAGGAATTATTTGCATAATTTTAGCTCTATCCCATGTATTGAGCAATTAATTACGTTTTAGCTTTGGTAATTCTGTCAGTGTTTTTCTTTTGACTAGACATACATGCTGCTTGATTGTTTTGAAGTAGCATGTGTGTTTTTCGTCTTTTCTTTTTTTACTGAAATTTTTTTCCTAGATATCAGTTGGTAGAATTTGCAAATTGTACAATCTGGGTTTTTTCACACAAACAGTATTATAGATAAGATATAAAGATTAAATATATATATATATATATATATATATATATATATATATATATATATCAATAGATTCTATTGATATACTTAAATGGAATTATCAAAATTGAGTGTTCAAGATAAAGTTTATAATATATGTAAACATATATAAATAAGCTTATTCAGAGCAAAATATCATTGCGAAACAAGAAAGTCAATGAGTATATTCCATTATAAACGAGTGAAATAAACTTATAATAATGGAATATACTTTTTGATTTTCTTGTTTCTCAATGTTATATATATATATATATATATATATATATATATATATATATATATATATATATATATAAGTGTGTGTGTGTGGTCATCTCTTAGTTTGATGATCACAGGTGATACACTGAGTCACCAAATACCATTGACTTTATTTATTCTAACTGATATACAAAGTG